>CM034153.1:518954934-519417434 GCA_019776745.2 Taxus chinensis | reverse complement strand
AAGAACATATGAAAACTATAACAAAATTCATCACCATAACATTCCTATAACAATGGGGAAACAATATTAGCAGGTACTTTACTAAGAAGAAATAGGATTTATGAGAATTCAATGGTTCAATATGAATATGAAGTTTCATTCATGGTGGATGTTGACAATCTAGCTATTAATTTCATGGATAACTACAATATTGCCGCTACCATATGAGGTGTCATATGAGGAAGTATACATAGTGATACAATCTATAATGGAGTTCCAGTAGATAACAAACAACGAAATCCACCAAACATTAACGAGATCACAAAAGGAACCTAGAAAGAATTCAGAGGCCTCTCTAAGGGAGTTACTTATTTTACATACTCAAGTGATGTAGAAGAGATATGGGACGAGCCTTCAAATACACAAGGTGAATGGATTGAGCATAAAATAATATATAATTAATAAATAGTGGAAGAATTTTTAAGTTCAGGGATGGATTATGACAACTAATTAAAATAATTTGAGGTCAAATCCCTAGTCATAGGACAAATAATGGAGGAAACACAACTTTAAAATATACAGATGCCACCATCTGACAAGAAGGGAAAGAGCCTATTGTCCATGGCTGTTAGAGTAAGTCCAAGAAATAAATATAAGACACGTAAAAAAGAGTTAGGGTGGCTCCTTTAACAAGCCACTAAAAAGAGGATGTGAGTAACCAACAAAACAACCATGGAAAAGTGTCGAAGGTACTTCTTCTCTTAGATACCAAAGATCGGATAAAATTTGGAGTACCTTGAGGAGGATCAAGAAATTTCACCCACACAAGAATATAATTAGGAATCTCATTTGACCCCATGAGTGACGATGATGAACATCTGAAACAAAGAAACATACTTTCATAGCAATGTAGGGTAAGGGGTAGATTATACACAATAGGTAGTAAATATGAGAAGGCATATAGGGAAGATAATATGAAAATTATTGAGGCAATATTAGAATACATAAAATAGGATCTTTACCCCTTAGAAGGCATATTAGACTAAATCCCTATCCCTGTAGCCAAAAGAATGAGGGATATTTATAAGGAATCCATGAAGGTGACCAAAATGCAAAGATGATGTAAAGTTAGATAAGTTATTGGAGAAGAATGAATTAATCCATAAAGAGGAAGAAAAAATAAAAGAGATGTAGGAAGAAAAAATATAGACTAAAATCCATCATGAGAATGGTCGTATATAGAAAAAAAAAGAACCTCTATAAAGGATCAAAAAATAAGAAGAAATGAAAAAAAAAAAAACACTAGAAAAATAAATACAAGAGTAGGAAAAAATAAAGGTGGAGACTAAAATGGCTGCGCTAAAGGTCTAACAACAAATATTTATAGACAAACAAAATAGGTAAGGGAAGTATAAGAAAGAAATAAGAAGGCCATAAATGCCTAAAAATAGATAGATGAAGAAGAAAATAATAAGAAGGCCACATAGACCCAAAAATGGATAGATGAAGAATAAAAATAAGAAGGTCGTGCCTGCCCAAAAAATGAACAAAAAAATGTTGTGGATGTTGAAAAGAAAGAAAAGGAAGAGAATTACAAGAAAGAGGAGAAAAAATGACAATAATGTTTTTTGCCAAGGCTAAAATAAAGGACACAAAAGAACTAGTTATACAGGAGAGACCATCAAGGAGGTGATTGAGATAAGTGAAGATGAATTGAGGGAAAAATAATAGGAGGAGAAAGAAAAGGAACCTAATAGTAAAGTAGCCACGATGTTGACATAGGGTGAGGGAGGATATGAGCATGTCTGGGAAACCTCATCTTTTATGGGTTTAGTAACGAACTTGGATAGAAGTGCAATCAATAACCTTCTCATAAAAAGACGGAAATTCAATTCAATATATCTTCTAAAGGGAGTAGTTAACATGAGTGAAAAAAATCCCTATTGTACACATGAATAAAATTACGCCCCTACAGAAGACCCACTTTGGTGATCTCTTGCATGAAAATTCCCACAATGAATGGATGATGAGGTGTGTGGCCTTGGAAGAGGTGATCGAAAAATTCATTACAAATATATAAAAGGTAATGTCATATTATGGTTTTGATGAAACTTGGCTGATATCAAGAAAACTACAAGAATTGGTGGCCAATTTGTCATACCACTTAAATTTGTTCAAGACACATGACCAAAAAATATACAACGAGGTTGTGGAAAACTACAAGGCTATCAAAATAAATCCATTAAAAATAGAGAATTCATAATGATGAATATATATATATAAATAAGTACAAGTGGTTGAATTAAAGACTGTGTTTGGTGACATGATAACCTATTACACATTCTCTACTTGTTAAATAATAATTTCTTATTAACATAAAAATAAAATTGATGCCATTGAAGTAGAATTCATTAAGGTATCCAAAAAATACAAAATCAAGGAAGATGTGGATGCAGATGAGTGGTTGAGGGTATCACAATTGATAAAAGAATTTAAAAATAAATAATGCACTAGAGATTATAAGATAAATGATATGTATGAGTGTGAAAATATGTTGAGCACACAATTGAAAAAGTTATAGAAGAAAGAAAGTGAATTGGATGTTGAAATGACACCATTTACATCCAAACCAATTCTATCCAAACTTACACAATTTGCTATCGATAATGCACGTTTGGTCTAGATACAAAAAATTCCTCCACATAGATTATGGCTTGGAACGAAATAGAGATGTGGCTAAAAACCTGATTTGGAAAGCAAATGAAAAATTAGTGGATTAGGGGGACCGAGAAAAGTTGAACCTTGTATCATAAAACTACAACTATTAATGTATTTTTGATTGAAATTTTCTAAGAAAGCCACACATCAATGGGATAGAATAGGGAAGTGGAGTATGTTTATGTATTGCGACAATAGTTGATTAATGTATTGTTTGTTTGATTAGATCTAAACAAATAAGAAGAGATAGAGGATGATTTATCGTCTATGTGATCACTTCACTTTCAATTGCAGAATGGTATGAATGTGAATCAACAACCCTACTTATTATTTCTATTTATTATTTGTGTTAGAGTGTTTATGTGTAATTTTTTGTATCCACCTCTGTGTACTTTAACTTTATCTAGAAACAATATTAATAAACTAAAAATAGTGCATAGTTAATACAAGAAAAATTAATCATATATTTTGATCAACAATGAAATTAATATATTAAACAAATAATGATAATCCAAGGGCCATATTTCCCAATATAGGGTTCAAAATTTATTTCCTTGTTTTTTACACGTAAGAAACACAAGGATAATAATGACGCTGTATGCCAAACCTATTTAGTAGGAAATAGTTAAAAATATAAAACTACCAGTCCTAAATCATGTATATTATAGTAAGAATAATGGATATAAATTCAATTATTCAGCTTGACATTCTTCTCAAACTCATACATTGCATTCTTTTCTTAGGGAAAAATCATTCCATTACCAGTTTCCCAACAATCCACGAGTATAAAATAAAGTAAAAATCCAAGTAAGTGTATTAGGACCAAAATAATGATCATGTGTAAAAGATAAAAGAAACATTTATTGAACATGTCATTGGGGTATTCATTATACGATGTCTTCCATGTCACAAAGTTCTTCCCATTAGCCATGTCACACATTACTAATAAGCAATGTCTAACATTTGAAAAAGGTGCCAAATTAGGATAAAAAGTTTCCCATGACATGATTCTAGGTAACTTTGATAGATATGGATTTGACGCATGAATTTTTGTAGTAACAGAAATATCATAAAAGACCCCAACAACATCAAGAAAGAAGCGCTTGATTTGTAAAAAAAACTTCTTGAGGAGAGGAATATCATCAATTATGAAGCTATTTCTTTTATGTTGGATGCCATTCCCCAAGATAAAATTGAGGAATAGAAATTTAGAAATATCACCAAAGCGGTCACGCTTGAAGAGCTGCAAAAGGCTGTATTTGCTTTAGAGGGTGACAAGGCTCCTAGTCCGGATGGGTTCTCCATAAATTTTTTCCATAAATTTTGGGACATCTGTTCGGAGGATCTTCTCAGAGTGGTGAATGAATTTTATAGAACGGGAAATCTTTTAAAAGAGCTGAACAACACTCACATTGTGTTGGCCCCAAAAAAAATGGATGCTAAAGACTTCAAAGACTTCAGACCTATCAGCCTTGTGAATGCCATTTATAGAATTTTTATGAAAATTATTACTACCAGGCTTCAGTTCATTATGAATGATCTAATCTCAAGGCAGCAGAGTGGCTTTATCAAAGGCAAGATTATATAAGACGGAGTGATTATGGTTCACGAGACCATACATTCTATGGAAAATAATAAAAAGGCAAATATGGTCCTCAAGCTTGATATGAATAAAGCCTTCGACAAGGTCTCTTGGGTTTTCCTTGACAAAGTTTTAACTAAATTTGGTTTTTCGGACAAATTTAGAAAAATTATTAAGGCTTGTATCTCTACGGCTAGATTCTCAGTGGTGGTTAATGGTGAGCCTGTGGGTTTTTTCACTAGTAGCAGAGGGATTAGGCAAGGGGACCCTATCTCCCCTTTGCTCTTCATTCTTTTGGCTGAAAACCTTAGTAGAACAATTGGCAAAGCAGTTAATGACAGTCTTTTAAATGGCTCTAAGCCCACTTCCATCAGTCAAGCTATCTCCCATCAGCAATTTGCGGATGATACTATCCTCCTTCTTATGGCGTCAGTCATTGAAGCCAAGGCTACCAAGGCTTTACTGCAGCTCTACGAATCTGCTTCTGGGCAAGAGATCAATTATGTTAAAAGCTCCATCTTCTTTTTCAACACTCCTGAGGAAAGGCAGCTTAAAATTGCTAAAATTCTGGGTTGTAAAATAAGTGCGCTTCCAACCACTTACTTGGGCCTTCCTCTCGGCACTAGGAAAGTCTCTAGCAAGGTGTGGGATGATTTATTGGAGAGATTCCAAAAAAAATGGCTGGTTGGAAAGGAGCCATTTTATCTAGTGCTGGTAAGTGCCTGCTCATTAAAAGTACTCTTCAAAATCTACCCATTTATGTCATGTCACTCTACAAGATCCCCTCTTCCTTTAGAGATAAGATTGAAAGGATTCATAATTTTTTTTTATGGCAAGGCATGGAAGAGAAGTTCAAATTTCACTTAGTTGCTTGGGATAAGGTTTGCACCCCGAAGTTTATGGGAGGTTTGGGTATAAAAGATATTGAGAAAATGAATGAGGCCCTCATTGCTAAAATGGGCTGGAGAATGCTGTCTGAGAAACAACCCTGGATTGATTTAATCAAAGCAAAATACCTAAATCATCAAACTGTGTACTCTTTCCTGCAAGATGAGCACCTCCCCTATGGTTCCATCTTTTGGAACAATTTGGTTAAGAGTAGAAATTTCATTAAGCAGGGCAGTAAATGGAAAGTGGGGGATGGTAGGGACATAAAATTTTGGGATGATAATTGGTTTAATGGCAATCTCATGGATAGATTTGGGATTGTTAAGGACAGTCTTGTAAGCAAGTATGGCATTAAAATTAAGGACTATATTGAGGGAAATGGTACTAGCGAGAATTGGAAAAAAATTTCTATGGAGAGAAATGATCTGATGAAAATTACTTCCTCCCTTCAAGATCAATTAGATCTTATTCCCTTAAGTCAACTGGATTCCAAGGATGAGATGGTTTGGAATAATTCTAATGATGGGAATTACTCTATCAAAACTGGGTATAATAATTTCTTCAACAATAGTCAAACAGAGTTCAATTGGAATAAGATTTGGATACTGAATTAACTCCTAAAATAATTTTTTTCCTTTGGCTGGCTATCAGAGGAAGGATTCTTACCACTGACAACTTAATGAGAAGAGGATTTATAATCCCTAATAGGTGTCATCTTTGTAAGAAAGATTCTGAGGATATCAGTCATTTGTTCATAAATTGTGAGCATGCTACCATAATATGGAGTTTTTCCCTCTCTAAATTTGAAGCTCTATGGGTGGTGCCAAAGGATCTAAATCAGCTATGGACTCAATGGAACCCACCCTTTAGGCATTGTGTTGTTAAAAGGATCTGGAAGCTGGTTATCCCTCATTTAATCTGGAGGATATGGAAGGATAGAAATGATATTATCTTCAGAAATAAGAAGCAAAACTATAAACTCAGTATTGGTAAAATTTCTAATGGTATCAAAGAGAACATTGCTAGATTTAAACCCCCCAAGAACAAGAGATATCTAGAGAATGAAGAATATATCTTATCCAATTGGAAAATTGGAATTGTCAATAGTCGTAGCAATCCCGGGAATAGCATTGATAGATCTTTGATTAAATGACATCCTCCTAATTTTAATTGGTTTAAGTTGAACTTTGATGGGGCCTCTAAGGGGAACCCTGGGATTGCAGCAGGGGGAGGAGCGTATGGGATCATAAAGGTAGTCTGATAGCTGCATATGCTGGGAAAATGGAAATTCAAACCAATCATTTTTCCGAAGCATTATCTACTTTATGGAGCCTGAGAATTGCCCAGAATCAAAATATCTAGAACCTCATTATTGAAGGGGACTCCCTGAATATCATTAATCTCCTTAAATAGTGCTCATCTCCAAGTTGGAGCATCAAGGATTTTATCTTAGAGTCCATAAGCATTTGTCAAACATTCAATAACATCAGGATCATGCATACTTACCAGGAGGGTAATAAATTGGCAGATACGCTGGCTAATTATGGCATTAATATTAATCACATTGTTTGGGATAACAATAGCATCCCTAAGCAGCTTCAAAACAACATTCATGTGGATCTCTATACATAAGAAATCTTGAGTTGAGTTATGATTATTGGGCGTGGATCAATATCAATAAAACTCCCACACGTGTTGACTTAAAAACTATGATTATGCAAATCCTGTCGAATAAACAAGATAGTGTGAAGTATATGGGTAAGTTTAAGTGGAGTTACATTGATATGAAAATCACACATGCGGGCTGCACTGTGCTTGCTAAAATTTAGATACAAGGCTCCACGGATACCGAAGACAGTAGTAATGTAATTGATGATAGGAAGTGGGCTAGCAAAAAGGCTGTTATTCCCACATGTGAATTTACGCAGGCTCAGATCAGCAAGCACGCGGACGTTCATGGGAAAAGTAACGACTCTCATTTTCAACATTGTGTGGATTACAATAGTAAAAGTAGAATGGCTTCAGCGCTCTCAAGGATTTTGGAATTTGTTGCAAACAGTTAAGCACAGTGAAGATGGGGGGTCCCCTATGCCAAATTGAGCCTAGTGCGGACCCGGACTGGAAGGATAATGTTGAGCTATGGAATATACTCAGCAAGGGTGGCATCACCAACTTCATGGAGAAGGTTCAGGGACATGATCAAAGCATCTCAGTGTGTTTTGCTAAGGATTGGAAGGAGTGGATTGTGGAATACGGGGGGCATAAGATCTTGGTCAACGAGGAGCTTATTGCTGAAGCAACCAGCGTTGGCATGGAGGGCTACCATTTTTTTAACAAAAGGGTCGACAGAGATGTTGAAGAGAGGAGATTTGTGGAGGGATCTGAGAAGCTGATCTATGTTACAATGGGCCTGCTTGTTATCTTGATCCCTCCACCTTATGATGAAGTTACTCGCATGATGATACAATTCATTTCCTTGGAAGGGAGGTTTGTCACTGTACCTACTAAGCACCTTATCTTTCTCAACCACTTCCGTAGGAATCACTTGGTTTGTTTCCCCCATTACTTGCTGAACTCTCTTGAGCACTCCATTTTGAAGTTTTAAAAGCATACCCGGGCAGTTCCTTTACACCAGGGGCTTATTTTGCTGCTGTATAAATTCTGTCTTCTTAGGTATCCTGGTATCCCTTCCTCTCCTAGCTCAGTTCCCCCTCTGCCGGGTTCTACTGCTGCTAGCCCCGTTTCTCCACTCTCTGCCCCCGCCACCGCTGCTGTCACCCCCTACCGGCCATCCAGGCTTCATCTTCCATTTCCCCTACTGCTGCTCTCGCCCCCCACTTTGCTTCCACCTCGACCAGACCAATCACCAGGGATTCTAGAAGGCTTAACCTCGATACTCTTGCTGGGGGGAAGGGTCCTCATGAAATTGAAATTACACATGACCTACTGAATATTAGCAGTGCTAGTCCCCGGGATGTGCATATGGAGAGCTCTAAAAAGGCTGGAAGCCTTAGAAGCTGATATGAAGTTGTTAAAGGATGAGGTTAAGAACTTGGCAAAACAAAAAGGAAAGAGGAAGAAGGAGGAGGAGGTGGATATTGATAACAGCCAGATTGAAGATATCTATAAGAAGCTGATCTCCTTATACTCCCGTTTAGGGAAGGCCAAAACTCGTCATGATTACAATATGGCCATTTTTAGTGCGATTGAGGAGTTCATTGAGTAGCATGTCAGAAGTGTTTCCAATCTCAGCGGAGTTCCTACAACAGTTTGGGGCAATGATAAGGAAAGCAAAAGGACCATTGATCAGCTGGATAAGACTGACGCTGCCCACATGACAACCTTGGGAATGTTCAGATCCTGGAAGAACATCAAAACTAACATTGATAAAGCTGCCAAGAAGTAGTTGTTGGTGCTCTAGCTGTTCTTGTTTTTTTTTTTGCTATTTTTTGTGGTTTCCCTACTGATTTTTCATAGGTTTTTTGCTATTTTGTCTTGTTTGGGCAGCTATTTTTTGGCTACTTTGGGCTTCATTGTCACACTTGGATTCTGATCCTTTTTTCTCTGGTTTTCATTCCTATTCTGGCTCCTAGGCCATCTATTGTACTCAAGGGTATAGTCCCTTTCAAAAAACTATTTTCCAATAATAAAAAAAAGAGACATGGTCCAATCTACTACTTTAGCATTACAATAATCAATAATCAAGATTTAATTTTGGGCAAGTATATATGGAAAGTTTGTAAGACATGAAAGTTAGACAAAATTCTATATGACTTTGAAATGTGACACTATTCTAGGTGATTTCCGATGAAATGGTCTCTAAGCATGAGAGTTGGATGGAATTTCTAAGTCCTTTATGGTATTAGAGTACTGTGAGAAGTATTAGAGAATAAAAAACATTAGCTGTTTAAATTAATGTAATTAAATTGATTACATGTCACTTTTACACCTAAAATTTGAATTTAAAATATCCAATATAATAAGTCACAAAATCACATAAAAAATCTAGCCACTTAAGATTCAAATACTTTCCACATAATTTAAATGCTAAAAAGAAAATTAATATAGTAAGAAATTCAATTTATTTATAACTATAACAATATTGTGCTTAGGTCATTCTATGCACCCCTTAAATTAGGGTTCACATTCCATGGAAGGATGATAACATTTAGAAGGATGATGCCGAATTTCAATATATATTTTAGATGAAAATAACGGGTTCTACCTTTTTAGTGTTTAGGGTGTCCTTCTTGGATTGTTTTAGGTGACCCATTAGTTTTTAGGTTTTTATAATATCACACAAGTGTTTAACGTTTCATGCTTATATTTAGGGTTAAGGGTTTTTGTTAAGGGTTTAACATTAATTATTTAGGGTTTAATGTTCAGGATGTCATATGTGTTTGTGCTATTTAGGGCGAACCTTTAGTGTTTAGGGGGTCACAACAACATATCACATGATGACAAGATTTGAGCAACAGGATGGATGTGATGGAGGAAGGCACGAAAAAGAGGAAGTTCAATTTGTGTATCAACATCTCTGAGGAAGAGCTAGAAGAAAATGTGAATGAGATGAGAAAAGAGGAGGGACTCAAAAAATAAAGTCCCGCTGACAACATGTATGTTTCCCCTAAAAGTTAATTGATCTTTTGGTACTGGACTGTTGTTGGGATTTTTGCCAACTATCTCAGCCTGGTTTTTTCTGGCTGATTCATTTTATACCTTTAGTTTTTTGTTCATGGTCATAGATTTTCATTGTATAATTTAAGCTTGTTTAAATAATTTTGGACCTTTTTGTCCCTTTTTGCTAGTTGTTTTCTTCTCCTTTTTGTTGTTCCCTCCTTTGTAAGGCCCTTGGGAGCTGATCCCTATTTTTACCTTATTTAACAAAAAACATATCACATGATGAAATGTAATCAATTTATTAATTACTACACCAATGTTAAAAAACACTAATGTGACACCCTAAAAACCTGATGGGTGACATAAAATAACACAATCAAGATTTAAGACACCTTGAATACTAATGCAATTTATGGTACCTTGAAAACAAATATGACACCTGAGACACTAATGCATAATGTGACACCCTATACAATAATACAACACACTAAACACTCATAAAACACCCTAAATAACAAAATTAGGACACACTAAACACTATTGTGACATCCTAAATACTAATGGGTCACCACAAATAACAAAAAATATTATACGACTCTCTAAACCTTAAACCGCAAAGACTAAACCCTAAACACAAACCTTAAACCCCAAACACTAATGCAACACCCTAAAATTTAATTGATCACCACAAATAACATAGTCATGAAATTTTAAACACTAACATGACACCTTAAAAACTCTGCAACACCCTAAACACTAATGGGCCATTATGAATAACACAATGTTCTATTTAGATTAATTCTAGAATCCATGCAAACATTATATATAGTGTGTAAAAAATTAGTATGATTCCATTACTTATCTATCTTGTGAATATATGATGCAAATTTATATATTAGTATGAATTTTATTTTGAGTGATTGATGTGAAACCTTAAACACCAAAAATGAGATGCCCTGAGGTCCTAAACACCTTATGTGACACCACAATCAGGATATTTTATTAAGTTAAAACTTAACGTTTAATTTGAAATAATTAATGAGAAATTTAGTTTAGGATGTTACATTTCTGTTTAAGAACAAGGTGTCTCACTTGTGTTGTATAACATGTCCCATTAATGTTTAGAGTGGTACATTGGTGTTAAGGCTCTAGGATGTCAAGTTTGTGTATTGGTTATCATCTTGACACTTATGGTACTTGATACTTTTTTAACTAACCCATATAACCTAAACACAAGTGGAACACTATAAACATAAGTGCAACACCCTAGAAACTATTGTGAAATATTAAAAAATCACAAGTAGAACACCCTAAAAATAAATATGGCACCCTAAAAACTAATGTGACACCTTAAACACTAATGGAATAGGTTAAACAATAATCTAACACCATAAAAACTTAGAATACATATATTATAATTCTAGATTAAAATATCAAAAGGGAAATTTTAGGTACACAAACCTCCAAAATCACAAGGGAGTCATTAGATTGGTTTACATCAATGGTTGTTTTTTTAAATAATTGCTTAAATTGTAGTGCCTGTACTTATCACTTATCTCAAATCTTAGATTCACAGTGATTGTGTTGGGGTTAAAAATTAAGAAATTTAAGAAAACTATAAAGTACATTTTCAAGTGAAACTATAAGTGTAAAGTGCTATAACTATAACATGCCCATTGCATTTTGGAAGCGATAGTGTATGTAAAGGATGAATATAAGTTGTGGGCCTTAAAAGAGTCATTATATTAATTTTTACAGGTAAGTTTAAAGTGAAATAATACATATTTTCTATAATTTTCATTGTATCATCCTTTAATTTGAAAATTTTCAATGTTTGGGTTTATAGGTTGTGTGTTTACAAAAATGTCTTTTGCCAAAGGAGCCAAAAAAATCCATATGCCAAAGTACTTAAAATCTTATGCTTTACTAATGAATATGTTGGTTAGAGAAATTAGCTAAGTATTGTCCATGCATGATGGACTGCACACAAGATATAAAAAATATAACACATGTTTGAAGGAACATGTGTAAGCACGCGCACATGAAGAAAAGTGAAGTAGAACAATGCATGAAGGTGCATACACCACAGAGGAACTGGATTGCGCACAAGGTCTCGCATATATACAGACATAAAGTTGAGAAATTAGCCATTTTAAGAGAAAGGGATAAAAAAAGAAAATGAAAAGGTGAAGTGGTGTGCAAGCAAGGTCCATAAAAAATAAAACACATGCAAACAAGGACGAGGATGTGTTGACAATATATTTTTCTGTGAGGAAAAATTATGGGACTTCACCAATACGCAAGGACTAGGTCCCTCTGCTTGAATGGGGCAGCTCCATTTATTGAAAACAGTCTAAGATAATTTCTGGGGTGGCCTAAAGACCAAGGACCACACATTAATATTACGCTAAACCTATAACAATTGCTTGTTGTAATACAAGGGAGGAAAATTACTTAGTGAGGGAGATATGAGAGGGAAATATGAGAGGGATTTCAATAAAAAAATAACATATCCAAGTTTTTTGCATTAAAATCAAAACATTTTTCTTACATCAATGAAAAGAAACCATTCACAAAGAAAGAGGAAAAATTAACAAGAAACACAAAGTTTTATTGCATCATGTTGCACAATTCACAATGCTCATGGAGAAAATTGAGATGGAGATAAAATAGTGATAGAAAAGAAATAGAGGAAATGAAGGCACTTGTTTCAAGAAAGATAATGAGAGCTAGTAAACAAGCATTAACCATCATTTTATAATGAAGAGATCATCTCCTTTTATAGCTTTATAATAAGCATATTCATCTACCCCCACATGAATTTTCATATTTCCATTGCAAGTGACTTTAAAAATGCCATTAGGAAACAAAAAATCAGTCCCCTTTTTATAATTACAAAAGGGAATTTTACATTACACAATTATTACATAGCCACTTTAATGAATAAGACAAAAAGTCATCATTACACATAATGAAGCATTAAAAGGAAGGGAAAAGAAGAAGAGCGAGAATAGAAGAAGGAGAAAGAGAATGGAGAAGGATGAATCACCTCCACCGCTTGATTAAGACCACTCCTACGATGAAGACTCAACATTTGATGCCTCATGTGGAAATTCATTTAGATTGAACTCATGTTCTTTCACCTCTTTGACAAAACAAACAAATGTCGATGTGATCTTCTCTGACTGAGGAATGCTCACATACTCCAATGTGTTGATCCATGCCTCTGGAATGTGGCTTAGCTTCTTGCACTCAGTGAAACAAATTTTTTGATCTCGAGAAATTTTTGAAATAGAACCCTTGATTATTGTGAGTGACTCCAGGATATCTTCATTGAAAGAGAAAGGATCTCTTGCCTCTTTCCAAACCATTTCTTGAAAAGGAGTCACAAGCTCTCCCAAGGATGTATTTTCGTTGATATGAGGGGATCTAATCTCTTCTACACATTTTCTTAGATCTTTAAGAATTACATGAGCATTTTTCTCATACTCCTTGAGCTCTGTCACAACATATTTTAATGCATCACACCTTTTAGCCATGGTGCAGAACTAAATAAGGGATAATTTCTCAGCTGGGTCCATGAACACATTTTTTCTTATCAAGAATGAGGTGTCAAGGATTCCTAACTCAAATGTCAGTGGGAGAAAACTATCCCATATTATCCTTTATTTTTCCATCTCTAACCTAGTGCCTTTGATTCTTGATATGGTTCCTAACATGAAGCATAACGGAGAGAGGAATTTGGGAAAAAGCACATTCCCTTTTTCAATGATTTTCCCCACCCACTTGGCATTTTCTTTCTCCAACATTGTGAATCCTTGGGCTTTCTTGAGGGCTTTTGGGTGAAAGCTGTTGATGGATGGGAATACCTCCACTAGGGTAAAGGATGATGGGCATGGATCCAAGAATTATTGTACATATAAATACAAGGTCCTCACATGTTCCTCTAATTGATATATGGTTATTTTTTATTATTCATTCCGCTCCAATATCTGAGTTGAGGATTCCTTGAAAAGATGAGCGTCACCCTCATGCATAACTTGAACAAGTGAGAATTTGGTCATCTCATAGTAATTTAGAGTCATTTATTCCAATGGCTTGTCCACCTTGGTTCTCAAAACTTCTAGAAACTAAGCTCCAAAGGCCTTAGTGTAGAATCTTGACGTAGTCTGTGCTTTCCTGGACTTCTTGAATTTCTTATACTTTGAGATGGCCTCGAATTTTGGTACTGTAACTTGTTATACCATTCTTGATTCTATGCCAAGAAATTCATGAACCCATGGGAATGGATCTAATGGTGTGGAAAAGATGTTATGATTCTTAGGTGCATGTCGGATTTGAGTGAAAATTGTCTTGTCAGATTAGGAATTTCATCATGAGTGTTTGATCCAATTTTCAAGTGTTTCTACCCTCCGGATCCCTTATAATCTGAAAAGGAAATTTTTATGGGTAGATATGAACATTTTGGTGCTGTAAAAAATGAAAAATATTTATGGGGATAAGTATTGGATATTCTTAAAGAATTTCTCAAGAGGAGTTCCCAGAAAAAATTTCATGAAAAATAGAGTAGAAATGATGGAGTTATGAGAAAATTTTCCATTTCTGGAGGAGGGTTTCTTAGCATAAATCACAGCATGTACGGGTAAAAAATTAATGGAGGAATGGGATTTTTGAAAAATGGTGCAAAAATTCTCATGTCATGTTTAAATATTTAAATATTGATTGTGGTTAAGCCAAACCTACCTCTTGGTTACCATGCACTTTTTCTCCTTAACCCAGGTTGAGAGTGGGTTGAGACTTTCCAAATGAGGTAAGTGAATCTCCATTGCAACTTACAATATTTGGTAAATAATTGAATGGCGCAATATACATTGCAAAGTTCACTATGGGGTCAGATATCATGAGGAGGGGGACTAGTTTTCACAATGATGTTAGGTGAAAGCAATTTCCTAGCATGCATGTTGTGAGATCAAGTGCCGAAGGATGGAGGGCTGCCAAGGGGTCACACTTTTCTGCACATGATGAAATTTTGCACAAGGTGCAATGGTGAAAAATTGATCACAACACTGCAAAATGGGCAAGGGGTAAGCTTTGTCATGGGAAGGGGGTGTGTTTGAGTTGTGAGGTGGTTAACACTTACTTAGTGCACAATATGGTCACTTGAGTGCCAAAGTGAATCATTCTTTAAGGGCTCACACTTTACAGAACCTGATGAAATTTTACGTAGGGTGAAATGGTGTAAAATTTATTGCAGCATTGTAAAATGTGCCAAGGGTCAGGTTTTTCATGGGGACGGGGACTAGTTTGCATTTGAAGTTCCTAACCACCAAAGATGTCACTTAAGTGACGAAAGAGCCTTTCCTCCTCAGGGTCACACTTTTTTTCACCCATTACAAATTTTAAAAAATTTCAAAGGTGAAAAATTTATTGCATAATTGAAAAGTGTGACATAGACCCTTATAGTAAGCTCACCTTCATTAATAGGTGCCAGAAATAGACATGAAAGAGTGATCCTTTGCCCCTAGAGATTCCTAGAGAGTTTCATGGAAAAAAACTATATGATTTTGACTGGAAAATTCCTGATGATATCAATGGTACAAAATTTAGGAGCCAATTATTTATAAAATTAAAAATTTACCCCACTTTTTGATTCTGGTCAAGCTCGTGTGCCGGAAGGCTAAACTGCCATAAGAGAGAAACTTGCATTTTTAATAACTTATCACATAGGGAATGTATATGGTTGAATTAAATTCACTTTTATTTTTGAATCAGGTCCCAAATCCATTTGAAACTTCCAGAATGTTCATTTGAACCTCCACCAAGATCAAAGATCTTTTCTTGCATTGTCGGGCCAATATCTTAAAATATGGAAGACAGAATCTACTGAATTTTTTAACAATGTGAATTAGAACTCCTTATATTTACAATGAATCCTTGGTCATTTCACAAGATTAACTGAGGCTCCTGAACCATCCAGAACAAGCTCACTAGCTTTTTCACTTCTTTCATTTCCCTACACCATGCTACAAGTAGCCTGGTGCTGTAAATCTTATTCCTAAACTAGTTTCACCTTGCAAAAATTCCCTAAAATTCCTCCAATGATGTCATAGCTCTGTCACACACTTCTTGGAGGCATTATATATTCTTAGGTCAATCCCCGGGGGTGTTCATTAGGTGCCAAAGTCCTAAAAATAGGCATTTTTAGGTCTTCACGAGTAGTTTCTTCAAAATGGATCTCAATGAACTCATGAATTTATCCCCAAAAAATTACTTACACATGATACACACTCATGATGGGGTTTATATAGTCAGATATTGGCTGGAGGGGAGGTTTACATTACCTAGTACAGGGATTTTTTGGGTGTGGGCTTAGTTATCATGGCAAACTTTTTCAATTTTTCATGCTAGGAATTTAGCATGACAACATATGGCTATAACTTGGGGACTTGTTTGGCATTGAACAAAGTGAAGACAGAGCAAGTATGAACCTCATAATATTAAGAAACTAAGAGGACCATTACCTTATCCATTGGGCTATAGAGTTATTGAAAAACAAGGATGGATACAACAAAACCTCTTTATTTATTGAACATAACACATGACAAAAACAAACACATGATGAAAAGGGAAATACATAACATAAAGAGAAACACACAACCCTATATTCACCTATGGTACATGCAGGGGACAACCCACTTTCATTGAAGTAATTTTCTCTTCAGAAGTTACCTCTGAATGGGTAACATTGAGTGCTAATGTTCCGCGAAGCCATTGATAGGTTTGAGGAAGTAGCCTCCTTTTCTCAACTACTTATGAAATACAAGTGCTTTCATAAGTTCCTGTATGTTTGGGAGGAGTGAGCCTACATGATATTTTTGATGCTAAAAGATTTTCTCACAAATTCTATCCTTTTTAGATTGTAAATCATCTTCTGTGTTTTCCCACATTGTTGATTTGTTGTTTAACATCTCATCATTGCCCCAAGGCTGATTTTTTATCGAATTGATTGAATATTCCAAGTGTATCTCTTTTCCATGTGCATGCTTATTGAAATTTTTTTCATAAGAGGCGTTGAATTCATATTTTTGTTTTATTTTGTTATGATATGTTTGGACATTAAACGAAGAATCAAGCACAACCTCATACTTATCTTATATGGCCATATCATAAGTCAATATGTCAACACTTATCTCAGGATCTTCTATACCTTTGAAAGCTTCCAAGATTTCTTGCAAGGACTTTTTCTTTAGAATTTTCAAGAGCTCACCATCACATTCATTTGAAGAATCTTCATTTTGAAACTTGATGAAACAATTTGGAGAAATTGATCCATCATCCCAAAGCTCATTGAACTTCATTGCTTCTTCATCATGGGAGGTTTTATCTTAAAAATACTCAAGGAACTTTGTTTCAATATTTTCATCATAACAAGAATATTCCTCTTCAAATGGAAAAGATAAAACTTCACTTTCTTCAACACATCCATCAGTCATTAGCTCAAGAGGGACATTGGATTTTTCACCTTGATAGAATTCATCATGACCAATTTTTGAATTGGTTGAGAAGCCAACACTAGATGCATACATGTATTGCAATTCCATAGATTGCATTAGGAGCTCAAAGATGAGATGAGGATCTTCTGTCTCTTTCGCATCTCTTAGTAGTTTTTACACATATTATTTTTTCAAACCTTTTAAAGGCTCATCACAAGTTGGCCTTTCTTATTCCTGGAAGACATGGTCAAGAGAATATTTTCCTTTGAATGGAGATGAGAATACCTCCTCATCATGGATAAACACATTGGATGATTTTTCAGCATGGAACTCATCAAGAATTACCTTGTCTTCTTCATGGCTCACATCGTTTGGAAATTCAGGGCTTCCCTCTTACAACTCAAGACTTCTCTACTCTCCTTCATACTAAATACCCCATCTGAAAGGAATTCTTGGTCCTATCAGGATAGTAATTTTATCCTCCTCTTTGGATGTTATAAATTGGTTCTGATGTCCACTTTCTTGATAGAGAATATCAACTTTAGGGTCTTCTGATTTGTGCACTATATAATTCATTTTTCTCGTCTGAAATTTTTTCATTTGGCCCTTGAATAGAATATTTTTTGAAGACCAGTCCATTTAAATTTCTCCTCCCAAATCTCTACAGAATTTTCTACTCAATAACATCCCATATGAGTCTGGAATTTCTGCCACCAAGATGGTCAATAAGCTTTCTTCTTAGTAAAATTAACTAATGTAACTTGGGCATCTTTTATTCTTCCCACAAGTGGGAATTATTTAGTTTCCATAGAACAACACCAGTCATTATATGATGTTAGAGTGAGACCAAGGGCATTAGCCACTTTTATTGGCATCACATTTTTAGAAGCACATGAGTCTATGATACAATTGTTCAATTGGAAGCCTTCAACAAGAAGAGAAAGGTAGAATGGTTCAATCTTGTCAATCCTCGATGAACTTAAGGCCAACATGTTTTGAGATGATGAGGAAGGAGGAGTTAGTAGTAACCCTTTGGAAGAGGGTGTGAAAATATTGGGGTTTGGGTTACTACCTTTGATAAACTAGACTAGTTTATCAAACTGTTCGGGATGAGTTTGAAAATATTTGGACTAAAAAATTTGGACCTTAGACTATTTTACAAGGTCTATGATATCAAAAGAAGAATAATGAGATGTCTCTGAGGTGATAAGAGCTTTGGGAGGCAGAGGAGACACTAATTTACAAGTGGGGGCTACTTTGGAAACAAATGTAGGCTTATAAGCTATTGCAGGCTTATTAGATGTCTCATAAGTTTTGCAAGAAACATTTACTATTTTGGATGTAGCATTAGAAGGCTTAGAAAAATATTCTTTAACAGGAGTAGGCTTAGGGGACTTGGTGAATTTTTCTTGGTTGCTATGAGGTCTTAATTTTCTTTGGCAGATTCCAAAGAAGGTGGAAGTGCAGCTCCTCAGTTGATTATTTTGTTAGGCAGAGTTTATGTGATAAGGTCTCCATCTTTCTTCTTCTTTAGAGTAGTAGTGGGAGAATTTTTTTTGGGATTGAGAACGAGTGAAAACCACACAAGAGAAACTTGGTGCATCATCCTCTTCACTTTCATCTCTAGATGAGTACTCAAAGTACCCAATCTTAGCATCATAGAATTCTTCAATTTCAAGCCCATTCTCTACTTCTTCATCATCATCTTGTTCAACAATATCTTCTTCATCATCACCTTATGTGTCACAAGTTACATTGATAGGGGTAGCCTCTAAAGTAAGTCTTTGAGGAGGTGCTGTAATTCTTCTCTTATTCTAAAAATTATTCTTTCTTGGAGAATATCTCAAAGTGCTTTGTGAAAGTTACTTCTTGAGTGAAATTACGTCATTTGCCAAATTTTGAACCAAAAGATCCATGGAGGAGGAATTATAAATTTGACCTTTTTGTTTACCACTTGGATTTTTTAATTTTATAGAAAGAATCAAATCATCTACTACTTCCACAACATATTCTTAAACTTCTCTGAGATTTCTAGGCAAATATCTTTGAAGAATGAATCCTATCTTAGGAAATTGAGCATTGATAAATAATGTTTTCACGTTGTCATCAGAGGGAAAAGCTTGAAATGGCGTCCTCTTGAGAAACCTATTATAACGAGATACGAAGTCCCTCATAGTCTCATTAAACTCCTTTTCATTTGCACCAATTGCACTAGGAGGTATTGACAATCTTCAGTATATTTAAACCTCTCTTCAAAGTTGGTTTTGATGTCATTTTAGTTGGTGATGGATTCAATTGTTAGCAGATAGAACCACTCTTCTACCTTTTCTTGTAGAGATTATATGAACAACCTCACAGACATATCTTCTTGTTCTACTCCTAATACACCACATGATGGGATGAGTGTTGTTATGTTTTCATCTGGGAGTTGTGTACCATCACCTATGAATTTAGGAAAACTCTTACAAGATTCATGTGCTAATTTATGAATTAGTGCGGTAAGGGCAAGTGGACTTGTGTTTTTTCCCCATGGTATAATTTGTAGATGTATCTCTCTTTCTTCCTCTGATATCACCTAATCTTCTACTTCCACTTATGCTTATGCTTCTACAAAGTATTATCTAAGATATAGAAATTCCATGTCAAAAGGATTTAGAGAAATGAGAGAATCTAGAGATGAAACTAGAGGGGTGTGATTGGGATCTTCAACACTGCTTGAGCTACCAATGTGAGAAGTCATAAGAGGAAGGGGGTGATGAGGATTTATAATTTTCTCTTTTCTTCTTTGGAGTTCTTCAAAGATAGGATATAAGTTTCCTCTTCATATCTCAAACCTGGTGTATCTGTAGTCAACCAGTTTATAGATTTTATATCAGCTCAAATCAGAATTTTATCAAGCTCTCATTCATTGAATTTGAACTTGTCTTGCTCTTTCCAAAGCTTTTGCATGTTCCTCTTCATAATCTAGAACTCTTGTAGCAATGTGGTAATGAAATAAACTCACTCTATTATACCAAATAACCTCTCTCAAGTTTGATGCAATGTCTTCTTGTGTATGGAAAAGAAGTTTAGGTCTTAGGACTTGGGGAGGACTAGGAATAGCCATGAGTGGAAGGCATAATGCCCAATGGATTTTTAGGTTTCAAAATTTCTTTTTAGGATTTTTTGGATATCTGATTTTTTTGTGTTTTTGCTATATATATTAGATTTTTATGGCATTTGATGTGGTGTAGAGACAAAAAAATATGCCCCATGGTGGGTGACAAAAACGGTTGGAGAAATAATTTGTTGTGAGGAAAAATTGTGGGATTTCACCAATGCTCTGGGACTAGGTCCTTCTATTTAAATGGGATAGCTCCATTTATTGAAAACAAGGAAATTAAAACAATCTAAACTAATTTTTGGGGTGGCCCAAAGACCAGGGATCACATAGGAATACTTTCCTAAACCTATGGAAATTGTTTGTATGGAATACAAGGGAGGAAAGTTTCTTAGTGAGGGAGATAGAAGATGGAAATAGGAGGGGATTTAAATAAACAAATAACATAGCAGAGTTGGTTTCATTAAAATCATAGCATTTCACTTGAATCAATGAGAAAAAACCATTCACAAAGAAAGAGGAACAATCAAGAAGAAACATAACGTTTTATTACATCATGTTGCACAATTCACAATGCTCATGGAGTACAATTTAAGATGGAGATACAATAGTGATAGATAATACATAGAGGAAATGAAGGCACTTGTTTCTATAAAGACAATGATAGCTAGTAAAGAGGCATTAACCATATTTTTACAATGAGGATATCATCTCCTTTTATAGCTTTACAATCCATCTCTTCATCTACCCCCACATGACTTTTCATATTCCCATTACAAGTGAATTTTCAAATAACATTAGGAAACAAAAAATCAGTCTTCTTTTTATAATTTCAAAAGGAAATTTTACATTACAAAAATATTACATGGTCACTTTAATTAATAAGATAAAAAGTCATCATTACACACAATGAAGAATTAGAAGGAAGGGAGTAGAAGAAGAGTGAGAATAGAAGAAGGAGAAAGAGAATGGAGAAGGATAAATTAGCTCTGGTGCTTGATTAAGATCACTCATATGATGAAGAATCAACCTCTTATGCCTCCTATAGAAATTAAATTTTCTTGAACTCAAGTCCTTTCACCTCTCTAAAAAAAAACTTCCAGTGTGATCTTCTCTGACTGAGGAATGCTCACATACTCCAATGTGTTCATCCATGCCTTTGGAATGTAGCTTAGATTCTTGCACTCAGTGAACCAAATTTTTTGATCTCAAGAAATGTTTGAAATAGAACCAAAATTTGTTGCAAGTGACTCTAGGGTGTATTTGTTGAAAGAGAAAAGATATCCTCCCTCTTTCTGAACCATTTTTTGAAAAGGATTCACGAGCTCTCCCAAGGATGTGTTTTCATTGATATGAGGGGCTCTAAGCTCTTCTACACTTTTTTTTATATCTTTAAGAATTCCTAGAGCACTGCTCTCACACTCCTTGAGCTCTGTCATAACATCTTTCAATGGATTACACCTTATAGCCATGGTGTAGAACCAAATAGGGGATAAGTTCTCAGCTGGGTGTATGAACACATTCTTACTTATCAACAATTAGGTGTCAAGGATTCCTATCTCAGAGGTCAGTGGGAGAAAACTATCCCATATTATCCTTTATTTTTCAATTTATGCCTTGGAGCCTTTGATTCTTCTGATGGTTCCTGAGATGAAGCGGAAAAGAGAGAGGACTTCGGGAAAAAGCACATTCCATTTTTTAATGATTTTCGCCACCCAGTTGTCATTTTCTCTCCCCTGCATTGTGAATCCTTGGGCTTGCTTGATTGCTTGTGGGTCGAAGCTACTGATGGGTGATACCACTTCCAATAGGGGTAAGGATCATGAGCGTGGCTCCAAGAATGATTTTACATATGAAGGCAAGGTCATCACATGTTCCTCCAATTGATCTATGGTTATTTCATATTCTTCATTCTACTCCAGTATCTGAGTTAAGGATTACTTGAAAAGATAAGTGTCTCCCTCATGTGTAGCTTGACTAAGTGAGACTTCGGTCATCTCATAGTAATTTGGAGTCATTTCTTCCAAAGTATTTCCCACCTTGGGTTTTGTGACTTTTGCAAACTCAGCTACAAAAGCCTCAATGTAGAATCTTAACATAGCTTGAGCTTTCCTTAACTTCTTGGCTTTCATATACTTTGAGATGGCCTCAAATGTTGGTGTTGCAACTTGTTGCACCATTCTTGATTCTCTACCAAGAAATGGATGGACCCATGGGAATGGATCCAATGGTGTGGAAAATATTTTATGATGCTTAGGTGCCTTTTGGATTGGAGCGAAAATTGTCATGTTAGATTAGGAATTTCATTATTAGTGTTTGTTCCAATTTTCAAGTGTTTTTACCCTCCAGATCTCTTAGGATATGAAAAGGAAACTTTTTGGGAAGAGATGAATAGGTGTGTGCTGTAAAAAATCTATGTGATCAATGGGGATGATTCTTGGAACTTATTAAAGGCGTCCTCAAGAGAATTGCTAAGAAACAATTTCATGTAAAATGAAGTAGAAATGAGGGAATTATGAGAAAATTTACCATTTCTGGAGGAGGGTTTCTTAGCATAAATTAGAGCATGCACATGTACAATATCAATGGAGGAATGGGAGTTATGAAAAATGGCACAAAAATTCTCAAGTCATGTTTAAATATTTAAACACAAACTGTGGTTAAGCCAAACCCACCTCTTGGTTTCCATGCACTTCTTCTCTTTAACCCAGATTGAGAGTGGATTGAGAGTGGGTTGAGACTTTCCAAATGAGGTAAGTGACTCTCCATTGCAACTTACCATATTTGGTAAATTATGGAATGGTGCAATATGTATTTCAGAATCGTAAAGTGCACCATGGGGTAAACTCTCATGAGAAGGGGGACTAGTTTGCACAATGGTGTGAGGTGAAAACAATTTCCTAGCATGCATGTTGTGCAATCAAGTGCCAGAGGATGGAGGGATGCAAAGGGGTTGTACTTTGCTGCACTTGATGAAATTTTGCACCAGGTGCAAAATTTATTGCAGCACTGCAAAATGGGCCAAGGGTAAGCTTTTTTATAGGAAGGGGGTTTGTTTGATTTGTGAGGTGGTTAACACTTACCTAGTGCACAACATGGTCACTTAAGTGTTGAAATGAATCATCCTCCAAGGGGTCACACTTTGCAAAATATAATGAACTTTAACATCATGTGTAATAGTGCAAAATTGATTGCAGCACTACATAATGTGCCAAGGGTCAAGTTTGTCATGGGGATGGGGACTAGTTTGCATGTGAAGTACCTAACCACCAAAGATGTGACTTAAGTGACGAAATATTATTTCCTCATTGGGGTCACACTTTTCTGCACAAAATTAAAATTTTAACCAGGTTAAAAGGTGAAAAAGTATTTTCAGCATTGCAAAATGCAACATGGACACTTATAGTAAGCTCGCCTTCACCAACATCTGTCAGAAATAAACATGAAAGAGTGATCCTTTTCCCCAAGAGCTTCTCGTAGAATTTTATGGATAAAAATCATATGATTTTTAATGTAAAATTACTTCTATGATCAATGGCACCAAATTTAGGAGACAATTTTTCCTACAATTCAAATTTTACCCCACTTTTTGATTTTGGTCAAGCCCGTGTGCCAGAAGGCCAAACTGCCATAAAAGAGAAACCTACATTTTTGTATAAATTATCACATGGGGAATGTAGAGGGTTAAATTAAATTAAATTAATTTTTTAATTATATCCAAACTCCCTTTGTAACTCCAATAATGTTCATTTGAACCTCCACCAGGATTGGAGATCTTTGCTTGTATAGTTGTGCCAATATCTCAAAATTCGGATGACAGAATCTCTCGAATTTTTTACAATTTGAAGTAGGAATACTTATATTTATAATGAGTTATTGGTAAATTCACAAGATCACTTGAGGATCCTAAACCATTTGGAACAAGCTCACTATCTTTTTCACTTCTTTCACTTCCCTGCACCATGCTTCAAGTAGCCCGATGTTGCACAACTTGTTCCTAAACTAGTTTCACCTCAAAGAAATTAATTAAAATACCTCCAATGATGTCATATATATGTCACAAACTACTTGGAGGCATTAAATATTCTTAGTTCAACCCTGGGGGGTGTTCATTAGGTGCCAAAGTCCTTAAAATAAGCCATTTTAGGCCTTCGGAAGTAGTTCCTTCAAAATGGATCTTAATGAACTCATGAATTTCTCACCACCAACTTACTTGTACATGAAACACACTCCAAAAATATATTTAGCATATCCCTCTCAGCCATGATGGGGTTTACATAGTCAAATATTCGCTGGAGGATAGGTTACATAACCCAATTCAAGGATTTTGTGGGTGTGGGCTTAGTTTTCATGGCAATTTTTTTCAATTTTTCATGCAAAGAGTTAGCATGAAAAAAATTTGAAACATGAAAGCATGCTACTAATATGATTAAAGTAGAATAAATCATGGGGATAATTATAGCTCGATCTATCATTATTACAGAGTTGTAAACACATGCAATCTATTGATAACACACCTATATTTAGGAAAGCACATGTAAACGGTGAAGGGAAAGTCCCAAAAGTGTAAGTGTGTGTGTGTGTGTGTGTGTGTGTGTGTGTGTGTAGGTGATGCACTCTTGTATTGAGTAATTTGTTAGAGTTTCATTGATATGAGTCAACGATGTAATTGATAAGAGAGTTTTATATGTGTGCATGGTAAAACACATGACTATAAGTATTTGTAATGTAATTTGCATGCTTGTTATGTAATACATTGAGGTTTATGATGTATAATTATGTTTGGGTAGCAAAGGTTACCATGTATGAGTATGGAATTATGGGAATTCAAGTGTTGTTAGTATTTATCAATGTTGATTGAATTTCCTTATTATATGTGTTGCCATACTTGTTATGATATGATGTATCTTCTTGCATATATGGTTATGAATATACATGTCTAACATCTTGATAAGTAAACAAATGAGGGACCTAGTGGCTGTGTGTGTTTCGGGTGAGTGTAGTCTGGTGGTTAATCACTTATCTAGCTATGCTAGGTGTGCTAGCACTTCATCTAGGCAAGGCATGAATGCTCACTTGAAGTGCAAACAGCCACCAAGTCCCTCCTTTGTTTACTTATCAAGATGTTAGACATGCATATTCATAACCATACATAAAATAAGATACATCATATCATAAAAAGTATGACAACATATATAATAAGGAAATTCAATCAACATACATAATTACCAATAACACTTGAATTCCCATAATTCCATACTTAGAAATGGTAACCTTTGCTACCCAAACATAATTATACATCATAAACCTCAATGTATTACATAAAATGAATGCAAATTACATTACAAATGCTTACAATCATGTGTTGGACCATGTGCACATAAAAAAATATCTTAGCGATTACATCACTAACTCATATCAATGAACCTCTAACACAATGCTCAATACGAGAGTACATCTCCTACACACACACATACGCTGGGGACTCACCCTTCACTGTTAACATGCGCATCCCTAAATATAAGTGTGTTATCAATATATTACATACATGTACAACTCTTTCTTAATAATAGATCGAGCTATAATTAGCCCCATGATTTATCCTTATTTAATCCTATTAATAACCTACTTTCATGCACCGTATCCATCCTTATTTGCATGTGATTTATTATTTTTGGACCTTAATTTCACACCACTCCACATTTTACTTTTTAATTTTTATCCCTTCCTTTAAAAAATGGCTAATTCCTTAACTCTGTGTCTATATGTGTGCGAGCCTTTGCATACTAGCCTATTCCTCTATGTTGCATGCACCTTTTCACATTTTTCAACTTCAATTTTATTCCTACACATGCTCTTACATGTGTTCCTTTAAACATGTGTGATATTTTTTATATCTTATGTGTGTCCTCTTATGTGTGGTCCTTTATGCATGACTGTACTTAGCCAATTTCTCCAACTAACAATACCCCAAACTAGGAGTATTATTTGTCTTTAGTAATATTTGAACCAAATAATGCCCTTCCAAAGTATGAATGAAAGAATTTTAAGACCAACGGATATGGGCATATATAAAAAGAATTTAAAGAGTAAAAATATTCTATATGTGTGCACATGAACACTTAGGCCTTCTAAAGTGGAAGGAAAACTGGGAATTCATTGCTCAAAATATTTTCTAACTACTTCCAGCCCTGTAACTCCCTTGCATATTTCCATGCATAGGATTCAATTCATCTACCTTCTCCATGAGCTCCTTAACTATCACATCAAATTCCGAGGCCACTTACTCTAACGTATCCATCCTATGTGTGACTAAAGGGTAGAGCTCCTTAAGCCTTACCTCAAGTGTTTCCTTCATGGCCTTAATTAAATCTCTTTTCTCCATGACCTTGGACATTAATTTCTCACACTCGACCTTATTATTCTTCATATTGGCCTGTACTTTCTTTAATCTAGCATCCTCACTGGAATTTTGTGTGCTTCGAATTAGGTCAAAATATTGGAAGTGATCAAAAAACAATTCTTCCCTCCATGCGACCTCTTTTACTTATATTACCAATTCTTCATACCCCATGATGTGCTTCTCCACCTAATCCTAGTTTTTCTTTTCCTTCACAGCTAAATCCTCTACCATTGGCCTTGGACCATTCTTCCTTTCCATCAACAACATTCACACCAGATATTCTAAATAGTTGTTATCAATTTAATTTACCTTGAGAAGTAGAATTTGAAACCGACCAGCCAAATTTTGAAAGAATATTCATAAAGAAGATCTCTACATCCTGAAAATTCTCCAAGTCCCGAAGTCTGAAAATTCAGACATCAGGGATTTTCCCTTTCGGGGTTTAATTGACTTAAGTTTGAAATTGTGTTTTTCAAGTTTTGAATTTTGAAACCCCGAAAGTCTAAAATTTCAGACTTTCAGGATTTTGGGTTTCAGAACTCTAAGTCATGATTTTTAGAAAATTCCCTTCGGAGTTCTGAAGTCTGAAATCCCAAAAGTCTAAAATTTCAGACTTTCGAGCTTTCGGGTTTTGGAACTCTAGATTGTGCTTTTTGGAAAATTTCTTTCAGACTTCCAAAGTTAGAAAGTTTGAAAGTCCAAAATTTTAGAATTTCAGACTTTTGGGTTTTGGAACTCTCCTAATCATTTTCAAGTTAATTTCTTTCAGAATTCCAAAGTACGAAAGTCTGAAAGTCCAAAATTTTGGAATTTTGGGCTTTCAGGTTCAGAACATTTCCGTGCCATTCCATGATTTCATCCCTTGATTTATGAAGTCTGAAACGCCAAAATTCCTAAATTTCAGAATTTTGGGGTTCTTTGCGCATTTAATCCTCACTTCCGTATGGATTGGAATGCACCATTAATATCATGTTTTTTCTATTTAAATCACATTTTCACCTGTCATTTTAACCTGACACTTTGCTCTGACGACCTAATTTTTACTGTATCTTGTACTTTTCAACATCTTTCTTAAGGTATTTTTATTTTGGTTTAAGATATTTTGTTTTATTTTCTCCTTGTTCATTTCTCTTGTTCCTCCTTTGCATACCTTGGAAAATGAAAAAATCATTTCTTACTATATTTTCATGATTTGAGTTTCTACAGGCATTCAGAGGTTTGCAAAGATCCTCTCGAGTTCTTCAATCACCCTCTTAGCACCTCTTATTTTTTAGAGTTTGGAGATTGGTGTTTTTAGATAACTCTCTTTTTAGAATTCAGAGATTTGGTTGTTTGGGTTTCTCTCTTTTGGGAATTATACCATTTAGAATTTTGAGTTCTCTTTTTCAGGATTTCAGAAGTCCCTAATTTGGAGTTCTCTTTTTTGATATTTTATACTTCTCTATTTCAGAGGTTTGGACTTTGGGTTTTCGGAACCTGTCATTTCAAACTTCTCCAATTCAGGTTTTCAGACTTCTCCAATTTGGATTTTCAGAGGTTTCCACTTCGGGTTTCTAATTTTCAAGTTTTTGGAGGTTGGATATTTTCAGGTTTTTTAGACTTCTCTTCTTCGGCATTTCAAAACTTAGAATTTGATGTCTACTTCCACATCCAAGGGAAAGGAAAAGATGAAATATTCATTCCTCTGGGTTTCCCTTCACTCTTGCTTATCTTATGACCTGGGAAACATAAGCGACACCGTCCTTGGACAAATTGATTTTCCAGACTTCTAGGCAAGGGTGAAGGCCCCAAATAAGAAACCCTAGATGCAAGTCATATATGACAGTGGGCTTGTTCTTGCTACTAGTTTTCCCACATCCATGCATTGCCCAGAATTTGTTTTGGCTGCAGCAAACCACTACGATGAAGAATCTATGATAGTTAAAGATGCCAATGGAAAATTTGTGATCTGCTTGGACCTTGATTTCTTTGAAGATTTGATCAAACTCATTGACATTGAAGATTACACCACAATTTCACCAGAGTTAGCAGTGGAACATTGGGAAAAAGAAGCAGAATTATGCATGAAGGTTGTGTTGAAAAGTTATCTGGCTAAGAGTTTTGCCAAATTTCCAAAGACCATGTATTAGTCAGACTTCATTCAGGAGGTCAATGAAATCAGTGTGCTATTGAGCATAGTCTCAGGTCTTCCCTCTGTAAGGTAATTATAGGAGTGGATGTTCTTATATATTACTACCATAAAAAGAATAAGGAATTTATCAGATGGGGGGAGCATATCATTAGCTCCATTTGTTATCAGTTAAGGAGAGTGCATTCTTCACAGAGTTTCTATATGAAATCCTTCTTGGTTTATGCTGCAACTACTATGAGATATTTCACCGGGTTGAATACCAAGGGTATTCAAAGCACCTCTCAAATATATGATTTCTATCCTCAACTCACACTAGATGAGGGAAGAAAGCATTTCTGCACGATCAACGATGCCTTCTTTACTGTTATTCTCTGCCGTTTTGATAAGGAGCTGTATAATTAGAGAATTTCTAATAAATCCTTCAAGGAAGTGCGTATATGGGGAGCTATCTACCTTTAATTCCCCACATTTACTTACATTCAGATTCCTGGCATCGTAGGTGCTCCTAGCAAGATGCCAAGATGTCCCACTGACAAATGGGTTCTACTAGAATTGGTTTGACAACTGCTGGACTGCCATAAGATCCAAAACAAATGACACAAAGTGGGAGTTCAATTCCCTATTTCAATTAACATATACAATTGCCAAATTTTTTACAAGGCTAATAATGTGGATCTAAAAATGGTAGAGGTAACCTTGCAAAATTTCCATCCACGGACTAATTTTGACTGTTGGGGTAAATTCAGTGAAACAGGTCAGTCTAGTTCTCATGTGCCCTAGTTGGAAGACATCTAGATCCATTTTCGGGATGAATTGATCATCTGATAGAGAGACTATGAAAGGATAACTTTGGATTAAGTTCGGTAATTTGGAATAGCTGACGTCCCAAAAGACATGCAAGATGATGATGAGGTTTTAGATGAAGTGTATAAAAATAATAATATTGGTAATCAACCATTTCCATGGATTGATTAGTATGTGGAAGAATGGTGCAACACAAAGGAGAGGGTGGGGCCCATTCTATAGAGAACTTACAATTAGTTGGTTACCTTGGGAATCTCACCCAAGGTGTTAGAGTAGCCTACAAATATAGAAGCCCCATAAACCATGAGCCAATCAACACCCACAAAGGGGAAAAGGTCGACCCAAAAGGCCCCTACAGTTCCAAAAATTATTTCATTTGTTGTTGGGAGCTCATCTCTCTCTAAAGCTCCTGTTTCCAAATCCATGTCTCTTACAACACCCATGATAGCAATAGTTGAAGTCAGTGATTCTCCAAGTGTCCACAAGACCCATCATTTCTTTTTTTTCTTCCATTGTCACTTCCTACATTAGTTCCTTCCACTTCTACGATCATTACTTCTTTCTCATCTCCTTCTATGGCACAAGTATTCTCATCCCTTCTAGTTCTCTCAGCCAGAGAAACTATTGGGTCACCCATTTCTTCTTCACTTTCCTTAACACTTCTATTTCCTTCCAGCTCATCCCCTAACATCATTGTATCAACTCCTATGGCCATCCTCACATCCACCCCATCCATTACTACCACTACCATTCAAATGCCATCTAATGTTAGTGGTACTCTTGTTATGACTAATGTTTCAGGTACTGAGTCAACTATTCTATCTTCATTAGTATCAACCATTCCATAATGGTTGTTTCAACAAAATCTAAAGCAAAAGAAAAAAGTGCCTCTGGGGGATGTAATAGATCTGAGCATATTAGAGCATACACCAAAGAAATGGGCCAAAAAACCAAATATTGTTTCAAGCTTGACAGTGAATGCATCTGGGGAACAAGTTGTAGAGGTTACCACTCCCATTGAGGGAAAAACTAAGGAAACAATTACAATTGCAGATTATTAGATTTCTAGATACTCACTGGGAAAATCTAATCACGAAGGAGCAAAACAAGATGTGCACACTGCTCTAGGAAATATTTTGGAAAAATATGATAAGAATAAAGCTTCTAAGGATTAGCTTAAGGCCAAGGTCGAGCAACTCACTACATTGCTACGGAAAGTAACAAAGCCAACTCCATCTACCGAAGTCTCAACTACTACGGCTATGTCAGTTTCATCTACCATTGATGATATTTATCATCATGAGATTGAGAAGATAGGATAGAAAGGGAGATTGGTAGATGGATGGATGGAACATATACTGTAGGAAGCTTCCCCTTTAATTAAAGAACCAATTGAGATATACAATGATTTACAGGTTGGAAAAACTACTATTTACAAAATGGATGAAGCTTTTTAAAAAGATAATAAAAATCTTAATTTGAATTTGGCAACATGGAGTGAGATTAGAGAGGAAGATTCAGATCTACTCCTCTAGGTGGATGTAATCAACAATGCTAGAAAGTTTTTAGAATATCAAAATGCCATGAAATTATGGTGTAAAGTGTTGCAATATTTAATTAAGGAGTTGGATGATAAATGAGTGAAAATTATAGATGCTTTGAATGACATATCAGAGGAATTTGATATTGTAAACTATAAATTCTTCAATGAAAACATTGATGCTCTTCCAGAGGAGTAGATCAAGAAGAATTTCAGATATTTGGTGAAGCATGACGATGAGGTTACAAAAACTTTTGGTAGTGAATCTATTGATAGGTTGGTCTTATGCCAAAATTTCACAGGAAGATTGAAGAAAGTTTTGAGTAAACGTAGAAGAGTACCAGCTAAGATCACGAGGGAAATTGAGATAACAGATGTAGTGAATCACTACACATGTGGGCCAAGGGATGAGGAAATTCAAGGAATCATTAAACACTTCATCGAGTATACACATTGGATGGCTACTTGGGAGGAAACAAAAGAAAAACCTGTAGAAAAAGAAGGCATTACATAACCAGGTTAAGGCTGAGTGGCCATGAAAGGAAAAATCCAAGCTCTGGATTGGTTAGAGTTACAGGGTTGAATGAGTCAAACCCCTTTTTGGGCCCCTAAAATATTGACTAAGTATAAAAGGGTGCATGGGCATGCAAGACTGAAGTTAAGAAATGTGCACGTAAGGAGAAGGCATGTAAGGCAAGGTTCTACAAGGATCATAGTAGAACCCAGGATGCATGCCTACAAGACAAGGTCTCGGGACTTAGCCATATTGGCGTATCGGACAGGACACGAGAAAAGCATGACCTGACTGTGCATGTGAAGTGGATAAGGTGCCAGTGTGGCGAAAGGTTGGCCTAGGAAGGAATATGCCCTGCAATGGAAGCTTCTAGAAGACCATCATGGAAAAAAGTGGAGGACCACATTCAGACACTTGGCAATGGATCTGAGGCAAAATAAGGATGAGTTGGCACTTCGGGATGCCTATATATACAAGCGCCCATAGAAGAATAGGGAGGTGTAATCGCATATGGGGAGAGATCAATAGAGAGTGGAGCTCTGCAGAAATGCCAAAAGGAGTCATATTGGGTTGGGTAGATGAAATACATGAGAAGGATGTATAAAGGGATTGGGGTTATAAAATTTATTTTTGAGAGCTAAATGATATGGATCTAGTTATGATGCATGACTTTGGTCTGCCATAATGTGGTCTTTTTGTAGTAAGTCTAATGAATGTAATGAGGTTATCAAGTTAATTGAATATGATCCTTCTTGGTTCGGATTCATACATGAGTATTCATAGTTACTTTTCATGTATGTTTATAAGATGAATATGAATTCCTATGCATTTTCCTTTCTGTCTTGATTCAGTTCTTTAAATTCTATTAAAGTATATCTGTTTGTAATGACTGCAATGATCTAGAGCCGTTTTGAGCTCTATGATGTTCGCATGTTTCATTCCCTCATGGTGAAGGTAAATTTTTGTGTCCCTCTTGTCTCAATTCCCAAGGGGATATATGAGACACTAAAATTTTCCACACCTCATCCCTAAAACTTCATCTCTAGTCCTCTATATGACCCAGATCCACTTGACAGAGTGCTAAGAAGGTCTTCTCCATCTCCCCCATGCTACATCATAGAATTGATACTTGGCATCATCTAGTGAGGAAATTTCACCATCCCTCTTTTCCCAATTCACTAGGGGACAAAAAAAATTCCCCTCTCTATCCCCCTTTTTAGGTTCCTCATGCGACCAAATAATAACTTCTAGGTGCTAGGGAATGTTTTCCCCATATCTCCATCCTCGCATTTCATAGCACCACTTGGCATTATTTGATGAGGGAAAAAATTATTTTCTCTCTTTTCACCATTACCAAGGGGATAGATGGGACATAAAATGTGCCCCATTCCAAGCCTTAAAAACCTTAGCTTTAAAGCATGGACAACTTTCTCCCCGTGAACAAAAACAAAAAATAATTACTTCCAAGTTCATTTTTTTTACACAACTCGACCTTCCTACCACATTCCTTCCCCCTAGGTGATTTTAGGAGTTCTTTAAAAGTTGCAACCTACAAGTAGTTGTGGGAAGGGCTATCACTGACCTTCCTTGGGATGGAGAAACCTCATGAAGTGGAGCAGAAAATAAAAAATAGAAGTGGAAGTGATTCGAAGGTCTTGAGAAATCATGAAAATGATTCAGGAAGATTCTAAAAGGGCTCAGAGAAGTTGGGGTACTTTCACCAGAATTAGGGTTCACAGGCCTAGTCAGTGCATAAGCCAAAACAACCACTGAGCTTCCAAGGGTGATTCTAAGAGCTCTAGGTAGAGTTAGGAGAAAAAAAAACATCTTCGGAAATCTAAATCCAAGCCCTACAAGATGGTGAAATAAAAATTTTCACAACACTTTGGCGCATTATGTCTATAAGAATTTTTTCTCAGGCACACATGGAGTACCAAATAAAAATTCCATTTTTTCAGTGATCAAATGGAAGAATAAATACATTATACCCCACCCATTAGATTCAAAATGAAATTGATAGTAAGGATCATATAAAATTTTATTGAAAAATTGCATCAGGAGCTCAATATATCATCATCTCAAGTTGTCCTCTTGGAGTTAGTTTGTGAGTTAGACAAATTTTTGGAGGACATGTGTCAGCTCCAGGAGTCTGGTAGAATTTTGTGTCCTCTACATCCCTCAGGGTAAAGGAAACCATCCTTAGAAAGATTAACCCAGCCCCCATGTGACCTCTTGAACCCTATGCGACCTTCAAGATTGTCAGTTCAACCTCTAGGTGCGATTTGGAGCTCAAACTCCCTACTATCGGATCCCCACCACGTTTCTGGTCTAGGATCATAGTGGAATTTGATGTCCTTCATGTCCCTCACATGTCAAGGATATCAAACCTTGAAAAAAGTGCCTATCCCTCTAAGGGATACTTTTAGTCAGCCATGTGACCTGCTTCCAGCCCCTCAATGTTGATTATCTAACTCTCACTCCCTACCGTCAGATCGCTGCAACGTGTCACCTTCTTACTCACCATGGAAATTGATGTCCCTAATTTCCATTTGAGGTAAGGGAAATCTAGGAAAATAAAATTCTCCTAGCCCTTTTTTTGGATGGTTTTTGATTTTTTTTCAAAATCTCCAACTGTCGATGTATTCCTGCTTCTTATATCTAACTCTCCCGTGCACAATTCTTCCTCCAAAATCCTCTGCAACTTCCCATCATCACTCCAACATTTATGAACCTTAAACCAGGTATATCAAAGAATCATTTTTATCAACTCCATGAAGGCATATAGGTCTCAGAAGGAAGTTTGAGAAAACAAGGAAGAAGAAGAGAAGAATGAAGAGAAGAAAACAATGAAAATCTTCATTGCCGTAGAACAAAGATTCGTAGAAATCTTGAAAAATAGTGCACGAAGCAATGATAATTTTTTTGCTATTTTTTCCTCTATCTAAGACCATCAAAAAATACATTCAAACTCTCCTCTCATGCAAAAAATCATTCAGAATGAAGAAATCTTTTTTTCATCTCAACAAAGAAAAAAATGAATTTCTCATTACACGGGTTGTCGGATTGAAGCAAAATCTCACATGAAGCACCAGAAGAAAAAACCCATATCAGAAATATAATTTTTTTCAAAAATGGAGGAGAAAAAATGACCTAAAATTTTTGAGGTCCATTAATGGTTGCCATTTAGAAGCACTGTGAGGTCAAAAAAATGGAAAGTTTAAAATCTCCTAGACTATTGAGCGGGCATGTCTAAAATTCCAGAGGGGAGATATTGGGAAGAAAAAACCATATCGAAAAAATTTATTTCATGTCAATCCGACCTCTAGAATCCCGCTTTCTAAAAATAATAGGTCTTCTGCATATGGGACTGCTATTTTGGGAAAGTCATCAACAAAAGAACTGGCGATGGAGACAGATACATTAAAGGTGCATTGTAGCTGAGAATTCATCAAAATGGGGATTTTTGAAACTTACTAAAAATAGTAAGTGGTCCCATGAGAACCTACCAAAAATAGAAAGTTGATCCAGAAGGAGAGAGGAACACAGGGAGAAGAGGAAATCAGAGTCGCAACATCCACTTGAGGTTCGTGTAGATCAAGAATTTCCATGCTTGTTACCTGTCCAAGTTAATGTACCAAACTAAACACAAAAACCCTAAAAAATCAAATGAAATCGATACCTGATAGATAAGACAAGATCCGAAGATGTAGATGGAAAAGAAAGTCGATGTAGACAAGACGGGCGCACACGAGCAATCTCTGCAAAGTAGATCTAAGAAACCTGTGAGACATAGATACTTGATAGAAAAAGACAACGTTAAAAGATATTTGGGTGGACTACCCGAGAAGCGGGTCCGGGAAGCGATAAGCTCCCTCAGCGGATGTCAGTCCACATTTTCAATTAAAGAAAGACAGCATACATGATCAAATATGTAAGTAAATGTCTAGATTTTCTTATTAAAAATGACAGACAGAATGTAAACAACAGACAAAAAGCACAGAAACATAGGAAACTATGAAAATAATGCTGGACTTGTGTTACCTGAGTTCTTTTACTTGTCTACAGGCCGATCAACATCGATTGGGTGAATCGTCGTCGATTGGGTGAATCGGCCTCGATTAGGAAAATCAGCATCGACTGGAATTAGTCGGCATCGACCAGGGGAAAATTGTAGGAATATTGAGAAATGGGAAATGAAAGCTAGATCATCGATGTGTGCTGGATCTATAGGAGCCATAGGGATACTAACGAAGCTCCACCTTCACTAGATGCAGGAGAAAAGTCACCAAGAGATCGATGGAGGCTCACAATGTTGATGTTGTAGGAGCAGAGTAACAGTACTCCTCTCAGGGATTGATCTAGATAGAATGTGATTTCACTTGATAGATAATGCTTAGGTTTGATGCTCAAAACTCTCTGTCATTCTTTTTGTCTAACTAGAACTAAATTCTAGCTCTGTATTTGTAATCGGCGCCGACTGGGTATAATCGGCACCGTTCCAAAAAATTCGCGTCAACCGAGTACCAGTCGGCACCGATCACGGAACCGACTCCCGAAATGGCCAAAAAGGATGTTTTTGGAAAGATGCAAGTGATCCCTCCATCTCAAATACAGGAAATATCCCGTTGCATAGTTTAGGGGGAGGAGAAATAGGGGGGATAGATGGATAGAATTGATATGGGAGGTTAGGACTTGATATAAGGTAGATAAGCGGTTAAGATACATGTAAAAAGTATAATTAAATAGTTAATATTTAATTATCCATGGGTAAAACACAATGGGGTATAATAAACTTAGGATATATGTTTAAATCAAATATTTAAATAATACCCTAAGGGAGAAGTGGTGATATAAGGTGCCCCTAGGTCACCTGAGAGAATAAACGAACCCAAAGGACACTAAATTGGGTAACCAATTTTAGGTGTCTACAGAAAGGTTATTTGAACTACTAATAATTTCTCCTTAGTGTATGTAGGATATGATTTAACCCTGTAAACTTTATTGTTTTGCTGTGATGGTCTTTGATAGGAAAACTTGGATGATGTGATCCCCCTCAGACTAGGGATGGGATGAATCTCAAAAGACCAACTAATCCTGAGTTTTAAAAAGGTAGATGAGAATGCAGGATACCCCAGCTTGATATCTAGAGTAGATCTGATCATTGATGACACACACAAAAACCAAAAAGGTCAGCGACCTAAGGAACTCACATTGTTAGGGAAAACTAGATGGTCCTCATATGAGATGAAGTTAGTACCTACAGACTCGTGAGTGGAAGGAAGGCTGCAAGATAGTAGCAACTAAAGAGTGAAACATTGGTAGGAACAAACAGATGGTCTGCGAAGCAGATGATGTTAGTGCCTACAAACCCACTATCTTTAAGCTGCCACAAATGTGAGTGACCCATGTACAAGGAACAAACTTGAAATGAGTGATAATATCGAAAGTTATGCCAAAAGGCAACACTCAGGGCATAATAATGATCAGATAAATAAGCCAAGCATCAACACTATTGCAAAAAGATTAAGAGATGAAAGAAAGTGATGTGGAGAAGCAAAATTGCAACCAATCAGTAAGAATGGGCCTCAATTAACGTTGATCAAGCCAAAGTCAATGTTGACTAAACCAATTGGTGCCGACCATAAAAATCAGCGCCGAACGTACCGAACACATAAATATGAGAAAGGAAAATGTGAATGATTTATTTACACCGCAATGATTGATTTAGAGAGAGTCAAAAATTGATTTTGAGCAACATGGAAGCCTTTGGGAGCAGTTAGAAGCAAAAGAGGACACGACCGGGGGTAAGTGGATCCACCTTAGTCTCATGTACATGTTTACCATTAAATAGCATACTAGGATGCTAGTTTTTAAGGAAAAAGGGAATAAGTGGGAGGCCAGAGTATTTTGGACACTCTACCTCCCAATCGGCGTTGACTAGAAAAATTGAAGCCAATTAGGTTCACTCAGTGATGATTGGAATTTCAATCGACGTCGACTAAATTAGATCAACGTCGATTGAACTCAATCGACACCGATTGGAGTGAATAGACTGATAAGATGGTAGAATGTGTTTTTGATGTTTCGATTTGAATAAATGAGAATCTAACACCACTCTTGATGTTGTGGATGCAGGCACAAGAGGCCTTACATATGCGGGATGCTATTCCTGAGCTTTTGGAGACCATTCTCCCCGATGTGACAGACACTGATTGGCAACATCTGGAGCTAGTCAGGCTCGGGGGCTTCCGTTACTACCGACGGGTGCCCTGAGATGTAGAGTTGATGTGAGCACTAATACGGTGATGGGATAATAGGACATGCACATTCTGGTTTAGGATAGGTGAGATGACCATCACCCAAAAGGACATATATAGGATCTTGAGGTTGCCGATCTCTAGGGACTCGATAGAGACCACTCCATGGGAGCAACAACAGAGGGCCCTGGGACGATTGTACGGAGATAGGGCAGATGATTCAGAGATAGTGTCTGGGGCGGTGAGGATAGCCTCACATTATAGACAGGATGACACTAGGAGCAGACGGATAGCACTGATTCAGATGGCGATCTCTTATTTTTCTCTACCAGAATCAGGAGGTGGGAGATTTCCATTGTTATTCCTAGACTGTGTTTGTGACATACTAGAGTTCAAACAGGTGTTTGCATTTGCCGATGTCATTCTTTCCTTCTAACCAGAACTAAATTCTCACCCTGTATTTTTAATTGGAACCGACTGGGGTATAATCGGTGCCGTTCTGAAAATCGGCGTCGACCGAGTACCAGTCAGTGCCGATCAGGGAACAGACTCCCGAAATGGAAAAAAAGGATGTTTTGGAAAGATGAAAGCAATCCTTCCAACTCAAATACGGGAAATATCCCACTGTGTAATTTGGGGGGAGGAGAAATAGGGGGGATAGATGGATAGAATTGATATGGGAGGTTATGACTTGATATGGGGTAGATAAGCAGTTAAGATACATGTAAAAAACGTAATTAAATAGTTAATATTTAATTGTCCATGGGTAAAACACAATGGGGTATAATAAACTTAGGATAGATGTTTAAATCAAATATTTAAATAATACCCTAAGGGAGAAGTGGTGATATAAGGTGCCCCTAGGTTACCTGAGAGGATAAATGAACCCAGGGGACACTAAATTGGGTAACCAATTTTAGGTGTCTACATTCTACCCCTTTTTGTTGAGTAACTTGCGATAAGAAAAGTTGCAAGACAAAAACAAGGAGTTGGAAGAAAGGAAGAAAAAGTGATGATGTGATCCCCCTCATACTAGGGATGGGATGAATCTCAAAAGACCAACCGATCCCGAGTTTGAAAAAGGTAGATGAGAATGCAGGATGCCCCAGCTTGATATCTGGAGTAGATCTGAGCATTGATGATGCACACAAAAAACAAAAATGGTAGTGACCTAAGGAACTCACATTGTTAGGGAAAACTAGACGGTCCTCATATGAGACGACTTTAGTACCTACAGACCCGTGAGTGGAAGGAAGGCTACAAGATAGTAGCAACTAAAGAGTGACACATTGGTAGGGACAACTAGATGGTCAGTGAAGCGGACAACGTTAGTGCCTATAGACCCGCTATCTTTAAGCTGCCACAAATGCGAGTGACCCATGTACAGGGAACAAACTCTAAATGGGTGATAATATTGAAAGTATGTGCCAAAAGGCAACACTCAGGGCATAATAATGATCAGATAAATAAGCCAAGCATCAACACTATGGCAAAAAGATTAGGAGATGGAAGAAAGTGATGTGGAGAAGCAAAATTACAACCAATCGGCAACGATGGGCCTCAATTAGCATCGATCAAGCTAAAGTCAATGTTGACTAAACCAATTGGTGCTGACTGTACCGAACACATATAAATATGATAAAGGAAAACGTGAATGATTTATTTATACTGCGAAGATTGATTTAGAGAGAGTCAAAAATTGATTTTGAGCAACATGGAAGCCTCTGGGAGCAGTCAGAAGTGGAAGAGGACACGACCTGGGGTAAGTGGATCTACCTTAGTCTCATGTATATGTTTACTATTAAATAGCATACTAGGATGCTAGTTTTTAGGGAAAAAGGGAATAAGTGGGAAGCTAGAGTGTTTTTGACACTTTGCCTCCCAATCGGCATCGATTGAAAAAATCGATGGCGATTACGTTCAATTGGTGCCGATTGAATTTCAATCGACGTCGACTAAATTAGATCGACGTCGATTGAACTCAATCGACGCCGATTAGAGTGAATAGACTGATAAAATGGTAGAATGTGTTTTTGATGTTTCGATTTGAATAAATGAGAAGCTAACACCACTCTTGATGTCATGGATGTAGGCACGAGAGGTGTTACATACGTAGGATGCTATTCTTGAGCTTTTGGAGACCATTCTCCCTGATGTGACAGATGTTGATTGGCGTCACCTGGAGCTAGTCGGGCTCAGGGGCTTCCATTACTACCGACGGGTGCCTCGAGACATAGAGTTGATGTGAGCACTGATACGGCGATGGGACAGTAGGACATGCACCATCTGGTTCAGGACAGGTGAGATGACCATCACCCATGAGGAAATATATAGGATCCTAAGGTTGCCATCACCGGGGACCCGATAGAGACCACTCCACGAGAGCAGCAGCAGAGGGCCCTGGGACGATTGTATGGAGATAGGGAAAATGATTCAGAGATAGTGTCCGGGGTGGTGAGGATAGCCTCACATTATAGACAGGATGATGCCAGGAGCAGACAGATAACACTGATTTAGATGGTGATCTCTTATTTTTCTCTACTAGATTCAGGAGGTGGGAGATTTCCATTGTTGTTACTAGACTGTGTTTGTGACATCCTAGAGTTTAGGAAGGTGTTCACGTTTATTGATGCCCTAGTAGCACAGATATATCATGAGCTATGGATGTACACCACAGGCAGGCAGACAGGTATCGATGTTAGCTTTGTGCTCCATTGCTGGGCATATGAGCATATAGTAGTGATCAGGCCATCAGGGCTTCCATGGATGCCAGTAGCAGAGGGGGCCCTTGATTATGGATTCTGGTGATGGTGGGAAGACATGGCCCCCCAGGAGATATAGGGAGATCTGCAGAGTGGTATACTGAGCGATTCAGGATGCTGACACCAAAATAGGTCATTTGGAGACCATATCGGGTCTACCTGACATGGGCCGGTCAGGATGCTCACCTGGTGGAGCTAAGATGGAGCAGGGTGGTTAGGGGCCGTAGGCCAGATATGTGGGAGCGCATCCCATTTATACGGGTGCTGAGGTAGTTCAATTTAGTACAGATGGTCTCGACCACATATATGCCATACAGGTGGGACAACAGAGAGACTGATCTTCCAATTTTGATCCCGGTAGATCCATTAAGGGAGGCCCCACCTTCCACAGATAGTGATGATGATGCAGGATTAGATGATGGCTACGTGGCATGGTACTCCACAGAGCTACCACAACACCTCCCAGCATCCATAGACGCAGATGAGGAGGACATAGCTGCAGTGCTGGAGAGACTGGAGGGAGAGCATGCTACCCTGACGCATGCACACCAGGCTGCCCTCGAGGAGATTAGAGCTCTGACGGAGGAGAGGGATGCACTGATATTAGAGAGAGATACAACACGTCAGGAGCAGGATATAGCGATTCAGCAGAGGGATCACTACCATTTGGCACAGAGAGGCCCTCAGGGCCAAATACGGTGATACAGGCACCACTTCAGAGTCTGGGTCACAGGGTGCGGCATCAGGAGGGCCACCAGCAGCAGCAGCAACAACGTCTTTACAAGCACCTGGTATGGTGAGTCTGAGCACCTATCAGGCTCTCCTCGCCAAGGTGAGATACTATGAGGACGCCCTAGCACAACATGCCCCTGATGTGCCTCGTTATGGTGTGAGGAGGAGATCAGTGACAGCCGTAGCTAGTGGTGCATCAGAGGGTGGGAGCACCAGGAGAGATCGAGGTGGCGGCAGGCCCCCAGCAGTAGGTGCTTCTAGCTCGATAGGTGGTGGCCAGGAGAGACAACCTGGGCTAGAGGAGGGTGGAGGAGATAGTGTCTTCCACCTATCTGATTTTACGATATAGATATGTTATTTTTTGTATCGATATACTGATGTAGCCTCGATTTGAAGGCATTTTTGATGTATGATATAGATGGCTTGATTGAAATCCATCCATTCTTTTTTGTACAAACACTCATGTATATATATTCATCATTTTGTGTTATATGATTGTACTCATGCATTTAATTTTGATAAATATAGATAGATGTAGTCTAATTTTGATGGACATAGATAAATGTTTTTAGAGGATAGATGGATAGATGTGATGTGATTTGATGTGATTGATAGATTGATAAAATAAACATGTTTAAGATGTTAATTTAATTTTAAATGAAATAGATAGATAGATTCACATGTGTTTGTAATACATGCTTTGATATGTTTTTAGACAAAGTAGATAAGATGAGTATAGATAGATGATAGATTTGACTAAATTAACATGTTAAATGTCAATTTAATTGGATGAATAACAAATAATAATGGGAAATGTTCCTTGTGACAGCAAAGGATGTAATGATATTATCTTAGTTTAGAAGATAAAAAGTAATACACCTAGATAGGAAAAAGAATGATAAGTTAGGCCCCTAACCGACCATAAATAGAGACTTTGGTAGGAAACCAAAAGACGATGCACATAAGGCCATAGATACAGATAAAATGAACCTGACACTAGTCAGTCACAAACCAGATCTAAGAGATAGATGGAACGAGAAGTAAGTATGTATCTCGTCAAAATATACGAAGGACAGAATACGTGCTCATATTGGGAAAATAGGGTCTCCATATGATCGAAAAAGGTCTTATATCTCAGCTTCATGATTTTTGTTTTGATAGAAGAGCAAACTGATCAATGCGGGAAGTTTTCTAGATATAGAAAGACTGATCGATACGGGAAGTCTTTCAATGATGCTAAAAAGTGAACAAACTGGCCGAAGAGGAAGTTTGTTACTGCAAAGGCTGATTAATGCGAGAAGCCTTGAAAATTCCATGAAATAAACAGCCATCCTTCAAGGGAGTGGTCTGTATTTTGAATTTGATGATAGCCATCCTTCAAGGGAATGGTCTATACTTTTTGATTTATTTGATAAGGCATGGATAGCTGTCCTTCGAGGGATCAGTCTATCTTTTGGAATTTTAGGATAGCATCTTTATTTTTATTTTTATTTTTCAGCTTTGAAAGAAGTTGAGTTTAGACCAAATAGATCAGAGAGAAGGGAGGAAACGTATACAAACACGTACTCATGCCCCGAGTAGATTCGATTAAGATAAACACTTAGGACAGATGAAGTAGTGATTAAGGTGTTCCTACCATGAGGAGGAACATATCCATAAGAAAAATGCCATGAGTAGAGCCGCGGTACTCATATTTAAGGTAGAAAAAATAACGTGGAGAACCACATAGTTCCAAATCACTACAAAATATATGACTGGTTGTAGATGGATGAAAAATCTATTTTTGCGACCAAGATCATGTAAGATAGATTTTAACAATAGAAGGGCCTTAGATGCAAAGCATTAAGAGGTTCCATTTCAGGTACACCATCCATGGAAGATAGACGATAAGCCCTGGACCCATATTTATGAGTGACTACGTACGGACCCATCCAGTTAGGAGAAAACTTACCACGCTGACTCCTTTCTAGTGTAGTGACATTTTGGTTTTCTTTAAGAACAAGATCACCAATTTTGAAGTCACGGTGCTGCAAGTGCTTGTTATAAGCACATTTGACATGCTCAAGATAGACTTGATGATGCTCAAGAGCATTGAGACGTCACTCATCGAGCAATTCAAGCTGCGCTAGATGATTTTGATGATAGTCCTCATCAGAGACAAATTCTCTGAGAGAGACACGAAGAGATGGGATCTGGACTTCCAAAGGAAGGACAGCCTCAGACCCATAGACAAGAGAGAAGGGAGTAGCACCAGTAGGAGTACGAATGCTAGTCTAATAAGCCCAGAGAGAAAAAGGGATATGTAAATGCCAATCCCTACCAGCTCGACTAGTTACCTTTGCGAGGATATTACGCAAAGTTTTATTGGAAGCCTCAGCCTGGCCGTTAGCTTGGGGATAGTATGGAGAAGAAAAGTTGAGTTTGATATTGAAAGCATCATAAAGGTTCTGCAAATCGATGTTTTTGAAAGATTTACCATTGTCTGTGATGAGTTTGTGTGGGACACCAAAGCGACAAATGATGTGTTGATAGACAAAATCAACAATGGGTTTAGCTTTGGTTGATGAAAGAGGAATAGCTTCCACCCACTTAGTGAAGTATTCTGTGGCAGTAATGATAGAATGATGACACTGTGAAGAGTGGGGATTGATGAGACCGATGAGATCAAGACCCCATTGTGAAAAAGGCCACAAATCCATTGCAGGTTGCAAAGTCTGACTAGGGACATGTGTAAGATTGGAATGTTGTTGACACTTGACACATTTCTTAGTGTATTCGCAACAGTCTTGATTAAGAGAAGGCCAATAATAACCTAAACGTAAGATGCGTTTAGCTATGGCCAAGCCACTAAAATGTCCACCACAGATACCGTCATGGACTTCCTGGATAGCTTTAGATGATTCAGGGGTTTTGAGGCACCAAAGCAAAATACCATCAAAACCACGTTTGTAGAGGATTCCACCCAGAATAGTATAGCGATTAGCACGTAGGATAAAAGATCTTCTGCCATTGGAAGTCAGATCTGGAGGGAGCACTGAACGGGATAGATAATAAAAAATGTGCTGATACCACTCATCTTGAGTGTTGGTTGTGACGGCGTTGATTGAAGTCAACTGCCTGAGATGAGAGGGTTGGTCTAAACGCTGAACAACCACATAAAGTTGTGAGTCTTTGGTAAAAGGTGGAATAAGCAAGGCTAAAGAAGCCATTGTATCTGCGAATTGGTTCACAGTGTGAGGAATAGCTTGGATAGTAAATTTATCAAAAGATTGAAGTTGAAAGAGAACGATATCACGATATTTTTGAAGGATATCATTTTTGCATTGATAGACACCAGTGACTTGATTAATGATGAGCTCAGAATCACCAAAGATGTTGATATGGCGAGCACCAAGATTAATGGCATTTTGAAGACCTAAAACAAGAGCTTCATATTTGGCCATATTATTGGTACACTCAAAGTTAAGCTTGTGTGCAACCGGGATAGGTGCACCCCAAGGAGGAATCATGACGAAACCTGCACCTCCCCCTTGCTGACATTTGGACCCATCAAAGAAGAGTTTTATTTTAAATGGAGACAAACTGAAATCAATTTGTTGGATGTACTCATCTGGGAATTGAGCAAGGGGGACTTGAGTGTCTGGAAGAGGAGTATCAGCTAATTGATCTGCAATGACCTGACCCTTGATAGATTTTTGTGAGATGAACTCGAGATCAAACTCTGTCATGAGCATGAGCCAACGAGTGATACGATCATTGTGATAGGGCTTCGCATGCATTGTCTTGAGTGGATTGACACTTGTAACAATATAAGTTTTGTGATTAAGGAGATAGTGACGAAGTTTAGAAGTCACGAAGAAGAGAGCACAACACAATTTTTCAGCTTTGGAATAGCGTGTTTCATACTCATGAAGAGTGCGAATGATGTAATAGATGGCTTGTTCTTTACCGTTAGCATCCCGATGCGAGATCATGGCTCCAAAAGCATGATCAGTCACAGAAATATAAAGATAGAATGGCTCCCCCTCGCGTGGAGGTGTAAGCACAGGTGGAGAAAGAAGATAAGTTTTGAGATCATCAAAGGCCTTTTGGCAATGCTCATCCCATTCAAAATGAACATTCTTATGGAGGAGATGATGAAAAGGTTGACAACGGTCTGATAGTTGCGAGATAAAATGACGCACTGATTGAAGGCATCCTTGAAGACCACGGAGCTGCTTTAAGTTAGAAGGGGGAGGCATCTCAAGGATAGCCTTTATTTTTGTGGGATCAACTTCAATGCCCCTAATAGAAATGATAAAGCCTAAGAGTTTACCAGTGAGAATGCCAAACACGCATTTAGATGGATTTAGGTGAAGACAAAAATGAATGAGCCTCTCAAAGAGAGGTGCAAGAATGAAAAGATGATCTTGACGGTGTTTGGATTTACCGAGGAGATCATCGACATAATCTTCCATAGTTTTGTGTAAGAGATCATGGAAGATGTAGGTCATTGCTCGTTGATAGGTTGCTCCTGCGTTCTTAAGACCGAAAGGCATGACACGATAACAAAAAGTCCCCCAAGGAGTTATGAAGGAAGTCTTATGCTGGTCCTCTGGTGTGATGAGAATTTGATTATATCCTGAGAAACCATCCATAAGAGAAAGCATCTCGTGACCTGCAGTTAAATCCATGAGTTGGTCGATATTAGGTAGAGGAAAATCATCTTTCAGACAAGTGAGATTAAGATCCCGGAAGTTGGTGCAAATTCAAATTTTCCCAGTAGCTTTGGTTACTGGTACTACATTTGAAACCCATTGTGGATAGTCAATGGGTTGGATGAAGTTAGCAGAAAGCAAGCGCTGCAACTCTTCTTTAACAAGAAGGGCTACACGAGGGTGCATTTTACACAATTTTTGTTTAACCGGTTTGATGTCTGGAAGAGTAACGATATTGTGGACCACAATATCAGGATCGAGTCCTGGCATATCTTCGTATGACCAAGAAAAATCTTGGCGATGGTTGGAAAGAAAGGTGGTGAAGTCTCCTAACTCCTATGGATTAAGAGATTGGCTGACCTTAATGATGCGAGGGTCTTTAGAAGTCCCTATATTAAGGTCGACAGTGGCTTCGTTGAGAAGCGTAGACGTATCAGAAGGAACGGTTTTAGGAAGATAGGAATCCTCTGCCCCCAGATAGGTGAGGACCGAGTCATCATCCACACAGTGGATAGTGTTGATAGTGGGAGAGTCATCTCCAACTATTTCAGGGAAGACTAATGGTATGGAAGTGGATTCGCCATTAGTTTTATAGGTCAATGGACCTATGGAAATGGTATTGACTAAAAAAAAAGTTAGGCGGGATGGAAATGGCATCATCCACATCAAATGATGCTTCTGACCTGGCGGGAGAAGATGGTTCCTCAATGGAAGGAGGCTCATCGAGAATGGTGATGGTGGCTTTTGAGAGAGGTTTAAATCCTAAACCAAATTTTTGATGTGGTTTGAGAGTTGGAATGGATGCGAGGTCATGCACACCCTGTTCATACTTTCCCAGGCCAAAGCCCTTCCACGCGCATCGATATAAATAAGTTTTTGTGAATGTGGGATTCTGTAAACAATCAAACCCTACTGAATAGGGTTTGGCCCTAGGGGGAGAATCTGGGTGATAGTGAGGTGTATCAAGACCACCGTAAATGAAGTTAGTCTGTTGATTGGGCAGACCAATGGTGACGATGTGACCAAGACCTGGCTGATATTCAGGTTGTTTGTCTGGTCTACCATACTCATTAGGTTTGAGATGGGTGTCAAAAGAGAGAAGAGGAAGCTCTCCTAGCGAAAAATGCTACAACGTCTCTTCCAAGATTTTGTAAATCTGGTAATTTTGTTACAGGTATGGAAGAGGATGAAGCCTCGTCAGGAGAACAAGCATTCTCCTTTAGAGGGGCAGACCCTGTGGTCATGTCGCATTGTGCGGAAGGAAAAGGATCTCCTGGATGAGTATAGATTTTTCCCTCATACTGATATTTTAAGCATCAATGGAGGGTTGATGGGACGCAATGCATTGTATGAATCCAGGAGCATCCGAGGATCATATTGTAGTGGAATTTCCCTTCAACAATGTAAAAAAGCTCGTGAAGTAGTTTCTTACCTACCCAAATGGGCAGGACCACAGTCCCTAAAGTAACCGCCAGCTGATCGTTAAATGATCGAAGGGCGAAAGGCGGTGGTGACACTACATTCTTTGGTAACTTAAGTTGCTCGAATGTGTGAGAGGAAATGACATTGAGTGCAGCACCACTGTCGATCATAGTGCACTTTAACGTAGTATTGTTGATTTGAACTGTGATAAAGAGGGGAGCCTCTATATCCTCAGAAGAAAGGGCAGGAATTTCATAATCCTCAAAGGAAATGGTGGTTGGCAGTCTATTCAACCCAAAAACCATCTCAAAAGGCTGGGGCTCATCTGAATTCACTGCGATAATCAGAGCCTGGCGATGCTATGGAGATGATTGAATGAGGTCAAAAAGAGACATTTTGACCGGAGCATGGGTAAGTTGTTTCATAACACTTTCCTCAACTGATACGGGAATCTGAGCCCGAGGTGAAGCAAGAATAGAGACCTGAGGTCTCAAGGCTGATGAGGAAGGAGGAACTCCTTCAGGGGCTGCAGAAATGACAACCCGTGGCCGAGATGTAGATGATGATAGATTATCATACTGTTGTGCTCTAGTGGCGATATGAATTGTGTCGATTTGAGAAGGTGGAAGATCATCCAGAGTGGAATTAATAGAATTAGAGGTCTGGGTAGACCGTTCAGGCTCAGATGTAGTTGAGATGACAGGAGATACTTGTTCCTCCTCCTCTTCCAACAGAAGATCACTTTCTTCCAAAAGACTACTCACGACAGATTGGAGGGCTTTACATCCCTCGTGTCATGTCCTAGAGTGTGGTGGTAAGCACAAATCAAATCAGAGTTGAACCAAGAAGGTTTTACTCCTTTAGGATTATAGGGTTTGATAGGAGGAAGAGATATGGATGAAGATTGGATAAGTTGGCGAAGAATTTCAGTATAGAATCCGGTAGACAAAGATGAGGACAAAGATGACAAAGGTGCCTCTTTCACCTTAGCAGACTGTCGAGGTAAAAGAATCTGCATGTTTGGTTTGACAGTATTTTTAGGGATTGTTTTACTTTTCTGGACATCGGGAGAAGCAGCCTTGGGTGCCTGAGATGGAAGTAAGTGAGGCAAGATTGATTTTGGTGGAGGAGGAGCTCCTAAGATAGATTTTGAAGAAGACGAAGATGTGACAAGTGTTGTGGTCTTCAGAGATGAAGAAGGCTGCTTGGTCAAAACAAATGATGATTTAGATAAGACTGACTTAGATGAGGGAGGAGCTCCCAAAATAGGTCTGATAGGAGGAACAAAGGGTGCCTTGGCTTTTGGTGATGAAGATGATGGTCCTGATAAAAGAGGTGACACCTTTCTAATGGGTAAATCCACTTTACGAGACACTGGTGAAGAAGGTGTTGTAGAAGAAGATGATGGTTTTGATGGTGTTGTAGAAGAAGATGCCTTCTCAGTGGATAAATCCAATCTTCTATGAGGCATGGAGAGAGATTTTTGAGGGAAAGCACCAAGAGTCTTAATAGTCTGAAATATTGGTTTTCCTTTTTCGGGGATGGTGACAACTTCAACTGCATAAGGTGATTGTAACCTTTTCAGGGGAAGGAGATGGTGAGGTACTGATGATGCAACGTTAGACTTTAGTTGTCTTGGTTTAAGTTCAGGAACTGAAAGTGTAGGTGCCAGTGCTATTTCTTTAGATTTTTCCTTAATAGGCAAGGCAACATCGGTGATGGAAGAAGTGGATGACGAAGAAGTGGTTCCTTGTGAAGTAGATACTTCTGGTATAGTAGTTGTGGGTGTAACTACTATAGGAAAGGAAACGGGAAGAGTCAAAATCGAAGATGCTTCCATTGGTAGAGAAGTTGGTATGACTATAGGTATGTTTACCAATGGCATAGTCGCGGAAAAATGGGAGAAACAGAAGTAGATGTATTCGTAGTGGAAACTTGAAGGGATGTAAATGCCTCAAGCATCGAAAGAATATCTGACGATGAGACAGATGAGGATGACACTATCTCTGGCATGGATGGAAGATCAGATAAAGAGTCAGAGAGAGATGAATCCATCTCTAACAATGGAGGAAATTTTAAAGATGGATTGTCTGAAGATGGTGGAATCTCAGAAATTAATGGAGCGGGGGGAAGTTTTGGTTCAGTCGACGTGTTTGTAGATGGCTCAGATTTAGAAGAAGATTATTTAGTAGAAATGAAGTTGATAGTATGAGTGTTTGGTTTTTGAGACCCTGAAGCATCATTGTTCGGGGAATGATTGGGAAAAGGTTGTTTAAAGACATCAAGTGCCTGATTTGGAGGAGCATTTGGGTTATCCAGAATGAGCTCACCTTTATCAATGAATTTTTGGACAAGATTTTTGAAGGTCTGACATCATTCAATGTCATGGCCTTTGGTTCTATGATAACGACAGAAGTCATTTTCCCTATACCAGAATGGTCGTTCTTGGCTCTCATCAAAATTTCTAATAGGGGGAAGTTCGATCATGTGAACTTCCAACATTTTTTCTAAGATAGACACATATGATTCCCCCAACGAAGTAAAATATCGAGATGACGAGGGTCCTTTTCAGAAGATGAAGAGTCTCTCTGTGGTGTTTGATTAGAAGTGGTATCAGCTCATGATGTTTTTAATACGATAGCGTTGGTGGACCCCTGATTCTTGTCTTTGTTAGAAGTGGAAGGGTTTGATTTTGTAAACCAAGAAAAATCTGGTTTAGATTTAGAGAGAAGTTTTAACTTCCCTTGTTCAACGGCACGGGACTCAAGTTTACGTGCCATCGTAAAGGCTTCTTCAAATGTGTGAAAGGTTTGGATCCTTAAAGTGGAAGAAATATGATTAGCACAAGATCGAGTAAACAACTCGATCTGTTGAGATTGAGGGAGGGAGAAAGACAATTGATTTATTATACCTGTCCAATGAGTGAAAAAGTCTGCAATAGACTCGTCATCGAATTGACGAATGTTATAAAGATCTGTAATCGAGATCTTATGTGTGATATTTATTGAAAAGTTTTCAACAAACATCTGAGCTAATTGAGAGAAAGAAAACAAGGGGTGTTGGGGAATGTTATTGTACCAGTCTAAAGCAGGCCCTATTAGAGACATAGGGAAATTATGGAGCATAAGCTCCTGATCCTAGACTATAAGGTAGCAAGCATGTGCTTGAACGCTCATAGGTGCTATTGAGGATCCTCCCGACTATGAAATTTTGAGAACTTAGGAAGTTCCCATTGGGGAGGATAAGGCTTAAAAGCCACTGATGGATGAATCGGTTCATTACACACTTCTTCAAAAGAGTATGAAGGGTGAGCCCCTTTGGTGGAGGCTTCTAGGTCTGTGATTTTCTTGAAAATAATTTGGACGACGTCAGATTGAGGAGGAGGCATGTTGGTATGTCCTGCATAAGAAGCGAATGGTAGATTTTGTTGAGGCATTAACGGGGGATTCATCTGCTGATTAACAGGATGATAAGAGGAATAACCAGGCATTCTGGGTGACACCTGGTGAGGTATTTGTTGTGAAGGAGCCTGCGTATAAACAGGTTGTGAGATGACAAGTGGTTGAGAGAAAGGTGGTTGAATGAAAGATGGAGCCTGTGATTGGTGGGCTCCTACACTTGTCGACTGAATTGGAATGGATTGAGGAACATGGGTGTTGATTTGATTGGACATGGTGGGGAACAAAGTCTGAATGAGGCTTTTGACTACCAGATTGGTTATTAAGGGCACCGATGCCAGAGGGTGGGTAAAGGTCACTGTCGCTGGAGCATTGGAAGAAAGACCAACTGGAGGATGAGAAGAAGGAACCGACAGAATCGCAGAAGGGGGTTGATTCATAGAGAGGTACTGACCCTGAGACGCAATAGATGGCATAGAAGAATTAACAACAATCCATGAGAATGCGGATGCACCCATCATAGCTAAAGAAGAAGGCCTCTCAAAAGTAGGTTGCGGAGTAGCCGAGGTAGCCGCAGCACTAGGGATAGGCAAGATCATTTGGGAACCAGTCGACATGGTCGGTGGAAGAGAAAAAGGAGGCATAGATGTGCCACCCTCTTCCATGGTTCGAGGTGAGAAAAAGTATGCTAACTATTCTATAAAAGCCTGGGATGGTTCATGAGAATAATCGTAAACTTGCTGGATTGGTGGTCCCTGATCAGATATTCAAACAGACTTATGCACTAGATAGTCCATAAGGGCTACCGGATTGCGATCAAGGAGCACTGAAATTCAGGATCTCCGTGAGGAACATACTCTATATCAGAAGTAGATGATACCTCTGAAGGACTGGGGGAAGCTGGACGTGATGGGATCACTTTAGGATGATAGAAAGGATTATATGACCAAGATGGGGAACCAACTAACAGCGGTCCTGAGGAAGACCCGAGGGGTGCCGAAACATCCACATTAGTGGTGATCTCGGATGAAGAAGGGGCCAGTTGAGCCATTTTTCTAGATTGTAACCGGGTGATGACCGTCATAAACAAGTAGAAATATAGAAAAAAGGAGATTGTCCTAACTAATGCATAGACAATTCAAGCAGCGTGGGTGATTATCTCTTTTAAGTTTTCATGCTTTTAAGAAAGAAAATATTAGGGAAGGCTTTTTAGAACAGGAACTACTCAGATAGCCAAACTAAGGATGGTTTGGGGAATGTTTTGGTGAGGAGTCCCGAAGGCACTTCAGTAAAAGACCGGTACATGGCTTGATATAGGGGCCTACCCCCGCACTTCACACACCACTGCGATAAGGGAGTCGGGTGCTTTGCCAATATATACCAGAACTTTCGTGAATTTATAGTGCGGCCCGAGTACCGCGTAGGCTCTTCCTCTTGGATGTCACTTCCAAGTAGGCGAGGCCAGGGAAGGAATTTTTGTTTAAATGCTTAATACCTAGTGATTTTGGCTTTGTGTGCAAGGGTGAAAAATAAAAATCAAATAGTGTCACTACCGATTTTGATCAATTTTCCAACCTATTTAAAAAACTAGATGAAGAACATACAACAGAAATGACAAAGAAGAAGTTCTTTTTAAGCACTAAAAATGAAGTGTTAGATTTCGATGAAGACAAGTCAAACAAGTTCTTTCCCAAATGCGATTAAATTATTTTTAAGCACCAAAATAAAAATGTTTGAATGTGATAGAAAACAAACAAACAAGTTCTTTTTAAGTTCTTAAAAAGGAGAAAACACCGTAAAAGAGGAATACCTGTAGATTTAGCTCTCCAAGGTGTGTGGACTTCAAAAAGCACGTTGTTGAGCTCTTCCCCTCGAACAATCCCACGAACAAGAAAAGTGCTCTGCAAGAAAAGGTTAAGCAAACACACAAACAAATCCAGAAAGATATATCTAGATAATAGTAGAATGGAAATTTCTATTTTAAGGAACTAGAAAACTTTCAAGGAAATAACAATTTTGCATAAAGAGATGAATCAAAAATGCAATCTTGAAATCAAATGAAAGATTTACTAATCTTTGAAATAGAAATTGGGATTTGGATTTGCAAGAAAGAAACAACTTTGACTTTGCAAATTACAAATGAAAGAAGCAAGACCAAAATGAAGGAAGGAAATGCTCAAGGAAAACTGATGAAAGTCAATGAAGAAAAAGAACAAAAGCTCAAAACTGGAAAAGAAATGAACTTACCAATAGGGGACTTTGGTTGGGTCCCACCGGGCATGCCAGAATGTAGATCAAGAATTTCTACGCTTGTTACCTGTCCAAGTTAATGTACCAAACTAAACACAAAAACCCTGAAAAACTCAAATGAAATCAATACCTGATAGATAGGACAAGATCCGAAGATGTAGGTGGAAAAGAAAGCTGATGTAGACAAAATGGGCGCACACAAGTAATCTTGCAAAGTAGATCTGAGAAACCTGCGAGACACAGATACTTGACAGAAAAAGACAACGTTAAAAGATATTTGGGTGGACTACCCGAGAAGCGGGTCCAGGAAGCGATAAGCTCCCTTGGCGGATGTCAGTCCAGGTTTTCAATTAAAGAAAGAAGCATACATGATAAAAAAATGTAAGTAAATGTCTATATTTTTTTATTAAAAGTGACAGACATAATGTAAACAACAGACATAAAGCAACAGAAAATAGGAAACTATGAAAACAATGCTAGATTTGTGTTACCTGAGTTATTTTACCTGTCTGGAGGTCGATCGGCGTCGATTGGGTGAATCGGCATCGATTAGGATCAATCGGCGTCGACTGGGATCAGTCGGCGTCGACTAGGGGAAAATTGTAGGAAGGTTGAGAAATGGACAATGAAGGCTAGATCGTCAATGTCTGCTGGATCTGCAGGAGCCGTAGGGATACTGACAAAGCTCCACCTTCGCTAGATGCAGGAGCAGAGTCACCAAGAGATCGATGGAGGCTCACGATGTCGATGTTGTAGGAGCAGAGTAACGGTACTCCTCTCAGGGATTGATCTGGACAGAATTCACTTTCACTTGATAGATGATGCTCAGGATTGATGCTCAAAAACTCTCTGTCATTCTTTCTGTCTAACCAGAACTAAATTCTGGCCCTGTATTTGTAATCGGCGCCGACCGGGGTATAATCGGTGCCATTCCAAAAAATTGGCATCGACCGAGTACCAGTCAGTGCCGATCAGGGAACAGACTCCCAAAATGGCCAAAAAGGATTTTTTTGGAAAGATGAAAGTGATCCTTCCGACTCAAATACGGGAAATATCCCACTGCATGGTTTGGGGGGAGGAGAAATAGGGGGGATGGATGGATAGAATTGATATGGGAGGTTAGGAATTGATATGGGGTAGATAAGCGGTTAAGATACATGTAAAAAGTATAATTAAATAGTTAATATTTAATTATCCATGGGTAAAACACAATGGGGTATAATAAACTTAGGATAGATGTTTAAATCAAATATTTAAATAATACCCTAAGGGAGAAGTGGTGATATAAGGGTGCCCCTAGGTTACCTGAGAGGATAAACGAACCCAGGGGACACTAAATTGGGTAACCAATCCTGCTCTCACCACTATGAGCCTGAAACACAAACCATCCAAGCTGAAAATGATATAACAATGGTGGTCAATAGCCCTAGAACCATCTCACTTTCTCTGTAGATACTGACATCACCCAACATGGTCGTCATCTCAAAAGAAAGTGCCTTACACGATTGGGAAAAGATGGATGCATATATGCAAGGGGTTGCACTTGGGTTGTGGTTAAAAATAGGGAGAAATCCCTCAAGGATTCCTAAGAACCTTCCAAGGTATGAGTTCTGAGAAGGATATTAGGATGTCATCACTCTCCTCAGTAGAGTAATGGGTAAAGCAAGCATAAGACACTTCCAAGAATGGATGGGACTTTTCGTCTTGACGTTGATAAAAGGAAAAAAAAACAATTGATTGGGGGCAAATCATTAGTAACAACCTCCATCTGCAATTGATCCAAGTACCCATGACAAAGAATTTCCACATGAATTATTACTTGGTCTACCTCCTCGCTAGCTCAAGATCATTCAAGGGATTGGATCTTACGTAAAACATTTCCGCTAAGGTGCCTGCATTCGAGAAAATTCCATAGGTGGTGATGGAGGAAAGCCATAGGATTTTAAATCATGTGAACGACGCATTCATAATGTATGTGTTCCGAAGCTTCGAAGGGGATATGGAAGCTAGGATGTCATCACAAGCAATGTCCTTAATCAAGAAATATGGTTCTTATTTCATATAATTCTCAACCTATTCCTACTTGTGAGTTGTGGGCTTTGACCAAGCCCCGCTGAGGCTGCCTAAGTACCTTAGTGACCAAATTTTATTGTTCAATCTTTGCAGAGAGACCATTTAAGTGAATAAAATTCTTAGAAGTAGAAGGAATAATTTGATTCAATTTCCTATCTCTCTCAGGGTATTCACGTTCAAGATCTCAAATGACACATCTCATATGGAGGTTGATTTCACTCATTTGACCTTACATTCCTACATTGCTAGGCCTAATTTTTACATCCGAGAAGATCCCGACTCTTTCTACGTCCCAGAATTGCAACACGGGAAACAAGTCAAGGACTACTAGGCCAATTGCATTGATGAATTTGAAGTGCGTGAAAAATACCATATGAGAATGACAATCAATGAGATGAGGAAATTTAAGTTCTCCTGGTATGAATATATTTTATACGATGATGGGAAAAATATGTATGATCTTGAGTACACAGCATTCAAGATGTCCCGTGTACCTCCAATCGATTGGTCTGTTTGTGAATCAAGGGATATATTAGAGTAGAATGAGAAGGTGGTGAGTAGAATAAGAAATTGGTTTCAAAAGAAACGAGTCATAGTCATCCAGTCATGAGGAATTCCTCCTAGTCATAAGAAAGCCTCACATCAGTCATCTTCAAAAGCCATAGAGGCGACTTCTAGTTCTAAACACTCCGGATTGAGTTTGAAAAGGAAGACTGTAGAATTGGAAGCTTCTCCTCATGAGAATATGCTAAATAAATTAATAGTAGAAGAAGGCTTGTTTGCATCACTGCGAGAGGAATATTTGATTGTAGAAATGCAAGAAGAACACCCCATGACAAAGGCACAAGTGGATGAAGAACACATGGTTCAAGATTTAGTCTTCGAGCCACCACAAGAGGTTTCCCCTCTTGATGACACCCATGCCTCTCTCATTTAGGTTTTTCCCCCTCCTTCATAACATAGAACTATTGGTGCACCTATCATTGATTCAGATTCTAATGATATGTTTCCTTGTATGTAAGAAATTTTTTTCCTTGACACTCGCACTATGTAGCAAGTGGCAAAACCTAATCTATCAGTGATTTTCTCATTGGAAAAAGAAAAAAGATCAAGGAAGCTCACACATATAGCCTCACCATTCTATAGTGGGGAAATGGGTAATCAATACATTGAAGTAGCTTGGCATAAGGTAATCAAGCTAGTGGATGAGATGACACCACTTGACTATGAAATGAGCACAATTCAACTAGGACCGACAACTCATGAAGGGGATTTAGAGAAACAATATTTCACTCACATGGTGGAAAGGAATAAGGAGTATTAGAAGAAGATTGATGAACTGAAAGGGCAGGTGTAAACTCTATCATTTTATGTGTAACATCTACTTGATCCTAATGTCATGATGATTCCCACTGAGGAAGTTACGCCCATCAGTAGCTTCAATCCAAAATCCATCAGGAAGACACACGATTTCAAAATACAAGGGCAAGAAAATAATGAATGGATTAACTCAATTTTTGAAAAAGGGAATTCATTACTCCAAGAAGTGGTCAAACTCTTTGCTTACATGTGTGCGACAAAAAATAGGATATGGACACTCAAAGAGGACTTGGAGAAAGAAAGGGAGTATTGGGAACCTTTAGGCCCAGTAGTAGATGAAATGAGCAACACATATCACTAGGAGTTGATCAACATAAAGATATTTGAAACTCCCTTAGAAGACTTGTCATATGTGTGGGTGAGGACCTTGGCAATTAGGTTTGAGGTGATTAATCGGGCCATCACAGAATTGGAGGAGAAAGAGGAACACACTTACAAATTGTAGTATAGTGTAAATAGGAAAATTAAAAAATTTGGAGTACCTACAATGGGCGAGGATATAATTGCCGATGATTTGATTGGTCCATTTGAAGAATATGCAAGAAAGAGGTAGGCAACCCATTTTCCTTTAGTAAGGATACCCTCGACTTACTCTCAGAGAGTCAGGCCTCTATTGCACTTATCGCAGAGAAACATTCATCATGGTTTGGGAAGTACAAATACATCAACAGTGTGGCCAATGGATGGTCAGATACCTTGTGTTACGTTCCCATTCCTCATGCCGACAAGGTGGAACTTGTAGGTTCTCATTTCAGAAAATATCTTAGAGGAACATAAGCCTTCTTAGGAGTGTGAAGTGGAAACCAGTCAGAGAGCAAGATCAAATCCTTTGCAGCGGTTCATCCTTCTACATAATTCTCATTCTGTCTTCTTCTTCCTCTTCTTTCTCTCTCTTCTCTTCTCACCCAACGCTCTCTCTCATCAATTTTATATTTTTGCGTTGAGGTTTGCACTTTTTAATATAACTTTAAGTGACTTTAGAAACATTATGCAAACTTTAATTCGCCTTGTTTTTACAAAAGGGAATTAAGTATTTAAGTGGAATATGAATAGTCTAAAGTCACCTTTAATTATTTGAAAAGTCATTGGAAAGATGAAGAATTTCCTTCTCTTCTATAAATTGTAACAAGTTCCTAATTTTAGCTTATTCTTATACGTCTAAGAATTTTTAGATATTGGAGCTGTTTTTTGTGAATTCCTGAGAGATATATCCTTGTGAAGAGAGAAAAGAGATAGCAAATTTCTTCCATTTTCCCTATTCAAAAATGTCTTTTATTGCTATGTTATGTATAATTTTTTCTTGAGCTTTAATAAAGGAAGAAGGAATTTTATCCTTTTTAAATGAGGATTTTAGTGGTACTTTATGCCCATTAAACACTATTTGGTCTTGTTGCTGTTAGACATATTTGTTTTCTTCTAAATTTAAGTGCATGTAATGAAATTTCTAGTTGGTGTATGCAAGTCTCTGATTTTCTACCTGCAACATTAGTTTCTCTTTTCTAACTTTCTCACTCCCTTTCCCACTTTCCTTGAAATTTATCTCTTGCAGATATATGCAATATTTTTCATAGGGTTAATGGAGTTCCCCTGTTGGATATTTGGTTGAAATGCCACTAGGATAAAACTCATTTTTACTCGTGCATGCATTTACGATAGCTGCATCGGTTAAGTAGAGGGACTTAGAATCATAGAGCATTGGAAAGCTAACCACCTATTTGTCCTTGAAAAAATTTCTCACCAATACTTTTTGGTGCCCACCGTGGGGTAGATTTAGCAACACTTGCACCTGTATATGACTATAAGGTCATAAAAATACAAAAAAAAATCAAAAAATTCAAAATTCGAAAAAAAATAAAATTCTGGAATCTGAATAGATATATGAGCCTCATGTCTACAAAAAATGGCTATTCTAGGAAATCATCCTGTTGAAAGACCTTAATTTCTCTTCCACATCCAAGAGGATATTACTTTAGATTTGAGAGAAGCTATCTAGAATAACAGGAAAAGTGTCAACCACTACTTCATTTCCACGAGAATTTTCGACCTTGAAGAAGAACACGCTACTGAATTAGAAAGGCAACGAAATATTCCAAAACCACAAAGAAGAGCATATATTTCTAAGTTGGCAGATAGAAGATACACCTAATAACAAAGACAAGGAGGATAAACTGACCCCACTTTTGAAGAGCTTCAAAGAATATAATAATTGTTTAGAATTCAGAGGTCTCCTTTTAATCAAGAAACCGATCACGTTGGGAGCCTGAGGGTTGCTAATCCTTTGGATTTTGAATTTCCATACAACAACAAGAACCTTCAATACTTCACTGACATAGAGACCAAAGAAGAAGATAGAGAAAGAGAAGCAAGAGAAAAAAAGGGAATAAGAGCTTAGATTGAATAAATTGAAAGACTTCAGGCTGAGGTGGAAGAAAGAATAGTAGCAGAAGCCACAACCTTAGTAAGGTTGGAAGATAGAAACAAAAAATAATGGGGGATTGTTATCATGAGGTCTGTATGCCTAATGTACCATGGGGGGGGGGGGGAAACACTGGCCGACTTTCCCTTGCTCAACCAATTCATGAGCTACCAAAAGGCTCAAGGAAATGCTTTCCAGAATTTAGAGGGGATGGTTCTCAACTCCCCGAAAAACATGTAGTAGTGTTTATCACTGCTTGTGGTGTATTTGGAATTAAGGACGAAAATGCGGCAGTCCATCTCTTTATGGATTCACTCCAAAAAAAAGTTGTTGAATGGTTTTACATGCTACCCTCGAGGTCTATCACCTGTTGGGAAGATATAAGAAGCACATTCGAACAAAAGTTCAAGACCGCGGAAGACTTTCAGGATCTCTTGGTCTAATTGGTACAAATGAAGAAATAAACCTTCGAATCAATGAGATAATTCATAGCAAGATATAACAGAGTGATAACAAGAATCCCTAAAGATGTGGTTCCTCCTGAAAATAATTTGAAGAGATTCTTCATCAGTGTCTTGTTGTCAGAAGTAGGTTTCTTCCTTAGAAAAACCCAACCAAGAGTATTAAGGGAAGCTCAGGACCACACGATAGAAACTGATGATGATATAGTCATGTCTGGTAAAGTGAAAGGCCCAAATGAAAAAAAAAAATTCCAGAATTTAGGATCAGTCACCATAGATCCAATGTTCCAAAAAATGGCAAATGACTTAGTTTTCTTGTAGAAATAGATCTCTCAGATCACAATCCAGAATGCTCCAAGGAAACCAAATCCTCCCAATAGACCAAGGATTACTCTACCTCCTCTTCGGATTTCTCTTGAAGCACCTCCAGTCAATTTTTCCTGTGACACTAAAGAACCAAAGGAGGAAGTGGAAATTGAAGAACCTGAAGATTAAAATATGGGGGACGATGAAAATTAACTTTAGGTTGAGGAAGTTGATGGTGACACACACAACGACATAATTGAGTATGTTGATGATGAAGATGATGATGATGAATAAGCTCCAAGTTTCTCATGCACAGTTTTCACTCATGCACAATCCAAGAAAGGTGCTCCATCATCAATGGCTTCGGAAAAGGAAAATAAGAAGAAGAAATATTCTCCTGCAGAGTTTCAACAAAATAAAATCATCAACAGAGGATCACGACTAACAACTTCGATGGAGTCGGCTAAAGAAAAATTAGACCCACTGGTTAGCAAGGATCATGCTGCCATACAAAGTAAGTCATCTAATCCTTCTCCCAAATCAAAAATTACTAAAAATAATTCTATTTCAAATTTTATTTCCATGAAAACATCTAAGGTTCCATCCAAACCTACATCCCCACCTCCTTCTAATCCAATTACTGCACCCGTGAAGGAAAATAAAACCCCTAAAGTAGCAAAACCTTCACCATGTAAATCTTATATCATTCTTGGAACCTCTGCCTTACCCACCATAAACCCATTTGACTTTGTGGAACATCCAAGAAAAAATATGTCTAGCTCATAAAAATAAAATACATACTAATGCATCCTACCTAATTTGATAGGGTCATTGATGTAGTCCATAGTGGTAATCCTATAACCTCAGGTCCAAATTCCAAAGGATTACTCCCCACACTATCCACACCACCTTCTAAAAACATGCTATCCCTTAGTGCCTCCAAAACCAACAAGGTTGAACCTTTCTACCTGTCACTCCTCATTAAAGGCTTCCAGCTAAATAATTGCATCATAGATTTTGAAGCCTCATATAATGTGATGCTTGTCAATGTTTTAAATTATCTAGGCCTCACCTTGACCAGGGTGAATGAAAATTGGTATTCAATGGATTCCAAACAAGTATTGATGGTAGGAATAATCAAAGATTCACATGTAGCATTAGCTGATTTTCTAGATAAGATGGTGCTCCTAACCATCTTGGTGGCAGACATCCTAGCATCCTTTTGCTTACTACTGAGCCAAAGCTTCTGTAGATAATTGGGTGGAGAAATAAAAATTGGATTAGTCATCTGCAACTATTCTTGTGAAAGGTGAGATGAATAAGTTGCTACCAGTAAGAAAGATGAAGTTCATAATACGAAAGTCTAATGATCCAAAGGCAAACATTCTTTTTCAAGATAGTGGGCTAGGAAACTACTTCCTCACATCAAAAAAAGATGAGAACTTACCACTTCTTATGGAAGAATAAGAAGATCATGTTTGGATGATGGAATTTGATGGTAGCCATTCCAATGCAGGTTCAGGAGTAGGCTTGGTGTTGTATTCTCCATCTTATGAATTGCACACATATACCTACAAGCTGCAATTTGATAATAAAAATAATAGGATGGAATATGAAGCTCTCCTCTTAGGCATGGGCATCACATAATAAATGGGAATCAAGAAGTTGAGATGCCGAGGTGATACAGAGGTGATACTAAAGCAAGTATGACAACAATATCAGGTAAAACATCCAAGACTCTAGCATTATAGAAACAGAGTATAGGCCTGCATTGAATCTTTCGATGCATTTTCCATTGAAGCTATCAAAAGAGAGAAGAATGAATATTATGATTCTCTCGTAGTGTCACTTTCCCTAGTGAAACCTCAATAGTCTTTTGGTAAAGACAAAGTGACCATTGAAATGGTATTCAGGCCTAGTGTCCCAGATAATGCAAATAATTGGCAAGTATTTAATGATGATAACTAGATTCTAGCATTTTTGGAACAAAGGGATAATTTCAATAATATGTTCTTTGAAGGACAAAAATCCACACTGAGAAGTGGTAGCCGAAGAAGAGAAAGAAGGAATTGAAGGGATTGACGAAGGAGTGATAAAATTGAAAGGAAACAAGATTGCCAAAGGCTTAGTTTCTCTAGAATACCTCTTTGACAAACACAAAAAATCCATTCAAGATAAAGCAAAATAATCTTCTTGGTGCCCAACTTATTTTGATAAGGAAAACATTAGCACCCTAGAGGAGTGAAGGATGGTCAATATTGGAAAAAGTTTCTCACCTGAGGAAAAGAGAAGGTTTTTTGCATTACTCAAGAAATATTTAAATGTTTTAGCCTACTCTTATGATGAACTCAAATCGTTTTAACCAAAGGAAATGCATCACTCAATTCCCTTGAAGCAGGATGCCAAGCCATTTAGGCAAAAAAAAAGGCCAGATAACCCAAATATTGATGATACCATAAAAGAGGAGGTAATGAACATGCTTAATGCAAGGATTATCTTTACCATCCATCATTCAACATGGGTGGCCAACATTGTGCCGGTGTGGAAGAATAATGGTGAAATAAGAATGTGTAGATTTTCGTAACTTGAACCAGGCATCGCTGAAAGAAAATTATCCTCTCCCTATCATGGACCACATTTTGCAAGTGGTCACTATATCTAAAATGCTTTCATTTCTTGATGGATTCTCAGGGTACAATCAAATCAAAGTGGCATAGGAGGATCGCACCAAGAAAACCTTCACAACGCATTGGGGCACTTTTTCCTATAGCAGAATGCCTTTTGGCCTAATCAGTGTGGGAGATACATTTCAAAGGGTGACGGATTTGACATTCAAATATTTAAAGAATTACATTTTCATATATCTTGATTATCTCATGGTGTTTTCAAATAATATTGGAGATCATATCCATCACTTAGAACATGTACTTACAAGGTGTAGAAAACATGGCATATCACTAAACCATAAAAAGTGCATTTTTGGAGTTAGGGAAGGAAAGTTACTGGGAAACATTATGAATAAACATGGAGCACACATTGATCTTGAGAGATTATGAGCCATTCAAGCACTATCTCCACCCACAATAAAAAAAGTAGTTGATTCCTTCTTCGGAAAGGTGAATTTTCCTCATCGCTTTATTCTTGAGTTTGTTGAATTGAAAAAGCACATCACCACCGTGATGAAACCACATGAAAAATTAAAATGGAACAATGAAGGGAAGTAAGTGTTTGAAGATATCAAAAAATCCATTGCTAAGGCTCTGACCGTTGTGTCTCCAAAATTTACCAAAGAGTTCATCATGTATTGTTATGCATCAGAACAAACCCTCTCTTCCGTTCTTGTTCAGAAGAATGATGAAGGCATGGAAGCACCTATTGCTTTCATGATCTATCCGTTGAAAAATCATGAACTAAAATATAGCCAATTAGAGAAGCATGCCTATGTAGTGGTCAAGGTTGTAAAATATTTCAGGCTTTACATCCTCAACTCTCATACGGTGTTGATGGTCCCTTGCAGTGCAATCAAGTCCATCTTTAGACAACAAGATCTTAGAGCTAAAAGAGGAAATTGGATTGCAAAAAATAAATAATATGACTTAGAGATTTTACCCTCTAATATGGTAAGGGGAAATGGCTTGGGTAGGTTGATTGTTGAAGATGAAACACACAAAGCTCAACATGGTGAAGAAAATTGTGCTTTCTCAACTTGTTCCGAAAACAATCCACAGGTTCTCTTTGTAACCACTACTGATGAGTGGTATGCTGATATTTCCTATTACTTAACTTATGGAGAATTCCCTTCTCATCTTGATTAAAAGAAAAGGAGAAAAGTCAAACTGGAGGAAAAAAAGTTTGTAATATGGAATCACGCACTTTACAAGAGAGGTATAGATGGATACTTCCTTAGGTGCATAGATAAAGAGCAAAAAGAAAAATTGCTTAAAGCATACCATGACCAAGTGTGTGGTGGACATTTATCAAAGATGGTCACTGCACACAAGATCCTCTAAGGAATGTATTATTGGCCCAACCTCTATGCAGACAATCAGGAATGGGTTTCTAAATGTGAAGCATGCTAGAAATTTGTTGGGAGACCACAACTTATTGCACTACCACTCATGACAGTTGTTATTAAAGAGCCATTTAAGTAACAGGGACTAGATTTCATCGGTGTTCTGAATCCTCACTCAAGTGTGGGGTAAACCTATGTGATCAAAATGAAATACTACTTAAAAAAAATGGGTGAAAACCATTCCGACCAAGCAAGCCAACAATGAAACATTATGCAACTTCATTAAGGAAAATATCATAAAACGTTTTGGAGTGCCACAAAAAATTATAACTGACAATGCTACCTAATTTTCTTCAAGGGAGTTGAATGAGTTTTTCTACGACTATGAAATTTATTTATCTCATTCAGGGGACTACTATCCATAGGGAAATGGATAGGCTAAATCAAGTAACAATAAAATTGTAGACATCATCCACAAACTTGTAGATGAAAACCAAAGGAATTGGCACAGAAATTTGTATTATGCATTGTGGGCAGATAAGATCACTCCCAAGAACCTAATAGGTATGCCACCATTCCAATTGTTGTATGGGGTCAAAAAAATAATTCCCATCATGATTGAGATGCCAACTCTCAAGTTGCTACAGGGAATAGAAGATGGACAATACAAGGATTCCATTGACAAGAGGATCCTCTTTCTTGAGAAGCTAGAAGAAAATAGACTCTGAGTGGTGGACTGCATTAAAGAGCACCAATTGAAAGTAAAGAAGATTTTTGACAAGAAAGCCAAAATGAGAGAATTCAAATTGAGAGACTTCCTCCTACTATGGAACAAGAGAAGGGAACCGAAAGGAAGCCATGGAAAGTTTGATTCATTATGGCTTGGCCCATTCCACTTTCACGAAGCTTGTGATGAGAATGTTTTTCTGCTCTCATATTTGTATGGGATGCCATTGGAATTTTCTCGTAGTGGGCAATACCTAAAATTGTATCATTAATGAAAGTGGATTGTCCATCACCTTGTATGATAGGTGATTTCTAGGTGTGTTTCCCTTTATGTTGTGTGTCTTGTGTTTCCTTTCCGTCATTTTGTGTGGGTGTGTGTGTTTCCTTCTTTGTTATCCTCCTCTCTTGTAAATTACACATGAATCTGTAAGGCCCAATGGATAAGGCACTAGTTAATGGATCCTATAGTCTAAAATTGAGATTCTGGATTCCCAATGTCATGTATTTACTACACTAAGTTCATGTCATGTCCCCAAGCTAGAGCCAATTGTTGTCATGCAAATGTGCAATAAGGAAATTAACAATTTTTTAGCATGAAAACTATACCCCTATGTTAATATTTTCAATTCATATCATTCCAAGACACCTTGGGTTTATCCATTCAGTCTAAGTGACCTCCTGATTAATGTTATGTAATCCCCCTAGGTGATTTAGGAAATTTCATTCATTCCCCCTAGGTGATTTTATGAGTTCATTAAAAGTTGCAAGCTACAGACAGTTGTGGGAAGGGCTATCACTAGCCTTCCTCGGGTTGGAAAAACTCAAGGAGAGAAGAAGAAAAGAAAAAATGGAAATGGAGTTGATTCAAAGGTATTGGGACATCATGTAAATGATTCAGGAAGATTTTGGAAGAGATCAGAGAAGTTGGGGTAGTTTCTCCATAATTAGGGTTCAGAGGCCTAGTCAGTGTACAAGCCAAAAAAACCACTGAGCTTTCTAAGGTTATTCCAGGGGCTCTAGATGGAGTTAGGATAAAAAAAGCATCACTAGAAATATAATTCCAAGCCCTACAAGATAGTGAAATCATTTTTTTCACAAAACTTTGGAACATTAGGTCTGTAAGTAGTTTTTCTCAGGTACATGTGGAGTAACAAATAAAAAATATACTTTTTAAAGGATCATATGGAAGAATAAAGACATGAGACTCCCACCATTGGATTAAAAAGGAAATTTCTAGTCAAGATAGTATAAACATTTACTGAAAAATTCCATCATGAGCTCAAGATATCATCATCTAAAGTTGTCCTCTTGGAGCGAGTTTGAGAGTTAGCCAAATTTTGGGAGGACACGTATTAGCTCCTGGAGCTTGGTGGTATTTTTTGTCCCCGATGTCCCTCAGGGTCAGCTACATTAACCTTGGAAAAATTCACCTAGCCCTCATGTGAGCTATGGAATCCCATGTGAACTTCAGGATTGTCACTTTAGCCCTTGGGTGTAATTTGGAGCTCAAACTCCCTGCAGTCGGATCTCCACCATGTGTCAGCTCCAAGATCGTTGTGGAATTTTATGTCCCTCACATGTTAGGGAAATAAAACCTTGAAAAATTTTCCCAACCTTCTAAGGGATACTTTTAGTCACCCATGTGACCCACTTCCAGCCCCTCGGTGCTGATTTTCTAGCTCTCATTCCCTGTCGTCGGATCGCTGCCATGTGTAACCTTATTGCTCAACGTGGATATTGATGTCCCTCACATCCATTTGAGGTGAGGGATGTCAAAGAAAATAAAATTTTCCCAACCCTCTCTGTGCATGGTTTTTGATTTTTTTTCAAAATCCCCAATTGTCACTTTCTTCCCACTTCTTATATCTAACTCTCATGTGCACAATTCTTCCTCCAAACTCCTCTGTAACTTCCCATCATCACTCCGCCATTGCTGAAACTCAAACTAGGTATATCAAAGAAGAATTTTTCTCCACTCCATGAATGCATACATATATTAGAAGTAACTTTGAGCAAACAAGGAAGAAGAAGTGAATAACGAAGAGAAGAAGACAATGAAAGTTTCCATTTTCATGAAATAGAGATTCATAGAAATATTGTAAACCAGTGCACAAAGAAATGATTTTTTTTTGATGTTTTTTCCTCTATTCAATACCATAAAAAATACCTTCAAACTCTCCTCTTGTGTAATAGATCATTCATAGCAAAGAAATCTCCTTTCCAGCTCAATGAAGAAAAAATTGAATTTCCTGTCAAACCGGTAGTCGAATTCAAGAAAAATTTAACGTGAAGCACCAAAAGAAAAAAACCATATGAGAAATATAATTTTTTCACATAGGAGAAAACCATACCTACAATTTTCTAGGTCCATTAATGGCTTCCGTCTAGAAGCACTGCTATGTCCAAAAATTGAAAGTTTAAAATCTCCTAGACTATTTAACGGGTAGGTATAAAATTTTAGAGGGGAAATATTGGGAAAAAACCTATATTGGAAAAATTTATTTCATGTCAATTCGACCTCCATAATCCCACTTTCTAATATAGCATGTCTTCTTCATAGGGGATTGTTATTTTGGGAAAGGCATCAACAGAATAACTTGTAAAGGAGACAAAGACATTGGAGGTGCATTGTAGCTGAGAATTCTTCAGAACAAGAAATTTTGGAACTTACTAAAAATATTAAGTGCTCCCACGAGCACCTTCCAAAAATAGAAAATTGATCCAGAAGGAGAGAGGAACACAAGGAGAAGAGGAAAACATAGTTACAACATCTAGTTGAGGTTCAAGGGAGTTTCCTTTTTATACTTAGTGAAAATAGTAAGTTGTTATTCTAAGGAAAACATGAAGTAGAAGTGGACACGATATAAGTTGGCACAACCTTTCACCTATGAGTATGAGATATAAGAGAAAGATATCTTGTACATGGAATTGAATGACCTGAGAACTCACATGATATCCAGAGACTGAAAGAATATTGAGGATTAGATATTCACCAGTGGCTTATTCGCTGCCATCGGACACCCAATGTATGTTTGAAGTCTTGTGTTGTTCCTATCATGCTCTCACCATTATGATCCCAAAAGAAGAACCATCCTAGCCGAAAATGGTACAATAATGATGATCATCAGTCCTAGAACCATATCACTTTCTCTACAGATACTGACATCACCCAACATGGTTGTCATCTCAAAAGATAGGGCCTTGCACGATTGAGATACAATGGATGCATATGTGCAAGAGGTTGCGCTTGGGTCATGGTTCAAAACAAGGAGAAATCCCTAAAGGATTCCCAAGAACCTCTTAAGTTGTGAGTTTCGAGAAGGATATTCAGATTTCATCACTCTCCTCAGTACAGTAATATGTGAACTAAGCACAAGAGACTTCTAAGACTGGATGGACATTTTCATATTGACATTGACAAAAGGAAAATAGATAATTGACTAGGGGTAGATCATGATTGACAACCTCCATCTAAGTAACCATGATGAAAAAGTTCCATATGATTTCTTACTAGGTCTACCTCCTCGCTAGCTCAAGAACATTCAAGGGATTGGCTCTCATATAAAACATTTCTGCCAAGGTTCCTGTGTTCAAGAAACTTCCATAAGTGGTGATGAAGAAAATCCACAAGAATTTTTCTTGTGTGAACAACACATTCACAATGTACATAGTCCAAAGCTTAGAAGGGGTTCTGGAAGCTAGGATGTCATCACAAGTGGCATCCTTGATCAAGAAATATGGTTCTTATTTCATACAATTCTCAACCTTCTCCTACTTATGAGTTGTTGGCTTCAACCAATCCCGACTGAGGCTGCCTAAGTACCTTAGTGACCAAATTTTATTGTTCAAGCTCTGCAGACAGACCATTCAATTGAATAAAATTATTATAAGGAGGAGGAAGAAGTTGATTCCATTTCCTATCTCTCTTAGGGTATTCAGGTGCAAGAGCTCGAATGACGCATCTCATATGGAGGTTTATTTCACTCATTTGACCTTGCATTCCTACATCACTAGGCATAATTCTGACATCCGAGAAGATCCTGACTCTTTCTATGTCCCAGAATTGCATCATGTGAAACAAGTCCAATACTACTAGGCTAATTACATTGATGAATTTGAAGTGCGTGAAAAATACCATATGAGGTTGAAAATAAATGAGATGAGGAAATATAAGTTCTCATGGTATGAATATATTTTGCACGATGATGGGAAAAAGATGTATGATCCTGAGTACAAAATAGTCAAGATGTCCCCTATACCTCTAATCAATTGGTATGTTTGTGAATCAAGGAATATATTAGAGTGGATTGAGAAGGTGGTGAGTAGAATGATAAATTGGTTTCAAAATAAGCAATCCATAATCATCCAATCATGAGGAATTCCTCCTTATTAGAAGAAATCCTCACATCAATCATCTTCAAAAGCCATAGAGGTGACTTCTAGTTGTAAACACTCCGGATTGAGTTTGAAAAGGAAGACCATAGAATTGGAAGCTTCTCCTCATGAGAAGATGATAAATAAAGTTAGAGTAGAAGAATGCTTGTTTGCATCACTGCTAGAGCAAGATTTGATCATAGAAATGTAGGAAGAACACCCCATGACAAAGACACAAGTGGATGAAGAACACATGGTTCAATATTTAGTCTTCAATCCACCATAAGAGGTTTCCCCTCTCGATGACACCCATGCCTCTCTCATTTAGGATTTTCCTCCTCCTTCATAACATAGAACTGTTGGTGCACCTATCATTGATCTGGATTCTAATGATATGTTTCCTTAGATGCAGGAAAATTTTTTCCCTGACACTTGCACTATGCAGCAAGTGGCAACACCTGATCTATTATTGATTTTTTCATTTTCCAAAGCAAAAAGATCAAGGAATCTCACACATACAGCCTTAGGGTTCTACAGTGGAGAAACATGTAATCAATACATTGAAGTAGCTTAGCCCAAGGTAATCAAGCCAGTGGATGAGATGAAACTAACTGACTATTAAATGAGCATAATTCAACTGGGACCGACAACTTATGAAGGGGATTTACACATGTATCAACAATATTTTTCTCACATGGTGTCAAGGAATAAGGAGTATAAGAAGAAGGTTGATGAACTAAAAGTGTAGGTGTAAACTCTATCATTCTATGTGCAACATCTAGTTGATCCTAATTCCACGATAATTCCCACTAAGGAAGTTGCGCCCATCAGTAGCTTCAATCCAGAATTCATCAAGAATACACACGAGTTCACAATATAGGGGTGAGAAAATAATGAATGGATCAACTCAATTTATGAAAAATGGAAGTCAGTACTCCAAGAAGCGGTCAAAATATTTTCTTACATGTGTGTGAAAAAAATAGGACATGAACACTCAAAGAGGACTTGGAGAAAGAAAGGGACTATTGGGAACCTTTTGGCCCAGTAGTAGATGAAATGAGTAGCACACATCATAAGGAGTTGATCAACATGAAGATATTTGAAACTCCCTTAGTAGAATTATCATGTGTCTGGGTGAGGGCGTTGGCAATCAGGTTTGAGGAAATCAATCGAGCCGTCACATAAATGGAGGAGAAAGAGGAACAAACAAACAAATTGTAGGATAGTGTAAATCAGAAAATTTAGAAACTTGGAGTACCTTCAATGGGTGAGGATACAACTGTCGATGAGTGTATTGGTCCATTTGAATAATATATCAAGAAATAGGTAGGTAACCCATCATCCTTCACTAAGGAAACCCTTGAATTTATCTCAGAGATTCGGGCCTCTATTGCACTTATCGCAGAGAAACATTCATCTTGGTTCGGGAAGTACAAAGACATCAATAGTGTGGACAATGGATGAACAGATACCTTGAGCTGCATTTGCATTCCTCATGCTGACAAGGTGGAACTTGCAGCTGCGCGTTTTAGCAAAGATCTTGGAGGAATAGAATCCTTCTCAGGAGGGTGAAGTGGAAACATGTTAGGGAGTGAGATGAAATCCACTGCAACAGCTAATCCTTTTATATAATTCTCCTTCTTTCTTCTTCTTCATCTTCTTTCTCTCTTCTCTTCTCACCCAATGCTCTCTCTCATCAATGTTATATTTTTTCTTTCAGGTTTTGACTTTTTAATATAACTTTAAGTGACTTTAGAAACATAATGTAAACTTTAAGTCTCCTTTTTTTTTATAAAAGGGACTTAAATATTTAAGTGGAATATGAACAATAAAAAATCAGCTTAAAGTATTTGAAAATTCTCTGGGAAGATGAAGATTTTCCTTCTCTTCTATAAATTGTATCAAGTTCCTCATTTGATCTTCTTCTTAGACTACTTCTGAGACTTCTTAGATATTGGAGCTGTTTTTTGTGAATTCATGAGAGAGATATCCTTGTGAAGAGAGAAAAGAGATAAAAAATTTCTTCTAGTTTCTCTACTAAAAAATGTCTTCTAGTTCTATGTTATGTACACTTTATGCTTTAGCTTCAATAAAGGAAGAAGGAATTTTATCCTTTTTTCACTAAGGAGTTTAGTGGTACTTTGTGCTCATTAAATGATATTTGGTCTTGTTATTATCGTACATATTTGTTTTCTTCTAAATTCAAGTGCATGTAATTAAATTTCCAGCTGGTGTATAAAAGTCTCTGATTTTCTACTTGCACATTAGTTTCTCTTTTTTAAATTTCTTACTCCCTTTCCCTCTTTCCTAGAAAATTCCTCTCTTGCAAATATATGCAAAATTTTACCACAGGGTTAGTGGAGTGCCCCTGTTGGATCCTCTAACAAAAGGCCACCAGGATAAAACTCATTTTTACTAACACATGCATGTACGACAACTGCACCGGTTAAGTAGAGGGACTTAGTCTCCAAGAGTGTTGGCAAGATAACCACCAATTTTTCCCTGAAAAATTTTCTCGCTAACATAATCATTGATCTAGTAGTACATTTAAAACCATACTCCACGCATTAAGAACATCCAAACTTCACCAAATTTTATAGCAAGGAATATCCACAATAGCATCTCAGAGCCTTCCAACACTCTTGTTACCTCATATCCCATAACCAATACCTTCCGTTAAGGAAATTCCCAATGTCATTAGTCATTCTTTCCCTTTATTGGTATAACAAAATCCCCATTTATTCCTTGTACTCATTCACACATCTAGCTTAAATTTTCCTAGAACATTTCTCCATCAATATCATATACAAAATATAAACCATCGATCTGTATTCTATATGTTGGGATTTAACCATATAGAAGTGTTGCACATATCTAAAATAAGATAAAGATTACAAGTAATGAATGCAGAAATAAACCAAAAGATAAAATAAACAAGAGAAAGATAACACTAGATTTGACGTGGTTCACCCAGTGTGGGCTACCCACCAAGAAACAAAAAATATTATTATTCAGTTCTTTACAGAGAAAATACAATGAAGAATTGTTGTCTTCCAACATGTTACAGGATGTTCAATGTTTCTCCCTCACTCAACTACTCTTTCTTGCTCACCAAGAAAACTAACATGTAAAAAATTGCTATTTTCTAATCTCATACCCTCATACAATGCATACATGCATATATATCTATTCTGGGATACTAACTATGATTTTACAATTAATCAATCATCTTTAAACCAAAATATTTATTCTAATTCTTGGCCAAAAAACAAAGCACCATCACATAGGTTGATCAATGCTGGTCACTCCCTAACCCATGTTGGTTGATAGTTGACCAATGTCGGTCACTGTCAAAACTGAAAACATGTAAAAACAAGATTTCTATGAAGAAATTAAGCTCCACACTCAACATAATCAATCAATTTGAATACGACTCTATCACTAAATTCATCGTTAGGTGGTGAGGAATCACTAATCAATTATCATTCTCTCTTCCACAAACTAAATTGATTGAGTTATTTGCTTGATCACGTGATAAACACATATTTTCCACTCTCCAAATCTAGTCATTCTAAACATTTGATGAAGCCTTTACCATGGCCCAAAGCTTGGAACTATGATCCCTTGAAGACAATAAAGTTAAACTTCGGTCTAAAAATCCTAAACATGACTCTTCTAATAATTTTTACATCAATGACAAGTACAAAGGATTGAAAAATGTTGTTGTCCTAAAAAATTACATCTAAAAATCATTTAGACCTTGAACAGTCTCGACCTCCTCAACAATACACACCTCTATGGTATCCTTATAGTTTCATCTTTGATAAGCTCATGGATACCCACATGATAAATATTCCTTTTATCCAACCTATTGAATAATGTCACCTTAATCCATCTTGGCACATCGAAGAATACTATCATAAATATTATCAGGTTCACATCCATGACGTTGATAATTGTTTTTTCTTTAAAAATGTTGTCTAAAACCTTATAAACCACGATGACCTGCAACTATAAAATCCTAATGCACACCCTAATAAAGCCTTGGATGTATTCAAACAACATTTTCCAAACCATCCCTCAACCAATAACATGGTCCACACTAATGTCACAGGATGTTAGAATCTTTCCACCCGTGTTATCAATACCATCAATTAACTCCCACAAACTAAAGAATATGTATCCGTATTTGAAGCATTAGTTAATTTTTTTCTTTGATCTTCTTACTAGTGATGTCCCAAATAACATTGTTTCAGTCAGTTACAATAACAACACTCACATATATTCTTGATCTTATCTCTTGCAGTTTGCAATAAAAAATATCATTGTGGAAATCATAAGCATTCCTCCCAAGGATGAGGTCCCTCAATTCCAGATCAAAAATATTAATAGTCCTATAAAAAAATTATCAATTCACCCACGCAAGAATTCATAGGTCCCATAAGATAAACCTGAAATAAGAACACATAAGGATACTAAGTCACTACCTTCTATCCTGGGACCACATCCTTCATCAAAACTTATAGTCACCATCATGGAATTCAAACCCATACTTGAAACCACACCTAAGCTCACTACTTGAAACATACTTCCTGTATCCCTTTCCACTAAACCATCTAATGAAACAAAAATCCCCATGATCTCATTTCCATCTAAACAATATCCATCATGATAATATATCATAATCATTAAAAAGCTTGTTCAATCATCAGTCACATCATTTTACCCAATCAACCCCTTCAATCCCCATGAATGGAAACCTACTTGGTAAAAGTATGACATAGTCTATACTTATCATAGAATGTCAGGACATCAAACTAGAGGCTTTTTGGTGAAATAATTTTTCAATACAGAAAATTATGTGTTTCCACCAACATTCATGGGGCTATGCCCCTCCTTCTTGTGTATAAGGAGGCTCCCATTATTTAATGTAAACTAATCTAATCCTATCTAATTTTGTACGGTGGTCAAATAGGTCAGGGATCACACAAACACTCTTCACTAAACATGCAATAAAGTTCTTGTACAATGGACAAGGGAGGAAATTGTAGTGATGAGGGGTGAAAGAGATAAATTAGACAAAGGAAGGTTATTGTTGTGAGTAGGCACAAGTATAATTCACACCCATTAACCAAAATAATTCAACATTCAATTATAGGAAAGCAATAATGAATCCATTTAGTGAGACAAAAAAACCTAGACACACAGTTCTTTGATTTCATTCATCAAAGATACAAATATCTTTCTTGATCACTATACTTACAAAGTGCTTATAAGAGAGAAAGTAAAGGAACACATAGGAAAGGGGAAATGGAAGAAATGCAGATTTTTTTTTTTTTTCATTAGTGATACAAATCTCAACACCCAATGCACAATTCATAATTTCTACAAAGTAGAAATTATCAAAATCTAGGATCCCTTGGAATGGAGAAGCCTTCCCAACTTATAGCAATGTGAATTGACATTTCGTCTACCCCCCACATGAATTTTCATGATCTCATTCAACTTATGACTTTGCATCTTCCTAAGGAGTGAAAATTAAGTTCCCTTTTATAAATCAAAGGGAATTTTACATCATAAATTTAGAAAGTCACTGAAGTGAATCAGACAAAATAAAATGATTATGCTCAATGAATAATTATAAAGGGGAGAGGAGGAAGAGGGAGAAATAGATAAGTAGGGAGAAGTTGTCATATTTGATGAAGAAGCTCCCTATGATGGGGAACTTTTTTAACTCACGCTCTTTGATAATAAGTCTCTGGAATGGGATCTTGATCCTTAAGTTCCTTGTTGAATTGAGCTATCACAACTATCAAACCTATCTACCTCTGGATGTACATGTATCCCATCACCTTGATCCATGCTTTGGGAAAATCACTGATCTTCCTACACTGACTGTTCCATACTTCATGATCTTTTTGAATTTCAGAAATGTAACTTTTGATGTTGGCTAGGGACTTCAAGTTATCTTCGTTGAAGGATAGAGAGTCACCCACCTCTTTCTTGACCAGCTCCTGGAATTAAATGATGTGTTCTTCTGATGATGAATCTTTAGTGAACAGAGGGAACTCAAGATTTTAGAAATAATTATAGATATCATTCAAGATATTGAAGGCATATTTTCCACAAGAATCCAACTCAAAGATTACAGTTTTTAGCAGTCTATATCTCACATCCATGATGTGGATCCAAAATTGAGACAATTCATCTAAAGCTAATACAAACACGTTATTTCTCACGAGAGTGTGAGAATTAAATAAACTCAACTTGAACACTAGTGGAAACACCTCATCTATGTGATCCACCTATTTTGTAAAATCCTCCTTTGCTTTCTTGATTTATTACAAAGTTACAAGGATGTAAGTGATAAGATAGGTAACTTCTAGAAATAATTCCTTGCTTTTCTTGATGATTTTACCAATCCATTTCTCATCGGCCTTCCCCTACATCATGTATCTTTTTGCATTCTTTATTGCCCTGGGATAAAAATTTCTAATCAGAGGTATATCTTATATTGGAAAAGAATATATTTAGTTGGGTTCCACAAAGGGTTGAGTGCAAGTACTAAGAGCTTTTACATGTTCCTCCAGTTGAGCAATTGTCTACTTGTTTTATTTGTTCTAAGAGAGGATGCAAGAAGTAGATTCCTTGAACAAATGATATTCACGCTTGTGTGAGGATTGACCCAATGAGATACAGGTCAACTCATAATCTGATAGATTCATGTACTCGATGGGATTTCCATTCTTAGGCCTCGAAATTTCAACATACCAATTACCCAAAGTTTCAATGAAGAAGAGGTTTGTTGTATGGGGATTATTTCTTCACTTGGAATTCAATGTTCCCACTATTACTGCAAGACTAGGCATGATAGTGAGCTTCATTTTCCTTGGATCATTATCAAGAATTTTTGAATCCATAGAAATATATCTTCATGAGTTGACATAATGTTATTCACTAAAGAAATTTCAAGAGCTTGTTGTGAAACTAACTTTTGATCACCGTGGGGAAGTTTTGACCTCAAAGAAGATATACCTAGATAATTGGATGCTCTACAATGAATTACTATTTCTTAATAGATCCTTCTTGCAATTCTTACCTTAAATAACTCACCTTGAACATCTCACTAAGATCACTTAAACAACTCAACTCACTTTGGCCAACTCTTTCATCTCATAAAACTCAACTCAGCTCAACGAGGTAAGATGATGTTCGATCCAACTTAAATGATAAGTTGTGATGACTTCTTCGGCTTGAATTTTAACTAATATCTTGAATCTTTTCAAATATCCTCTATCTCCACAATGGTTATTGTTTTCAACTATTTCTCATTGTGATGTTCTTATTGGAAGAATAATGAACTTGGGGGTGGTAAATCAGTTCATTAAACCATTAAAGCAATTTCATATTATCATAAATGCACCATTAACATTTTTCCATCCATCAATGTGTGAATCACAATATGAAACAATCAACCACATAAGCACAACCAAGAGAGCATACACATGAACACAAGATATAAGTGGGAAAACCTCATGGGGAAGAAAAACCACTGAAACTCTGCTTATATTAAATAAATCAAATAGATTTAGTGAAGCACCAACTTCACAAGGAGCACCAACCCCACAAGGAGAACCAACCCTGCAAGGAGAACCAATCCCTAATTTAGTGAAACACCCACTCCTGAAGGAGGATATAACCTCCTAGGATGACTAAGCACTAACTAAACCTTTTGAATATGTTCTATCTCTGACTTTTCTTCTACCATAACTAATGGAGATCACATATTCAACTTACAAACCTTATCTCATACACTAGGTCTTCAAACTTTCTCAATCTTCTTCTTTCTAAACCTGTCTTTCCTCTAAAATATATATCTCATGCTTCCACACATTCATCAATATGAAAAACACTCTATAATACTTCAATACATGCATTCATACCTCCAAATAGCTCTCCTCTATGTCGCACTTCTACCCCTATGCAAGACTAGCTCTCAAAATGGGCTAAAAAATGAATTTTATATGCTTTTATTTCTTATAACCCAAAGGATGTCATAATTACACATTTGGATTAACAAATTAATCATTAAAAAAAATCCCATAAATTTATCAAAACAGTCACAAGTGACCCACGTATGTTGGCCTAGCCAAAACCCAATTTTCATACACCAACAATCATCAAAATCTTGCCATTTGAATGAGAAAAATACCCTCATTCAAATACCATGCTTATTCAATATCCCATATCATAAAACATGAGTAATATATAATTTAAACATAAAAAATGGTCGCGATTTACATTAACCAATCATATTATTTCATTTAATGGGCCCACTGTCTCTTTACCTTCTCAAAACAGTTGTTTCCAACAACCTGATTTCATCTTTGGGCCTCAAAACCACCCAAGAACACATAAAATATTGAATTTGACCACTCTATGAAAATTTAAATACCTTTATAACAATCACCTACTCAAACCATAACCACTTTTGTCTTCAAAAAATCAAGCTGCCCAAAAATCTATTTTTTTAAAAGCAATTGGTTAACACTTTTACAACACTTTAAAGACCTACAAATGGATTCATTGGATAAAAAATTCATCCTTATTCATTAGAGGTGATATAAATCCTTACCCAATCCATATCATGCTCTAACCAACTCAATTCTTCAGAAAAATATGTTCTGTCCTGGGCAGTCAAAAATATTCTTATCCATAAACTAGCCTAAAAACCATATCAAAACTAATAATAATGAATAAATCCTTATAAAACTAGAAAAATCTATAAATTATATTTCCAAAACAACTTAAATCAGCTCCTAACACCACCTGTAGCTCCTTTTATGATCATTTTATTGAAGGCTTCTTTTTACTGCCTCAAAACTACCCTTTGACCAGTCAACCTAAATGAAGCACAGTTGACCATGTAGTTATGTTATAATGACCTAAAACCTATTTAGACATCAATAAAAACTTACATATATCACAAAACATCAATTTAGTTTTCAACTCTGAGCAACCTTGTCCCAAACTGAAACTCTTCACAAACTAGCATTTTTCAGGTGGGGTCCACATACTGCCACATGCTCTAACATACATTTATGGAAATATGGAAGAGTACTATACAAAATCCAATCATAAATATTTAACTAGAAATCAAAATGGGTTTGGTATACTAAATTTTCTGCAATCTACTCCTAGCGAGGGTTTCAAACCACTTTTCCTTCTTAATGATCATTCCTAAAAACATGATGATAAATCCACCTCATTATTTTTTTGAAAGAATATAAACTTACCTATGAAGATATTCCAAATATATAGTTTTCCCATTCAAAGCATACCATTCACAATAAGGATCAGAATGTCAAACTTTGCTTGAAAATCACAATGTAACATACTTGGTTTCACCAAAACTTGCATAATTTCAAAAATATTATTCAGAATGACCTGAAATTTGGAAAGAAGAACCATGAAAACCTTATCTAAATTTACATACTCACCATATAGCCTATATATGTCTCAAAATATCTATCTATATTGAATTACCTATGCTTACATGCATGTTTCTTACTATTTTCTTCCCAAGGACCTCATATATACATCTAACCTCTGAATTCTGACCTAAAAATCACCATAAAGCTTAGATAAAATTCCACCATGCTGTAACCATGCTTCAAGAATACTTATTTGGTCCAAAAATCACATCTCTACCTTATTCTGCATGCTCAAGGGCTAGAAATAATCCTAGAATGACTTGAATCAACCAAGAACTGACCATGCCAAACATGTGAAAATCCATAGACACTCATGATACATCATGCCATCAATATTTTACCTCATAACATCAACTAATCACCTCAATAAGACTCATACCATGACTATTCATACTTAAACATGCTCTAGGACACCATAACAACTCACCAAACTTGGCACAACCACTCAATCTTTATGCTAGACACCTAAATGACATCATATGGGGACTCATACTTCATCATGACATCATTTTCCATAAATGGGGGTTGATATAAATAAAACGCAAGCTGAAAATGGCCAACAATATCCCCCTTTGTCATTGATGGCAACCATCTTCAGAAATATTAATGGCAACCAACATGACCAACACACTTACATGAATCTTACCATGTTTCTAATGCCTCGCTCCATCTTTTCCATATATGATAAAGGATACACTTACTTCAAGACATGAAAAAATGACAACACAAGAAAATGACAATGGTAACAATGCTCAAAATCTGACTTACTTGACCAATAGCTCCCCCAGGGATTGAATTATCCTTCCTCTAACTCCAACATCAGAAAATAAAGATCCTATGGACCTAGAAAAATATCTAAACCTTCTCCCCTTGAATCTATACACCTCATTTTTCCTTTATTCATGATCAACATCTCATTCTAGGTTTAGATCAAGCTCAAAAACAAAAATTTTCCTCTAAATCCATCTTTGTAAGCTTTAAGACCACTTATCCTTGAACTATACCTTTAGTACAAAAATAATTTTTTTTACAAGCTTCTAGAGTCATCCAAAAAATGCAATAAACTCCTCGAGTGCTCCCCTTGAGCTCATATTGTCTATATCTAGTGAAAAACATAAAAAAATTTCCTCCTTACATTGAAATCTTGTCATAGAGATACACTATCACTTCATCACTGTCCTTAAAGACACATTTAAGTGTTCTTAGCCTTCTTAGCATGCAATAACATCTAATTAAATGGAAAAAGGTTACTCCAAATATGTTTTCTAGTCCTCATATTTTTCCTTATACACCACCAAGACACTTTTCATACATGATCAAGCTAAAAAATGAGCTTCCCTATCTTAAAGAACATTTCAGATCCATTCCACGCTCTTGATAGACCTTTGTAACACTGATTACCATTATGAAATCCACCTGATAATTTTAGTTCATGTTATTTTGGTCTTAAGCCTTCACTTACCATGCACAAAAAATTGATAGTCTTGAGGCAACTTATTATTCATACCCTAAACACTTCTTGACCAGCTGGAGCTCGTGATAACCGTCCAAAGACCAAACTATGTATACAAATATATAGCAAATAATTTGGTATAAAAATACTTATGATACAAACATCATTCCATTGATAGTACCATTTCAAAGTGTTGATTTTTATGTTCTATGAAACAAGATTAGTTTGTACACTACCTTTAGGATCCCTTCACAAACCTTTAATCTATTTTGATAAGATCATACAATCTTTGTAACTTCAACCTAAACATTTTATTTATGACTTTATGCACATATTTTCCCTTGATGCATATACACTACCTTCACAAACATGAAACACTTTACCCATCAACATAGACCTTAGATTTCATATTTGCTTTGCATGAGAACACATGGAGTGCACTTACCTTAGATTAGACTTCTTGAAACACATAGCCAATTCACTGTAGATCACTTAGAAAACTTTCTCAATGGAAAAATATCACCTCACCTTATATTTCCCATCTAAAACATACATGTACCTTGTCACCTTAAATGTTCATGATAGGCATCACTTTGTGGAAATACATTTTCATATTTTCCTTGAAGAGACCATCATGAATTCATGTTTATAAGTAGACACACTGACTTTTGAGACTACACACATTCCAAATTTAAGAACAAACTTGGAAAGTAGGAGCAGTATGAAGCATACCCTCTTGGTATTGATGAAAAGACTTGAATACAAACTTTATGCTCTATCATGGGCTTTAAAATTCAATATCAGATCATTATTTTCAATCAAAACAATCCACCAAGCATCTTACAACCTGTAAGTACTCGCTTTTAGTCGTGTGAAAGAACTCAAGCCTGTGGCACACTGTCTTCTTTAGAGTCTTTGTTATATACAATTTTAAAATAAGAACACTCCGTAGTCATCTTCACTAATAATTCTAATTGATTATTCATAGATTTGATCAAGCTCAAGTGAATTCCTCTAAGATCTTGAAATAGCTTGGCATTACTAAACACCTTGGGAAAACAATGATGTTTATATGTACAAACCCTGATGGACTTGCATACCACTCTGCCTATGATCTAATGTAGCTTTCTATGTTTTTTCTTCATGGAAATATTCCCATACTTTTTCCCAAATTTATTTGAGACTTGAGAATGAATCTCATTCCTTTTTTTCAATCTCAGTAAACTGTGATAATCGTGTATACTTTAAGTCTTCACGAAACCCTTAATTCATAACTTGTTTAATGAAACCCTCAGTTCTCATTTGGTCTTCATTGTCCACTCAAAGTGCTTATCAAGAATTTTCAATTTATGTCAATCTTAATAGACTCCCTTTGTGAATATCACACCATTACTCGTTATACTTACTTGTCAGAGACACATACAAAAAATCCGATTCTCATGACAGATGACTTGGCACTTGTTTCAATGCTCATGACCAATCTTTGAAGTACACCCTTTTGTAACAATGATATCTTATTTTTATAGTCCATAGTCTCTTCATGGGTTTTAAAATATCTCTCCTACCTCTAAGAAGCTTGATATTATTAAGAATAACCCCTTTGGCACTTGATGAAGAGTATATCAATCATGTAGCTACATGTTTTAGCCTCTGTCACAATCATATCCACATTTTTAGCCTTGATGAATCCTTATTTTTCATAAGCAAAGATGCCAATAGTATTCTTCACATTTCCATATAGATATTTTTCCTTAGTTTCAAGTCTTCACACATGTAACACTCTTGTATCAACATTTGTACTTATTAAAGCCTTTCACCAAGCTTTCCACTACATATATTGTGTTTCAGACATCCATGGTACTGCCTCTAGCATCTTCCATACATAATTATCATTTCAAGGGTATACATGTCATACCAAGAGCATCCTTGAATACCCAATTGAGTCTCACTCTTCCATATCAAGTTTATCAGTGACTCTTTTACTAATTTTAATTCTAAACCACTTTTTACTCTTTCAATTAGGTCAGAGGATTATGTCACAATTAAAATTACTACTATTAAAAAGTACAAAAAAACATGATTATCTATAGCCTCAAACACTCAAAATATCATAAAAGAGGTTTCAAGGATCATAAGTTCAACTTCTTATTTTGTGTCTCAATCTCTTTATTTCAATGTTGATAACTAATCCATATATGGGTAAGTATGTGAAGCTCATTCCACTTGGATATAAAACAAAACACGTAAACGATATTCATGCTAGACCCAAGGGTTTACACACGTGCCTCTGATAACTTAGAATAAAAATGAATTCAAGACATAGATGAGTAGCTTGTATTCCATGGATGTAACCTCCTTATTCAGTAATCACCCATTTTCATGCACTATTATCAGACCTAGTTCTTCATTGCAGTTATTACTATTGAATTAAAAATAAGAAAAAACTCCTTTCAGAATGATGAGCATATATCTGATAGTGTACATAAATCAAATTGTACTTCCTCTGACCTGGATTCTTTAAATAAGCTCACTGAGCTTGTATATATCTTCATATACACATGGATTCCTTTCACATGGATACATTAATGTAGACTCCTAGAAGTATCAATACAGGCTGGTACATATCACACATCTTATGGCCAAGAAAACGTAGATTTGAAACACATATTAACCTTATAACAGTGACAAAACATTAATTGAAAACCTATGACATTAGACTTGAAGACATAACTAACATTTCTATGAAACCAAGAAAACACTACATACCATTGGCTGAGTACAAGCTTTGAAGCTTTAACTAAGACTTCAGAAGACTAAAAATTTTCTTCACTACAAATTAGAGCATGATTGAAAATCGATACTTCATAACCTTGAAAATCACCATGTCAGAGACACTATACCTTTCACTTACTTGTTCTAGGTCACAATAATTATTTAACAAAACTTCTATCACTTTTCACAACTTCAAAATATTTGACACATAACACACATGAAGAACTCAACAAAATGATATATTAGCCTAGATCTATAGATCTTAATACTTCACTATTATTTTACTACAGACCCATTTAGAGACATTATGAGGGATAAGACACAAGACAAAATGACCTAAGGTAAAAAGGAAACTTAAGGTAACCACAAGATACTCATAACCAAATGCAGTCATATGCCACTATTTGAGACAACTTGACTCTTCCATATATCTCATAATCTTTGTTCTATTTTAAACCTTGATCAAGAGAAAAACCTTTAATAATTAACTTTGACTCATGCTAAAATAGACCTTGAACATGACACCACATATACTTTGAAGGAATTAAAACTCCTTTATACACATGGATACATCATGATAATGTTATAAGCAACCTCACCTAACAAATAGTCCATATACAATGACCTAAACCAAAAATCAGACACCTATAAGATGAAATCATATTTAAAGCATATAGAGAGATTATTTCCCATACCTTATCACCTTAGAAGTGTCCCAAAATCATAAAATACTCATATTTTTATGAATAGGTGAATGCATAACATTTAGTCACAAATTATCTTCTTCATTTCTAAGCCCCTCAAGAAGAGAAAACAAGCCTCCTTTATTTAACTTGGTCCATTCCTTGACAAATATTATTGGATTAGGCTGCAAATCAGACTGAAAATAATCTTTCTTGACCTTATTAGCATGAAAAACCATTTATTTTCCTTGAGAATCTGACCTAACACCCTTGGAATCATTCATAAGAGTATTCTTCTTGAAAAAAATTCCATTTTGAGCTTGAAATCTCCTTGAATACCCTAAAGATCCTATTTGGTGACAAAATCTTGCAATATGCCCTCGCTTGTGACACTTATAACATACAACAATTTTTTTTTCCCTTCTAGGTTCAAACACTCTTATATTTCATCCAAAATCCTTGCCTCTATGGCCATACTCACAACATGAATGACATTCACCATTGAAGGATCCAACACCGTTCCTAGGAGACCTTTTATAATCTCTAGCTCTATGAAAAAAATCATGGCAAACAAATCAATATCCATTTAATGAAGAACCCTATCTCATAGCATTAGGTTGTCTAATTGAGTTATAACTTCTTAGATCATCCTTCTTAGTCACCTTATCAATGGATTTAGTACTTGTACCAACTTCATGATCATGCTTTCCTTAAAACCCTAGGCCTGTTTTGTCATCTGAGTCTGTTTTTCCTTTTAAGCACTCATCAAGAGCTTTAGATATCTTCTCAAGCTTCTCATACATCCTCAACCTATTAGAAGCATCCTCTAAATCTGATTCAAGGGATTTAAATTTTTCATCATACCTGAAACAAGATTCCTTTTTCTCCTTTACGACTTTTGTAAAACTTTCAACTTAAGATTCCAAAGAAAAAATGGCTTGATTATGCTTATATTCCATGTCCTTCATCTGATTTTGGTAGGCATAAATTTCTAAATCATGTATTTCATTCTTCATCCTCAATGATGCTACAAGATCTGAAGTCTTACCCATTTCTTGTGCTTCAGAGGATCTCATTGAAGTTACTAAATTTGCTTCACAAGGAATTTACTTGATACCAATTATTGGAAGTGCAATGAACTCAGAGGGTGGGTTCATCAGTTCATTAAACCTTTAAAATAATTTCATATTATCATACATGCACCATTAACATATTTCCATCCATCAATGTGTGATTAACAACATGAAACAATCAACCACATAAGCACAACCAAGAGAGCATACACGTGAACACAATATATAAGTGGGAAACAAAGAGATTTAGTAAAGAACCAGATTCACAAGGAGAACCAACCCCTAATTTAATAGAACACCAACCCCAAAAGGAGCACCAACCCCTAATTTAGTAGACACCAACTCTACAAGGATCACTAACCCCTAATTTAGTGAAGCAGTCAATCCAAAAGGAGTATAGAACCCCTATGATGACTAATAACCAACTCGTCCTCTTGAAGATGTTTTATCTCTGATTTTTCTACTTCCAGAACTGACGGACATCACCTATTCAACACACAAACCCTAGCTCATACCCTAGGTCTTCAAACTTACTAGTTCTTCTTATTTCTCAACTTGTCTTTCCTTTAAAATATTTATCTAATGCTTCCATACCTTACTGAATATGAAAAAACTCTATAATCCTTCAATTCATGCCTTCATACCTATAAATATCTTTTGTCTAGGTCCCATTTCTCTCCCTTTGAAAGATTAGCTCTCAAAATGAGCTAAAACATCACTTTTAAATGGTTTTATTTCTTATAACCAAAATTAGGTCAGTATTAAACATTTGGTTTGATAAATTCATCATTGTAAATATACCATAACTTTATCACAATAGTCACAAGTGACCCAAGTAGGTCCTCATATCCAAAACCCACTTTTCATGCACCAACAATCCTCAAAACCTTGCCAGTTGAATGAGAAAAATCCCCTCATTAAAATACATACTTATTAAATATCACATACTCATAAAACATGATTAGTATATAATTTAAAAATCAACCATCATTAAAATTTACATTAAACAATCATATTATTTAATTTTATGGGCCAATTGGCTCTTTACCTTCTCAAAACAGTTATTTCCAATGACCCGATTTCACCTTTGGGCCTGAAGAAAACCCAAGAAAACCTTAAATATGGAATTTTAAAACTATATGGTAATGGGAAATAACTTTAAAATACTTATAAACAAGTTAGATCTCATCAAACAATCACCTGCTTAAACCATAACCACTTTTGTCTTCACTAGATCAACCTACCCAAAAACCTACTTTCAAAAGGCAACTGGTTAACACTCATCATGACAACTTCAAGACATAAAAATTGATTCATTTGATGAAAATTTAATCCCTTTTAACATTACATGTGATATAAATCCTTAATTAATCCATATCATGCTCTAACCAGCTCAATTCTTCAGCCAAATTAGTTTTGTCCTCGACAACCAAATATATTATTATCTAGAAACTGACCTAGAAACCATATTAAAAATCATCATCATGAATAAAATATTATAAAAATGTAAATACAACTTCAATCACCTCCTAAATCCACTTGTAGCTCCTGTTATGATCATTTTATTGAAGGATGCTTTTTACTACCTCAAAACTACCCTTTGACTAGTCAACTTAAATGAAGCACACTTGACAATGTAACTGAATTATCATGACCTGAAACCTATTTTAACATCAATAAAAACTCACATACATCACACAACAAAAATTTAATTTGCATCTCCTTTGTACAATCTTGTCCCAAACTGAAACTCTTCAGAAGCTAGAATTTTTCAGGTGGGGCCCACATAATGCCGCATGCTCTAACATACCTTTTTGGAAATATGGAAGAGTCCTTTAATACAAAAAATCATCAATTTTTCACTAAATATAAAAACTAGGCTGGTATACTCACTTTTTTATAAGTTGCTCCTATCTAGGGTTTAACTAGGGTTTCAAACCACTTTGTCTTCTTAACGATCGTTCATAAAAAAATGATAATAAAACCACCTCATTATTTTTGTGAAAGATTCATAAATAACCTATTAATATATTAGAAAGATATCAGGTACCCATGGAAATCATAAAATTCACAACGATCATCAGAAGGTACAACTTTGCTTGAAAAACACACTGTAACTTACCTATTTCCACCAAAACTTGCATAAATTAAAAAATATTCTTCAGAATGACCTAAAATTTGGTATGAAGCACCATTAAAACATTATATAACTTTCCATTCCCACCATATAGGATATATATGTTTCAAAATCTCTATCTATAATGACTTACCTATGCTTACTTGTCTATTTCTCACCGTTGTCTTCTTAAGGACCTCATATATGCATATAACCTCTGAATTATGACCTGAAAATCACCATAAAACTCAAGTTAACTACCACCATACTGAAACCATGATTCAATAAGACTTATTTGGTCCAAATATCACATCTCTACCTCATTCTGCATGCTCTAGGGGTAGAAAAAAGCCTGGAATGACTCGAATCAACTAAGAATTGACCATGTTGACATCATACAGACCCATAAAAACCCATGAACAGCATACCATCCATTTTTTACCTCATAAAATTAGATAATCACCTTAAAAAGACTCATATCATGACTAGGCATAATTAAACATGCTCGAGGACACCATGACAATTCACCAAACTTGGCATAACCACTCAATCTTCATCTTAGAATTTCTAAAAAATTTCTTGTTCCTAATCAAATTAATGCACTAAATAATAAAGAAACTAGGAAACTTAGAAATTATGGAGGGCTTAGGTTACCTCAGATGCGTGATGTGATATGGTCATAAAATAAAAGATGGATTCCTGTCATAATTTGATGAAATCTGCAGATAAGAACCACTGAAATAAAAATGATTAGATGGTTTGTGCAGGGTTCCCCAAAAAATTTGACTTGAGAAGTGTTAACTTCCTCAGTGGATGTAAACCCCTGTTTGTTAAACAAAATCAGTATAAATGTGGAAGATAAACTTATAATATCAAAAAACTGAAGAAATTACATAATCTCAAAGTAATTATGATTGATTTAAATATTAATCTAATTGAAATGAAATGTAAAGTGAATTATACCTAGTCTGGGTTGACGGTAACCCAGATTGTACAGATGTAGGTCGATGGATATGCGAGAGGGAAGATCTAGAAAATGAGAGGAATATGTGAACCCTGTAAGATTTGAATTTTATAAGGACACAACAGAGGTTGATGTATGCTGGAGTCAACCTACAGAAGGAATATGAGGAAACATAAACTAGGAAAATGACTGAAAATGAAAGCGGAAAAGGGGATATTAGGAATCAGGATCCTAGTTGATAGTGACTAGGGTACAAATGGGTTAGTTTTAATGTAGTAGACAGACTAGATATATATTCTAGTAGACTGGAGAAAACACACGACACATGCAGACGTTGGGGATGGCTTTATAATTAGAAATATCATTTGCATAAGGATGATTTGACGATGACCTGATAGGGTTAACAATGATTGTGAAAGAATTATATAAATTTGAGGAGAGGCAATCCAAAAAAGTAAATTGTAAGTATGGATATGAAAATTGAAGCTGATGATGGAACTGTGAGCATTGTTGAGGATGATGTGCTAACACAAAAGGTTAGATACAAGAAAAGCAATGATAATATGATAATGATGAAAGAAAGTGAGAGGAAAACACTGATAATGTAACGAGGGGTAATCGCGAGTGATGCAAACACATTTCAAGGATCTCTAAGAGGCCTGTAATTGATTCAAGAATACTCAGGCACAAGAGAAAGGTCACATACCGTAAGAAGGCTTGGATGTTTGAATGTATCTGATTGATGAATGGAAAGAAAACAACTAGTTTTATAGGGTTATCGACAACTAGGTTGGGTCATTGCCGACCATGGGGAGGTTTCCCCAAGGGGCTAGATTTTTGTGTTTTTGGCATGATTTCAGCATTTTAAGGGTTGGGAAAATACTTTAAAGTATTAGGTTGGAAGATGATGTGTGGATGAGTTGGAAGTAGAGATAGATTAGAAAAAGTATAGGGATGTGATTTAGAAAGTTTTTTAGGGAAAAGGATAGGGTATTAATTAATTAATAATAATTAATCAATTAAATTCAATAAAAATTGGTAGGGATGGGATAAAAGGGCATATTAAATTAACTATAAGAGGATGGGTTGAGTTAAAATTAAGTATGCGCATGCGGGTGAACAAGGGGTATAGATACCGATTTTAGGTGTCTACGTTTTGCCCCTTTTTGTTTAGTTGTTTGTGCTAGCAAGTCATGAGAAAAAATAGATGAGAGTTTAATGGAGGATAAAAAGGATTAATTATGAGCCCCCCCTCAATCAGGGGATCAATGAAATCAAAGGAAATCAATGACACGTTTGAAAACGTTAGATGATAAAGGGCGGGTGGGTGAGAAAAGACGGGTGAAAGCATAACTAAGGTAAGATGCCCCAAGAAAAAAGGATTGCAATAACAATAACAACTATGGAAGTGAAGTTGATATCACATCAGTAGAGGAGAATTGCAGTCTCAATGGAGATAGATAACAACGTTCTATGGACCCATGAGTGGGTGGAAACCACTGCAGTATGGACACAAGTTGGGATGACCAATGGGTCATAAGAAAGATGTTAAAGTATGCTCAACTATATGTGAAAAGTATGTGAAATCCTTCATACATGAGGAATCAAGTGAAAATTTATGGCTCCATGAGGGAAGAGGATGAAAAGTATGGTGCCCAAATGGGAGAAAAAATATGGGTCGGAAGGTAAATTGGAAAGATTAGTGGTGAAATAACATGCCTCAAGAGGGGTAAAGTATGGTTGCAAGGTGGAATTGGAGAAATGAAAAATGAAATAATATGCCCCAAGGGAAATGATCATGACCATGGGGTATACTTTATAAGCATGTTGGATAAGATTGTGAACTAAAATGCCCAAATAAAGAGTACATGTGGCCACATAAGTAGACTTTGAAATGAGGAGAGGATTTAGACTATGGAAATAAAATGCCATGAAGGGAGATTATTAATGGCCACAAAGGTGGAAATTGAAAAACAAGTATGCCTAGAAGAGGGATAATTTTAATATCAAATTGAAATGTGTGGAGGGGGGGAAATAAATATGGCCACGAATGTGGACTTAAAGAAATGAATGATTAAGAGAAATTCCCCAAGAGGGAGATAGGTATGGCACAGCGGGACTTAAGATGATAAAGATAGGATAAGATCAGAGGAGGAGTAGGATAAGATGTTACCTTAAGGATAACGGCCTATAGGTATGAATGAAACTATGTCATATCAAGGAATGTGTGAGGAAAATATTCCTTTAACTAAATTGGAGGTAAACAAGAGGGAATCTAGGTAATACAAGGCATATGCGACCAAAACAGATGTTAGAAAGTAACCAATGATATTTAGTTATATCAAAGATCATAAAGTAATATGGTTGAGATGATATCATAAACCTAATGTTAACATGAAAAAGGGGCTTGAGATGTGACTTGTACATGGGAAGAGGTTTCTCTGAAAGTGGTGTTACCTAAGAGTATGCCCCAACTTTGGTAAGGGGAAAGAGCAAACTGATCAATGTGGGAAATCTGTTAGAAGAAATTTGATCAATGCAGGAAGCTTTCTTAGGATGCTAGTAAAATGGAAGGCAGATCAATATGGGAAGCCTTCAATGCTATAAAAAAAGAGTAGCCATCCTTTGAGGGTATGGTATACTTTACACATAATATAGATGACCAAAATAATATATGATAGTCATCTTTCAAGGGATCAGTCTATTCTGTTTTTTTTTTGCTTATGACTTTAATTTACATGATTTTATTTTTTGTTTTTGCATGAACAATTTTCCTTTGAGAGATCAGTCTAATTTTTTGATAACTTTGTTTTTTATAAGAGCATCCATGGATTTTGAATTTTACATGGGGGAGAGATAGGAATAGTGAGGTAGACCACCTAAGAGGGGATAATTAATGTACAAGAAACAACCATGGACCCCTTTTCTAGTTCCAATAGGTGAACAAGAGGTTGATGGACGTAATGATCACAGATTTCTCACCAAAGGGGAGAACCTATCCATAAGGAATATGCTATGATCAGAGCCTTAGTTCCCATATTAATGTCAGATCTAGGAAAGTGGCAGATGATCACATAATTCCAAATCACTATGATGAAATATGGAAGAGGATAATGATTAAGGAATGATCTAAGGATAAGACTAAGGGCACATTGGTATATGTGCTAGCAATAGAACAGTCACTAGTTAAATGTGTTAAAATTTTCCACTTCTAGTTTACCGTAAAGGGAGGCCAATAAATAGGCTCTCAACCCATACTTATGCGTGATAATTTATGGTCCAATCTAGTTAGGGGAAAAAATTCTCCGTTGGCTTCTTTCTAGAGTAGTGACATTCAAAGAGGATAAAATGATACCTTGTAAGATATTTGATACAACAAGATGAATAAGTGAAGATAAAAACTATGTGATATATTTTAAAAAGTAAGGAAGTGAAGGAAACATGCATCCCTGATTAGATGGCCATAAAAATTGGACTTAGGATGAAGGTCAAAGGTATCTCAAATGGAGAGATAAATATGACCACAATGCTGGAATTTAGATGAGAATATGGTGCCCTAGAGAAGGGCACAAATATGACCACAACAGTGGATTTTGAAGATATGTCCCCCCCATGGGAAAGATGAGGTGATAAGAAGATATGATTTATAATAAATGAGGTGGATGAAGATTGTAAAATTTGTGTGACTTCTCAGTTGTGAGGAATCAAGAAATATAAATTTCAAGTAATGGCCACAAAAGTGGGCTTAAAATTATGCCATGGATAGAAATGATTTAATCTGTAATTAGAATGATCTTGGAACGAAGTCCCCCAACATGTATAGACACAGGATATGCAAGGGGATCAAAAATAAAGGGAGGATGCTCCCTTAGCATTAGATAACTTAGATGTAGATGAGATAATGAATGCCGAAGGAGTTTAGATGGGATAGTCTTAGATTTGGATTGGATATATGGTTGGGGACCACAAGGGTGATTGGAAAGATAAACAATATCAACAAACAAAGGGGGTCCTTTACATGTAGGAGAGATGATAAGGGATTAAATGGATGGGGGATTCTTAGGAAAACAAATGGATGGGACACAAGTTGGATTGGCCATGGATGGAGAAGGATGATCCTTCTGCATAAGGAAATCATCTTTCTCAATAAGGCTATAGATGATGGTATGAAAGGCCTTACAATTCTCAATGTCATGACCCACGGTGCGCTGATAAGCACAAATGCAAGTGTGATCAAACTATGACTAATTATTACTATTAGTATTAAAATATCTAATGGGAGGAAGCATGATCGCAGATATTCAGATTAGGTGTTGGAAGATGTCTGCATAAGACCTAACCGAAGTGTAAAGAGGATATAAATCTTATGGGTTTTAATGGGATACTTGGGCTTAGGTGCAGATGTAGATTGGATGGGTAATTTATGCACCTTACAAGACAAATCAACTTTTAGAGGAGATTTAGATTGTTTGGATTTGGATTTATTATTGCTAGATGTCAAAGATGAAGGGGTTGGCCCTAAAATAGATGAGAGTGTGCTTGGGCTGGAATTTTTAATTTTGGATCGCCAAGGAGAGGTAAGGTCTAATTTCTTACGAGGGTGCATGGAATAATTTTGGGAATGCTTACCAAGAGTCTTATATTTTTATCTAGAAGATTTACCCTTAGCAGGGATGACTATAATTTCAACCAGTGGATCTGAAGATGTAGGTGTAGGTTTGGGACTGGTTGATGTGGAAACAATTGATTTTTTAGAGGAAGAATGAATCCCCCTTGTGTTTTTCTTAGATGGAGGTGTTTGTTTCATAATTTTTTCAAGGGGTATCATCGATATGTTTGAAAATTGAGAGGATGTGATTGGTGCGGTAACAGATACAAATGTAGATATAGGAATGGATGTTGGAGAAGGAGAAAAATTAAAAGATTGGGATAGAATGGATGATGTAGTCATATGTATAGATGTAGGTACATGTGTGGGATATGTGTTGGGATAGGTGTAAGTGAGGTTGTAAAAGTATGTGTAGTAGAAATGAGTGTAGTTGGGATTGATGTGGAAGTGATTGATGTAGATGTAATAGGTGTGTTTGATGAAGGAATAGACGTGAGGATTGGGATGTAGTGATAAAAGGTATGGTTGATATGGTTGTAGACATAGGTTTGGATATCGATGGGAATGAAATAGGTGTTAATGATGAATTTGATGTGACAAATTGGGCATGATCGAAGTGGATGAAGTAGGTAGTATAGTCAAAGTTGATGTGGATGTGGTAAGGGTAGGAGCAGGTATATGTATAAGACAAGTATAAAAAGTTGATATAGGTGTGATAGTTGTAAATACGCTAGGTTCTAAATAAGGGGTAAGAATAATGTCTAAGGTAGGACTATGCGGAGTTGTTGATGAGATGATATCTTGATTAATGGTGTTAATGGTTTGAGCATTTGGTAGTTGAGATGTAGAAGGGGTGACTTGATTTTTTGGTGGTTTATTAGGAAAAGGTTTCTTAATTCTCTCAAGGGGTTGGCTAGGTGAAGTGATGGAGCTGTCTATTTCGATATCCCCCTGATTTATAAGTTGTTAGATCTGATATTTGAAGGAATGACACTTCTCAATGTTGTGACCTTTGACTTGATGATACTTACAATAGTGGGCTTCATGATACCAAGTGGGATTGGGTTGCAAGTCATCCACAGGTCATATGGGAGGAAGTTGGATGGAGTGTATTGCCATCAACTTGTTAAATACCGAACAATAGGATTCCCCCAAGGGGGTATAATTAGGATATGGTTTAAAATATGTTTGCGAGTACTCCATGTGAGAGGGAGATATTGATGGGGATTGAACCGTGATGGTATTGGAGGTAGTTTTAGACTTGTTTCTATGTGTAGTGGGTTTTACAAACTCGGTCTTGGTATTGTTTGTTCAGCACTTAAGTTGGCCTTGCTCAAGGGCACAAGTTTTGATTTTACGAGCCATGGTGATGGATTATTAAAATGTTTGGAAATATTGGATTTGAAATGTAGAAGAAATTTGCTTCGCACAAGAATGTGAGAAGAGTTTGATGAGTTCATCTTGTGGAAGAGTAATTGAAAATTGACTTATAATGCCATGCCATTGAGTGATGAAATCTATGATAGAGTCATCATAAAACTCTTTAATGGCATATAAGTCATTGATAGTGATTTTGAGTGCAATATTAATTGAAAAAAGCTCTAGGAACAATTGTGTGAGATGGGTAAAGGAGAATAAGGAATGTTGAGGAATTTCATTGTACCAATCCAACTCTAGATTGACCAAAGATATAGGGAAGGTGTGGAGCATGAGTTCTTGATCATGTGTGATAAGGTAACATGCGTGTTTAAATATGTAGAGGTTTTTTTGGGGATCTTCCTTTCCACTGAACTTGGTAAACTTGGAACCGATGGGTGAATAGGTTCATTATAGATTCATTTGTAAAATAATGTAGCCTTGGGTCCTAGGGTAACAACCTCTAGACTAGCCAACCTATTCATTAAGACATGAATATGATCATTTTATGTGATGATATGTTGGGATTGTGGTTTTGTTCCATGAAAAGTACCTTGATAAGGAGGTTGAAACGTTTGTGGATGTGTGGGTGCTTGGGGAATCGTTTGATAAGGATTAATATATGTCATGGGTTGAGATTGGATAAATTCCTACAATGATTGATGTTGAGAAATAGGGACATGATGTGATTGTTGAGATCGAGAAAGTTGTTGTGGTAAATGATGAGTGAGGATATGAGTGTTAAGAGGTTGAGATGGTTGGAGCATATGATGGGTAAGAATGTATGTGTTAAGAGGTTGAGATGGTTAGATAGGCATACTAGTTATGGATGGAATAGAGATAGAGTTGACATAAAGTGATGTGGGTGGAATAATATCCACCAATTTATTAGATTGATAGGATTGAGATATTGTTGGAGATTTATGAAAAAATAAGTCATACATGGGGTTAGAAGGAGATCCAAGAGTTTCTAAAGGATCTAGAGATGGGGATGTGGTTGGTCTAGAAAGGTTGGATTGATGAGAGATATGAGGATTGGTTTTAAGATTGGGATGATTTTAAATGCTATGGTCCTTAGGAAGTGATACCATGGAGAAAAGGTGCTGGGAAACAAAAAGTGTGGTCTAAAGTTTAGAATCTTGTTGGGAAGGATCATCAGAGGAAGGGATATCATTGGTTGGAGTGGATTGTTGTGTTACCTTGACTTGAGGAAGGGTAAAAATAGGCATGAAATAGGTGACCATTTTCTTATGTAATTTATTAATAAATAAATCAAGCAACAAGTTTCTTATTAATATGATTAATTAAGAAATGTGAGAAATAAATAAAAAGGGGGGGGGGTGGATAAAAAAGGTACCTGAGGAATGGTAGTCTAAGGCTAGTTTCAGGTAGTTATGGCTGAGGAGATTTTGAATGACTTCCTGCTGGGTGGTGAAATCCCAATCAGTCAACCGCGTAGGAAGATGTGTATATGTGTTGATTGATGTGTGATTTTTAGGTTATGTGTGACAGAGTGTGAGATGCAACAAGTTAACCCCTACTTAAGATAAGTGAGCAAGAAGGATGCATAAAGGTTAATTTTTAAACCAAAACAAAGTGTTATTTTCTATGTGGAAACACACAGGAAAGGGAAAGTATGATGCAAAAAGGAGAAAATAGGGGGGGGGAATGAGGAATACTTACATATCACTTTTACTATTTATCTACACTCATAAGTGAAGAGCGATCCAGGCGGCGAACCTAACATGAACAAGTAATAAAGCGGAGCCTCATGCTATAGTGTTAGTAGAAGAAGAAAAGGTATAATATAGAAAGAAAAGAAATAGATCACCTTAACGGTGGTCCAACTAGGTGTGTTAGGAATTTCTACCAAGTTTCTTGTTCCTAATCAAACTAATGCACTAGCTACTAAAGAAACTAGCAAACTCAGAAATGATGGAGGGTTTAGGTTACCTTGGATGTGTGATGTGATGCATGCATAAAGTAGAAGATGGATTCCCTCCATAAATCTGATGAAACCTGCAGATAAGAAATATTGAAATAAAAATAATTAGATGGTTTGTGTGGGGGTTTCCCAACAAAGTAGGCCTATGAAGCATTAACTTCCTCAGTGGATGTCAACCCCCATTTGTTAAACAAAATTGATATAAATGTAGAAGATAAACTAATAATATGCATAAACTGAAGAAATTAGATAATCTCAAAGTAATTATGATTGATTTAAATATTGATCTAATTGAAATAAAATGCAAAGTGAATTATACCTAGTCTGGGTCGACGTCAACCAAGACTGTACAAAGGTAGGTCGATGGTGACCTAGGAGGGTAGATCTAGAAAATGAGAGGAATATGCAGACCTTGCAAGATCTGAATGTGATCCAGACGCAACATAGGTTGATGTATGCTGGAGTCAACCTACATAAGTAATTTGAGGAAGCATAAACTAGGAAAATAACTAAAAATGAAGGCGAAAAAGGAGAGATTAAGAATCAGGATCCTGGTCAATGGCAACCAGGGTACATATGGGCTGGTTTTAATGTAACAGAGGAACTAGATGGCGATTCTAATAGATTGGAGAAAACATATAACACATGTAAAGGTTGGGGATGGATCTAAAAGTAGAAATATCAACTACATAAGGCTGAGTCGATGATGAATTTGAAGGGTCGAAGATGACTGTGGTAGAGTTAAATAAAGCTAAGGAGAGACAATCTAATAAAGTAACCTACAAGTATGGATATAAAAATGGAATCTGATGATGGAATTGTGAGCATTCTTGAGGATGATGTGCTCCTACAAAAGGTTAGATACAAAAAAATTAACGATAATATGATAATGATGAAAGAAAGATGAAAAAACTGATAATCTCAGAAGGGGTAATCGTGAGTGACGAAAATGTGCTCCAAGGAGCTATGAGAGGCCTGTAACTGCTTCAAGAATTCTCATGCATGGGAGAAAGTTCATAGGTCTTAAGAAGTCTTGGATATTCGAATGCATCTGATTGATTAATGAAAAGAAAATAGCTAGTTTTGTAAGGTTGATAGCAACTGGGATGGGTCTTTACCAACCACGGGGAAAATTTACCCAACGAGCTAGGTTTTTGTGTTTTTGGCATGATTTTGGGCTTTTAAGGGTTGCGAAAATTCTTTAAAGCATTAGGCGGGAAGAGGTGTGGATGAGTTGGAAGTAGAGATAAGTTAGAAAAAGTATAAGGATGTGATTTAGAAAGTTCATTGGGGAAAGGGATAGGGTTGTAATTAATTAATAAGAATTAATCAATTAAATTCAATAAATATTGGTAGGGATGGGACAAAAGGGCATTTCAAATTAAATATAAGAGGATATGTTAAATTAAAATTAAGTATGCGCATGCGGGCAAACAAGGGGTATAGATGTCGATTTTAGGTGTTTACATAGACACTTGACTGACATCATATGGGGAATCATACATATTTATTCATGAAACCCTTTTCCATCAATGGGGGTTCACCTCAATGAAGAGAAAAACCTAGGTCAACAGTTCTATCTTGTAACTAGACACAAATGTGATCAAAATGACGCATCAAGACCTTTGTGAAGTTTGAATTTCCCTATTCAAGATATGAAACCATCACACAACCCTGTGAAAATGAAAAAAATAAAATGTATAGATGAAAATGGAGCCAACTATATTTTTTCCACCTAAAATGGAGACTTTCTATTTTTAGCAGGTTAAACCAAGACCTGTTATTTTGTGAAATTTCACTTGTTTTACTCAAATTTGAATTTCTTGATCATATGGCATACTCAGTTCAAATCCATTGAAAATTATTTTCTATTTTTTAAAACATTCTATTTTTATATAGTTGAATTTTCTTTTTTCTTTTTTGTGCTTTTTCGATCCAAACTACCTAATTTATCATCTTTGTTGTTTCTTGAGTGCACTATTATGAGAAGATTATATTTTTTAGGAAATTTTAAACTTATAATAAGTGAAAAAACTAGATAATTCATATTTGTAGAAAGTGAAATTTCCGACCTCATATTGAAATGAAAACAACTTTTTTAGAATAGGCTCATCATTACGATCTCATGCTCCTAATTTTAGATCAATCCACCCACCGGAATGCTTGGAAACTGAAAAAACATGATATAGGGAAGAAAAATAGGGTTTTCTGCCATTAAAGAACTAGAACATATTTGAAATTTATGTTACTTACTTCTTGAAGGTTCCTAGGATGGAGAATGATTGTGAAAATATCATTCAGGTTCATTCACCAGATTGAGAGATGGATTTTTTAGTTTTGGAGCATGTAATCAAATCTGGAGAAATTTGGGCATGGTTTCTGGATAATTTACAGGTTTCTTGGGTGTTTTTCAGAAGAATTCATGGATTCATGGTGGAAAAATGGATTGTAAATGGGTTATAATAAGTTTTACCACTTCTGGCATCACTTTTCATGCACAGGAAAGGAAGAAAGAAGTAGTGAGTTAAAACACGTAGAAAAAATTTCAGTTTTTAACCAACTTGGAATGGGATAATTTTTTTCCCAACTATCTCAAAGGGGAAGGATATATGGGGTATAAAAATGTGCCTTGATGTGATCATGACAAGTGTTAGTTGTTTATTGCGTGGTGGAGAAAGAATGAAAAACTAGCAATTAGCACCTGGGGATGAGATCAGGTCACATGAATAATTGTGGAATGAGAAGGGCTGGAGTGAATTTTTTCCCAATTGTCCCAAATGGATAGGAAATATGGGGCATAAAAAATGTGCCCTGATGTGGATGTGACATGTGGAAATATTTTGTTTGATGAATTGGAGAGGGGAAAGGCCTTAAAATGCATTGTAGGGCATGTTTAGAGTAATGTGGAGAACCATGGTCCAAGACAAGCATGGGGTGCATTTTTATGTCCCAAATATCCCAAAGGGATGGGATAGATGGGGATGAATAATTAAACCTCACTATCCGAAAGGTATGGGATAGATGGGGTACAAAAATGTGCCTTCACCTATGGCTGACATGTGTCCACTAGTGAAAATGGCTAAGTCCCGAAAGCTTACCTTGAGGATAGCCTTGAAGATAAAGTATTCAGATATTTTAGAGGATGTTTTCATAATTTCATTATATGAACTCGAATCCAAACAAATTTTTTTTATGAATTGGATGGGTCACATGATCCAATTTTTCCTACAACCCCCTTAAAATATCCTTTTTTCCTTGGGACATCAGGGTGTGTCTGTTGGAAATGGGTTGTGTAAAGCAGCACATGGTTGTTGTTAAAAATATGAGAGTAACATAATTTATAGGATTGAATTATATTTCCAATGGTATATTTTTTTACCCATAACTCATTACAGAGCTCTCGAAATCATCTTCCAAAGCTCAGGCGCTATTTTGAACTACAAGCTCCTTCACCTCCAAAAACCCACTTTTAATGTTCTTTTTTCTAAACCTTTAAATCTTCCCTAAAATTTTATAAATCACTAGAAACATGCTATATACCCTTTAACACTACTTCCCAATGATTTTTTGCCTTCAACTCTATTTTAGAAGATGCGCACCTGTCCCGAAAAGGCTAGAAATAACCTTTCTAGGTCTACTGAAGAATCTACCTTGAGAAGCATTACACCGGAAGATTTACATGGAATTCTTATCATATTTCAAAAACTTGGGAAAGGTTTTTATGATATATATTAGGACCTTCAAGGGTAGGATTGACACCACATAGGGGGGATAATGATCTGGAGAGGTGTTTAGGAGGGTTCTCAAGAAATTTTTTGACACTAGAGTAAAGTTGTCATGTTTTCAACATGAATTTCACCCTTGCAAAAACACATAACAATAGTTGGATCTAGCCAACGGATAGGTTATGGATTGAGCACAGTGAAGAAAGAGCAAAAAGTAACCCCAAAATCTCAAGACATTATAGGGACTAGTTCCTTGTCCATTTAGATTATAGATTCATTTCTTCCAAACAAGCACATGAACAAACACATGAATGGGAAACACACCAAAAGTGGAAAAACACACACAAGAAAAAGGGAAAATATATATAGGGGAGGGATATTTACATAGGAATGGAAAGAATGTATACATACCTAGAAATTTTTTGGGAGAAGTACATACCATCATGGAACAATCAAATGAAATCCAACCTTTGAAGCAAAACAATCACTATCTGATCATACCATGCTCCTGTGATGGATTTGTACAGTTTGAGAAGAAGGATACACACCAATATTCCATATTTATACATATATTACACTCAAAATGTTCTTGCAACTAATGAAAACTTTGTCACCTATTTGGAATCCTTACTTCTTGTATCCCAGGCTTGATGCTTTATGAAAATGAGAAGCTAATCGTCCATGTTTTCAAAAGTGTGGGAGCACTAAATTTATATTGGAAACATTCATATTCCTTAAAGTTATCTCCTAAATCAGTAGGGAAATTAGAGGAGTTAAGAACAAGCTGGCTTGCTTCTTGATTAATATCTTCTTCAGACCTCTCACTTTGTTATTCTGAGCAAGTGATTTTAGAGTCCTCATCATTGGCAGGGATGCATTCATCATCCTTGAGTGAATGTTGTATCATGGAAACATGTTTAAGAAAAATTGGAGCTTTGGGAATTGCAAAAGCAAGATGAGTTTGTATTTGTGTGCAATATTCTTTCACATTCTCACTTTGTTGTCTGGAACAATCTTCTTCAACATCTACCAATTCAAAATTTACCTTGACATCATTTTTGAAACTGTAATCTTTGATTTTTTCATGGAAGCGTTAATCACCCTTGATTCGTATTAGAGTATGAATTCTTGTTCCAAATTAGTATGGAATTCAAAGGTAGTGAAAACAATTTTATCTTGACTACACTCATAAGATTCCTACATCTTTTCATTTTGTCTTGAACAATCACCTTCAATCCAAATCAGCTCAACATTTTCTTTACTATCATCCTCCAAGATGGATATGTTTTCTTCAATATTGAGAACATTCATAGGACATTCAAGAAACTTCTTTCTTTTGCATTCATGATCTTCTTCAAAAAATATGAAAGATGAAGACTTACCTTCACATTTTCTCTTGTCCACCCATGCATTGAGGAAGAAATAAAGCTCCTCTATTTTCTCCAAATCATCATCAAACATTGGTGCATCAGAAGTAGAAACACAACTTTCCTCACACCTATATTGCGTTTCCATGGCTCGAATCAAGATATCAAGACTAAGTTGAGGGTATTCATTTTCTTCCACAATATACAAAATTTCTTGTAGTGATTTCTCTTTTGAATATGCAATATGTTCAGTGTCATCTCCATTAGAAGATTCATTGCACTGTTCCTCAAGGATATTGTTGAAAATATGATTCATATATGGCCAAAAATAATTTTAATAATCTTCATCCTCTTTAATTATTTTCATCAAGAGCTCACCATCTTGTGAGAATTGGCATACTTGGTTCTCAAAGTTCTCAGACAAGGAGAAAATATCTAAGCTATGCGGGAAAGGTACAACTTTGAGATCAAAATCCAATAGATCATCATCATGACAAGAAGTAGAGAACCATGTTGGGGTAGCACTATGAGAAGAATTTTTAACTCTATCTTGATAATTAATTATTTAATATTATTGCTCACATGGAAAAGGAAACACTTCATACTTACCATGATGATCAACATTACTCTAGTGGTGATGCTGGTGGAGTTAATTATTTAGAGAGGTTATGCTCAAATTGATCAACCTCCTTGGTTTCTATAAAGAAATTTAGCTATTCAATCTATGCATCTGTGATTGAGATGAGAAAATAATTTGATTCTCCAACTATCGTCGTTTCATCATTCAACATTTCATCATCACTTTTAGAATCATAATTGGAAAAGAAAATTATCCATGATTACCTCAAATTCATAATTTTTAGTATGGGATGCAAAATTTGTTTTTCGTACATCTTCATGGTTGATGGATTATTTAGCAAGAATTGGATCGTTTTTCATGCAAAAAGAATGTTCCTATCTTAAAACCATTTTTTCTTCATCAGGTTACAACTCGAACCAGAATTAGTTGATAAACAAATGTTCAACCATTGTGTCATCTTCATCATCCTCCAAGGTGCTGATTTTATTCTCATTACAAGGTTCAAAGACATGGCATTCATCAGAAGTTCCCAAGAATCTTCCATGGATCAACACCTCGTAGTTTGGATAATCTTTAGGATCTTCTTGAGTTTCTTATTCCTTAAAATTTTGAATTTCTTTAAAATGTTCATACCTTCTTTGCATGGCCACAACATACTTCAAAACTTCATGATAGGCTTTAGTATCATAATTTCCTTCTTACACACTCACAATTATTTTCACATACTCTCTTCTCAAGACATCCATTTCTTCATCTCTGTAAGAGAGGAAATCATATAGAGGAAGCGAGATGAAGGAAAATTTCCTCAACTTGTTAGTCAGCTATGTGAATTTGAAAAATTTACCTTCAGTGGATTTTGTACCCTCATGTCATTCATACATTTTTTCATATCTTTTATGAATTCTCTTCATCGATTTTTTGGATATTCGATAATCAGCAACATCAATTTCTATTTTCTTTCCTCTAACAACACTCTTCTTAAATTTCAGCCACCATGAGTTGATGATAGGATTTGTACAAACAACAATCTTGTCCATTATGGAAGGTCTTTTTCTAGATAATGCAAAGATGTTACATATGTTATTTCCATTCGCTGATTGTAAGATTTTGTTTTTTCAAGAGATGTTACAGAATGATGGATGATACAAAATTTACATTTCTTGGTAGTCACCTTCTTCTTCTTCTACATTTTCACGCATTAGTACCAAACTCCAATATTCAAAAAAATTCATTGTGTTGTGGGAAACAAATGTGACATGAATTTGTTCCTTGACAGAGTCACCTTCAAAGTATGATTTTTCTTGAAATCTATTTTTTTTTTTTTATTATTTTTATTTTATTTTACAAAGATCTTTGTGGGAGCATGTGGGAAAATATCTCACTAGTGAAGTCACCAAAAATTGTTGGTGAAATAATTTTTGATATGGAAAATTATGTGTTTTCAGTAATGATCATGGGGCTATGCCCCTTCTTCTTATGTATAGGGAGGCTCTCATTATTGAATATAAACTAATTTAATCATATCTACTTCTCTGGGATGGCCAAATAAGCTTGGGATAACACATGAACTCTTTAATGAACCTACAACAAAGTTCTTGTACTGGGGAAAAGGAAGGAAATTACGATGATGATGGGTGGAGGAGAGAAATTAGACGAAGGAATGATATTGCTATGAGTAGGAATAAGAAGAATTCACACCCAATTACCATAAAAGTTCAACATTAAATTATATGAAAGCAAAAATGAAGCCATTTAGTGACACAAACAATCCCAGAAACACAGTTTTTTGGATTCATTAATCAAATATACAAAGCTCTTTCTTGATCTCTATATTTATAAAGTGCATATAAGAGATAAAATTAAAGGAACACATAGGAAAATGGAAATGGAATAAATGTATCTTTTATTTATTTTATATTGGTGATGTAAATCTCAACACCTAAAAAACAATTCACAATTTCTGCAAAGTAGAAATTATCATAATCTAGGATCCCTTAGAATGGAGAAGCCATCCAAATTTATAGCAATGTGAATTAAAATTTCATATACCAGCCACATGAATCTTCACGATCTCATTCAACATGCAACTTTACATCTTCCTAGGGAGTGAAAATTAAGTTCCCCTTTTATAAATCAAAGGGAATTTATAACATATCTTTAGAAATTCAATTAAGTGAATGAGACAAAACACAATGATTACACTTAATGAATAATTAGAAAGGGGAGAGGAGGAAGATGGAGAAAGAGAGGAGGGAGAATTTTTCATATCTAGAAGATCCTTATGATGAATACCTTTACTGAATCATGCTCCTTGATAATAAGTCTTCGAAATGGGACTCTGTTCCTTGAATTCCTTTATAAATCAAATTATTGCAGTTTCTAACTTATCTACCTATATAATTCACACATAACCCAACACCTTGATCTATCCTCTAGGAACATCACTGATCTTTCTACATTGACTGATCCTTACTTCATGATCCTTTGAAATTTTAGATATGAAAATTTTGATGTTGGCTAAGGACTCCAAGTTATCTTTTTTGAAGGACATAGAGTCACCTGCCTCTTTCTTGACCAGCTCCTGGAATGAACTAAAAATTTATTCTAATGACGAGTCTTTAATTAGTAGAGGGAAATTAATATTTTGGACATAATTATAAACATCACTCAATATCTCAAAGGCATGTTGTCCATAATAATTCAACTCATAGATTGCATTTTTGAGCATTCCATATCTTTCATCCATGATGTGCGTCCAAACTTGAGACAAGTTCTTTGCAGCTGATACAAGCATGTTCTTACTCACGAGAGTGTGAGGGTTGAAGGAACTCATCTATGAAACCAATGGAAACACCTCATCCAAGTGATCCACCTCTTTTACAAAAACCTCCTTTGCTTTCTTGACTTCTAAAAAAGTTACAAGGATGTACTTGATGAGAGAGGTGACTTCTAGAAATAATTCCTTGCATTACTTGATGATTTATCAATCCATTTCTCATTGGCCTTCCACCACATCATGTGTCATTGTGATTTCTTTATTTTCATAGAATATACACTGTTGATCAGAGGAATATATTTTATTGGAAAATAAGTTATTAAGTTGGGTTCGATGAAGGGTTGAATGCTATCATTGAGAGATTTTACTTATTCCTCTTGTTGAACAAATTTCTACTTGTATTCTTCATTCCAAGTGAGGAGGTGAGAAGAGGATTCCTTCAATAGATGAGATTCACCCTCATGCAAGGATTGACCCAATGAGATGTGTGTCAACTCATAATATGATGGAGTGATGTCATTGATGGGATTTTTTCTTAGGCCTAGCAATGTCAACATACTAGTTACTCAAAGTTCCACTAAAGAAGTGAGATGTTGTCTAGGCCTTATTTCTTCACTTAGACTTCAGTGTTCCTGAGATTGTTGTGAGACTAGGCATGATATCTAACTACGTTGTCCTTGGATCATTCTCAAGATTTTATTGAATCCATGTAAATGGATCTTCAGGAGTTGACACAATGTCGGTCATCAGAGCACTTTCAAGAGCTTGTTGTGAAATCAAATCTTAATTATCGTGTGGAAGTTATGACCTTAGAGAAGACATAACACTATACTTAGATGATCTATAAGGAATTACTCTTTCTTAACAGTTCCTTATTAAAATGTTTTCCTAAACTAACTCACCTTAAACAACTCATTGAGCTCACTCAAACAACTCAACTCACTTTGGCTAAATTTTTGAGCTCATCGAACTCAACTCAACTCATTGAGGAAATATGATGGTGAATGCAACTTGAATGATAACTTTTGATGACTTCCCTGGATTGAATTTCAACTAAGATCTTTAATCTTTTAAAATATCCTTTATCTACACAATGGTTCTTGTTTTTAACTGTTATGCCTTGTGATGTTCTATTTTTCAACTGTACATAACTACGATCAAAATGATGCCTCAAGACCTCTTTGAAGGATGAATTACCCTATTCGAGCTATGAAACAATCATACAACCTTGTGGGAGATGGATGAAAATGGATCCAACTACAAATTTTTGTACCCAAAATGGAGAGTTTATATTTTCAACAAGTTGAACTAGGACCTGTTATTTTGGGAATTTTCACTCGTTCTACTCAAATTTGAATTTCTTGATTATATGGCATACTTAATTCAACTCCATTGATGATGCTTTTCTATTTTTTTAAACTTTCTATTTTTAGACAATTGAATTTGCTTTTTAAAATTTTAGTGCTTTTTTTTTTTCGATATGAACTGCCTAGTTTTTCATTTTTGTTGTTTCGTAAGTGCACTATTCTTAGAGGATTTGATTTTTATTAAAATTTCTAATAATAATAAGTGAGGGTACTAGATACTTACTATTTTTAGAAAGAAAAATTTTCCCCTCAGATTTAAATGAAAACAACATCACTAGAACAGGCTCATCATTACGATCTTGTTTTCCAAATTTTATCTCAATTTGCTTGTCAGAATGCTTGGAAACTAATGATCATGATCTAGGGAAGAAAACTAGGGTTTTCTTCCATTAAAAAATCAAAACATCTTTTAACATATTATTAATTACTTTTTAAAGGATTCTGGGATGAAGAATCACTATGAAAATACCATTCAGATTCATTCAACGGATTGAGAGATATGATTTTTTTAGTTTTGGAGCATGTAGTCAATCTGGAGAAATTTGGGCATGGTGTCTAGATAATTTTACAACTTTCAACAACACTTTTCACGCATAGGAAAGAGATAAATAAGAAGCAGTGAGTTAAAATACTTAGCAAAAATTTGATTTTTCAACCAAATTGGAACGGGGCACTTTTTTTTCCAGATATACGAAAGGGATTGGGAAAAAAGGGTAGAAAAATGCACCTTAATGTGATCATGACAAGTGGCAATTGTTGATTACATAGAGGAGGAAGGATACAAAACTAGGAATTAACACATGGGGGATCAGATCAGGTCACATGAAGAACCATGACATGATAAGCGGTGGGGAATTTTTTTTTTCCCAACTATCCCTAAGGGACAAGATAGATGGGGCAGAAAAATGCACCCTAATGTGGAGGTGATAAGTGGAAAATTATGGTTCGACGAGGCAGAGAGAGGAAAGGGCCAAAAAATGCCTTATGAAACCTATTCACAGTCATTTGGAGAACCTTGGGGCACATTTTTTTGTCCCAAATTTCCTAAAGGAATGGGAAAAATAGGATAGAAAAATGGGCCCTCGCCCTAGGTTGAAAAGTTACGTTGTTGCATTGGTTAATGAGAAGGGCTGAAATAATGTGAAAAGGGCTTGCAGAGACTTTTTAGGGTCATGTGGAGGTCATGGAAGAATAATTAGGGCTGGGAAAAATTTATTGTCCCAAATTTTCCAAAGGGATGGGATAGATGGGGTAAAAAATTACCTTTACCTCTAGATGACATGTGTCCACTAGTGAAAATGGCTAAGTCCCAAAAGCTTGCCTTGAGGATAGCCTTGAAGACGAAGTATCTGAATCTTTTGGAGGACATTTTAAACACTTGAGTGTATGAAATTGACTCCAAAAAACCTTTTGTGATGAATGGGATGGGTCTAATGATCCAGTTAGGCCACTAACCCCCTTATAAATATATTTTTTCTTGAGACATCATTGTGTATCTGTGAGAAATTGGTTGTGAAAAAAAGTTTCTAGGTTTTGCAAAAAATATAAGAGTACCATCATTTAGAGGAGTAAATTATATTTCCAATGGTATATTTTTTACCTATAAATCATTACAAAGCTCTCATAATCACCTTCTAAAGCTCAAGAAGTATTTTGATGTGCAAACTCCTTCACCTCCAAAAACCCACTTTCAATGTTTTTTTCCTAAATCTTCAAATATTCCTTAAACTTTCCTAAATAACTTGAAACACATTCTATACAATTTAACATTAATTACCAATGATTTTGGGCCTTTAAATCTATTCTAGAGGATGTGCACCTATCCATGAAAGGCTAGAAATGACCTTTCTAGGTCTACTGAAGAATCTACCTTGAGAAGCATTGCACCAAAATAATTCCATGAAATTATTATCATATTTCAAACACTTTGGAAAGGTTTATATGATACATATGAGGAAATTTAAGGGTATTATAGACACCACGGAGGGGGGATATTGATTTTAAGAGGTGTTTAGGAAGGTTCTCAAGCAAAATATTTACACTAGGGTAAAGTTGTCATGTTTTCAACTTGATTTTATGCCTTGCAAAAACACATGACAATAAGACTATAAATCCCTTCATGCCATAATATAATTTATTTTTAAGAAGGATTACCTCCTAAAGAATAAAGATAATATTTTTCCACCTATCAAACATAAAATTACACAATCAAAATACAAGGTTAAACCTTCCCCTAAAACTCTTGAGTTTGACACTCTTAAAACATCACTTGCTACTCCATTAAGTAGGGATGTGGCCTCCTCCAGTGAATCTTATTTCTTAAAATTTGACATTATCCATATAATCATGAGATCTCGTGCCTAAGAATAAAAATCCCAAAATAAATATAGGCCTAAATTCTCTATCTCCACACCCCCACCAGATCACCCAAGCCACCATATTCTAAAGTCAAAGTATCCATCCTCACACCCCCTTAGACATAACCCATGACTTCAATACATAACAATGTTCTTAAATAGTTACAACAATCACCCATCAATATGTCCCTCTATGAAATCATCTAAAAATCCCATCAATATCAAAAATCTATGATATAATCTCTCCAAGTTATCTCGGTACAATCAGACGAACCCAGACCATTTTCCAACTTTTTATGTGTCTTAAAAATGTTTGCATCCATCACTTTTGACAACTCTGAGATCTGATCTTTGCATCCTAAAGACCATAACCTCCCCCTATCAGTCACTTCCCAAATTGATGATACCCTTAATAAAAGATTCATGATTGATGATGGGATAGCATCAACATCATATCATCCCATGCTTTCAAACAACTTCATCTACTTGAAACTGGCGTGGCTCGGTCGTTTTTCATCCTACGTGGTTTCAATGATATTGACACCCTCACCTTTGGCACAGTGATCCTTCCTATAAAAATTTGAGTTTAAGTTCTCTATGAACTCTTCTAACTTATAGAATGTGTATTTCAATCTATCATGTTAATAGGATGACCTTGGATTCACATCATACATTGTGTCCCCTCCAATCTACATCAGTGCTTGAAATACGAACATGAAGCTAAGACATTTATAGTCCCTAAAAATTATAACCCATTTAAATCACATCACATGAATTATAGGAAAAATGAATTCCCTTTTAAAATATCACTTCTTCAAATCAAGATTCCATGAGTTACTCTGTCCCCGCATCCGAATTACCCAATGAAAAATCATTAGAAGATATGATGCAACATATTTCATTGGGGAGTATTGAATATTATCCCTCAATACACTCCCTACACCAAAAAAATATTAGAGACATGATAAATAACCTCTCTACAAGCATAACATTGGATATATTATCCCCTTCAGTCCTCGAATTCAAACACAACTCAAAAATAGAGGAACTGATAGCCCCTCATCACACCTCAAAAATCAACACCATACTAAACCATTCACTATAGACTTTTCATTCCTAGATAGGACTAAATTTTCCTAAACCTACCTCCATCATTGTGCATGGAATGGTTTTGGCCTAGGTAGATATTATCAAGGTCTACATGAGTGATCCTTTAGGGATTTAAGAAAATCCCATGAAAAACATGCACTCGGCTTCATATATCCTTCCCTGAGTTCACCACCACCAATCCTAGATTCTAAAATCTTCTCTTCATTATCATCATATATCCCCTCTAACATAGATGAAAACATATCTATCCCCTAAATTTTTCTTAATTCATATAATCACCCCATGATCATTGAATTATCATGCTAATGGGAAGACCGAGATCCTACCACTAGTATTACGTGATATGAAAAAAGAGGAATCTCCTGATATTCATTTTCTCCAATGTCAATATAATAACACCATATTAATATAAATGGGTGTAGAAGATCATTATCTCCAAAAATCCCTACCTCCTAGCACATCTACACTCCTTAAAAAATCCATCATAAACATTAACATATTGATGTCACAAGAACTACGTATAACTAAAGTTGGTCAAGCTTTAGAACCATAAGAGCTCTATGAGTTCACCTCCTTATCCAATCATAGTCAATCCTTTGCATGTTATTATAGGTACAAGTTTGGTATTGACCTTAATATCATTTTCCATGATATTATCACCATCCATGATGCTAAACTAGTGGAGCTAAACCTTCATAAAATACATCCACGCGTCGCATTTAGAGATAAATAAGAACTTCAACATTGTCTCTCGGCTAATTTCATCCTACCCATCAATTATTCACAATGAGTTTATAACGTTTTACCGGTACCATATATTTCTATGAAATTTTGTATCTACAAAGACTTTTGAGACCCTAACCTTGCTTGTCTACAAGATGATTTCTTCTTATGTAATATTGATCAACTTTTCAACCTAATGGCAAACCAAAAATTATTATCTCTTATGGAAAGTTTATTTGGTTACAATCAAATCCTTATTGCACCATAAGATCAACAAAATAAATCCTTTATCACTCCATGGGGAACCTTCTTCTATAGAATAATTCCCTTTGGCTTGAAAAATGCAGGAGAAACTTACCAGTGTGTCATGACCTATATCTTTCATGGCCTCATCTAAAAAACCATAGAATACTATGTAGATGATGTCTTAGGTAAATATAAACAAGGGAAATACCATGTTACCATCCTTAACATAATCTTCACCCATCTAATATTATTTTTCCTTTGAATCAACCCTCTTAAATGTGTTTTTGGGGACCTAACCAGAGAACTCTAAGGATTCATAGTATCTATTAGGGGAATTGAATTTGATTCCACCAAAATCAAATCCATAATAAAAATGTATCCTCCATATAACCTTAAATAACTCTATAATCTATAAGGGAATATTCAATCTATTCGTCGTTTCATCTCTCAATTGTGATACTAGTTTCAACTCTTCCATCACCTCCTCATAAAATAAATTCATTTCAAATGGGATGATGATTTCCAAAATGAATTTGAAACCCCTAACTAATATCTCTTGTCACCCCCATTTTTTATCCCTCCATGTAAGGGAGAACCTTTCTATCTATATATCTCTGCCATTGATCATGTTTTGGGAGATATGTTGGCACATTAGAAAAACAAGGTAGGGTGGAGGCTGTTAATTATATAAGTTGCACCCTTCAAGATTATGAGACCCATTATTCATAAGTATAAAATTTGTGTTGTTCCTTATCCTTTGCAACTTCCAAACTTTGTCATTATCTCCTCAATCAAAAAACATATGTAGTTACAAGTATTAATCCACTAAAATCCATGCATTATAAGTTGTATCATAATGCACACATAACTAGATGGCTCTTTCTCATGACTGAGATTGATCTTGAATTTATTTCTCAAAAATCCATCAAATGGTAGGTTATTGTTGATCAACATGAAAAATCTCCCCTTACCAATAATCAATCTCCTTGTGAACAATTTCTTGAAAAATCTATCAACACCCTCGATCATGATAAAAATCTTGTCGAAATGACCTTATTTTTCAGTGGGTCTAAATGTTGATAAGGAGGTGGTGTTGAGATAGTCATAATAACTCCTTGGGGGACTCCTATTCCTCTATCTTTTAAATTAAATTTTGAGTGTACAAATAACATGGCCGAGTACGAGGCCCTCATCATGAGTATTCAAACTACCATACTTCTTGGCATAAGAATCCTTGAAATATAATGTGACTCCAAGCTCATAATAAATAAAATCAAAGGAACATATCAATGTAAAAAATGAAAATTTGAAAAAACAAAAAGTCATTGTTGACCATCTCCTGAAGGCCTTTGATCATTATGAAATCCAAAAAACTCTATTCTCATCTAATAATTTTGTAGATACAATGGCATCTCTCACATTTCTCATCCCTTTATCCCCAGAAAAATCTAAATTCTTCATTTTTATACATATACTTGATCAACCATCTCATTCCAATATTGATCTTCCTTCCATTAATCATATAAAAGATAGCCAATCCGATATTTGGTTTACCCAAATATATGACTTTATTTCTCAAAGTAAAATATCCTTAGACCTATTCAGAAATGGTAAGAGGTCCTTCCAATAATGTTCCACCCACAATGTTATATTAGGGGGATTTCTTTATAAAAGAGGGTTTGATGATGTTTTCCTTTGATGTCTTAAATCGCCAAAGGCTAGCCAATCTATTCGAGAATTCCATGATGGATTATGTGGAAGAAATTTTAATGGATTGGACATCACTAAATGAATCATGAATATGTCTTATCATTGGCCTACGATTAATCAAGCTTACTATCCTTATGTCAAGAAATTCATCAAATGTCAACAACACGCTAATCTCATACACTTCCTGAGTTATTCATTTCAACTTTCTCAAGATTTATGGCCTTTCTCATAATGGGGAATTGATCTCATTGACATTATTAATCCTTGATCATCTCAATGACATAATTCCATCATCACATATGTTGAATATTTCCTAAAATGAGTGGAATATATCCCTCTTATCTCCACTAAATCAGATAATAATTTCAATTTCATCCATCATTACATCATCTATTGCTTTGGCATCCCGCATAAAATCATCACAAATAATTGTAAATAATTTTTTAAGTTTAGAAAATCTATGAAAACTACAATATTAAATTCATTTTATCCACACCATATTTTCCACAAGATAACAGATAGGTCGAAGCATCTAATAAAACCTTCAATAAAATCCTTACCAAAAATGTCAATCATGCTGGTAAATATTGGCATCTCTAAATTCCCTTTGCATTATGGGCTTACTAGAATAACATTCGAACCCCTACAAGAACTACTCCTTTCTCTCTAGTTTATGACACAAAATTCGTTCTTCCAGTTGAAGTCCAAATTCCATACCTATAAGTTTCTCTTAAATATTTCATCCCCGAGGAAGAATATCATTAAGAACACTTATCACGACTTGAATTGTTAGATGAATATTGACTAACCACCCTCGATCATCTTAATTTCTATCAAGAATGAATCAAATGTGCATATAATAAATTTCTTAAATAACTTGAATTCAATATTAGAAATCTTTTCCTTAAAGAAAATAAACATGTCACAAAAATGGAAAAGAGTAAACATGGAAAGTTCTCTCAAAACTAGCTTGGACCATATATTATCACTCATAAATATGGGTTTGCGGCATATCATTTATCCTCTCTTTATGGTAAACTTGAAATGGAGCCTCTTAATGCCTTGCACTTGTAGTATTTATTTTGTTAACATATATGTATCTACATGAATTTAGTCCAACTAAGATCCCTCATTTTTCAACACCCACCAATCTCCCTTACCTTATTAATGATTTGTAACTATGTGGTCTTCTGTCAGTATATCTAATATTACCTTAAATATGGGCACCAAGGCCCTTATCATAGTATATTCCATGTGGACAAGCCCCCTTGACTACAGTAGAGGACCTCAAAATCATTACTCCCCTACTTCACCCTATCTACCGAAAAATGTCTTTTTTAGGGTACACATGTTATTTTGTATATCAAACCCACCCTCCCTAAATGGTATCTTAGGCCCACCCTTAGCTAAAAGAATCAAAATCACTATGTGATTAAAAATTAACTTATAAAAATATAGATTGCTTCCTCAAAAGACATCTATCGCTCAAAAATATATATGTTATCACCATTAAAATCCAGATATATTATTGTATACCATTACCTAAAAGGATAACTACACATTCTAAAAAAACTACATATATGGTGACAAAATTGAATATTTTCCACATTGATCATCTTTCATAAATATGTTTAAATATTTTATCATCCCAAAAAATCTTCCCACATTGATGATGCCATGTAATCTAAAATAAAACAAAGTTGGGGTAATACATAAGAACCTCCAAGGAGAATACAGTTCCCCATACAAGATGTGTGTAATTCCTTAAAAGGTTAGAAGGATGTAGATAGCGTATCTCATCTCATTTTATCTTAAATCAATCATGTAATCCTAAATGGACTAACCATTGTTAGTTATATGTTAACACCAGTTATGGTTGTAAGTGCATTATCATTAAAATTATCATCGCATATTTCTATGTGCCAAGTCAAATAAAGAATAAAACACATCCCATAAAATTATCTTAACTATCATCATACATGTCAAAAAATAAAACCAACATTCATACAATAATACACATATAATCCATATAACATTCATCACTATAAAATTAAATCATACAACATTATTTCATCTAAATATCATCATTATTGTAACCATCATCATGTCTAAATATCATATAAAACACCACATGAAATCATGAAAACACATTTACAAAACCATATATCCAAAAGAAACATATTATTTTAGTAGATTTTAGGATTCAATTTTACTTAATGAAATAAATCACAAAAACTCAGAAATAATAGGGCTTAATGAAATCTACATGGATGATGACAAAAGGTAGTAGATCTAAATACACGCATGAATATCCTCTTCCATAGAAAAATGAACTTGAAAAAAGAGATATTAGATACTTATGAGGTGAGTTAGTTGGAAAGGACAATTATAGGAACCAAAGGGATTCCTTTAATAGATGTCTGAAAGAGGGTTTGAAACCCGCAAGTGAGGATCACGAGGGATAACGTGCATATCAATGAACATGAAAATGGTAGCGTGAAGAGATCTCGGGAGGAGTGAGCATCAACCGAATGTGCATGCAAAGATTCGACAAATGGGCAAAACCTGGTTAAGCCATAAAACTCTCCTCTATCTCATAGATAAAAAGACGTGTACATATAGAAGGTGCTGTGTAACCCCTAGTGATGCAATTATGAAAACTCGAGTAGAGAGGGGGAGTTACATTCCCATAATAGAAGTGTAACTCCCAGTGACGCATATGACACATTGATGCACTGACGTGCTGACGCACTGACGCGTAAGGGAATATCATAATGACGTATAAATGACATGTGGACCTATGATCTCACCTAAGAGAGATGACTCACTTGATGATGTGGAAAATAAAACACACCAACACCTCCCTTCATCGTAACTTAGGATGAGGCGGCAAGTCAGAAATGAGAAATGGGTCCTGGCACAAAGCCTGATGAGGTACCCATGTACAAGAAGAAGATCCCAAGAGTGAAGGAAAAATCAATGGGAAAAACATCCACCACAAGAGAACAACACACTCTCTAATCTAAGAAAGATGCCAAATATGGGTCCTGGCCATATAAGAGCCTGAAAGGTACCCATGTACAAAGAGGAAATCTCTCAGAAAGAAGAAGAAGAGAGAAGAAGAGGGAGATGAGAGGAATGCAGAAGATGCCATGGACGGATCTGAACTCTGCAACTATAGGAAGTCTCCCAGAAGAATGTCGATGACGAGATCCTCTGCCTCTGGACTGAAGAGAGCAACACGAAGAACTCTGAGTCTGGTGCACAGAAGTGTGACATAGGTCTAGCGAGTGAGTGCCAAGGAACCGAAGGTAATGCCACGTGCGTAGAAATATCAGAGTGAAAAAGAGGAACACCCATAGAAAGGATGTCCAGGTGATGTGAAGGGAACAAAACATCCTCCACAACAGAAAAGGGATCCACAACTGAGGGTGGATCAATGAAGGTCTCCGGAAAAGTGGAAGTGGTAACAGTCCCAGAAGGGGCACTCCCAACAACAGAGATGATGAACTCCTCTAAAACACCTGTAGATGGATGAGGGACCTGTAGAGCATCACAAGTGGACTTTGCGAAAAGATGACTAAGGTTAGACAGATACTCATCCCAATGAGGGGGCTCAACAAACAGAAGAGTGATGCATGATAGGTATGAGTCATCCAATGAAGGTAGATGAGTGAAAAGGGCCTCACACACTGGAAGTGGAAAGGAGGCTAGTGTAATGATGGTGTGAGACTGAGTATGAGACTGCTTGATATCTGATGAGATGTGGGGGGTGATAACAATGTCTATAATAGTGAGAGAAAGATGAGAAGAGTCCTCTGTAGTACTTTCGACATCAGAACTGGATGCACAATCCTTGTCATCAGAAGTAGAACCAAACAAGCCTATGTTAGTGAAACTGTCATCACACAAAGAAATGGAGGAGACAACTGAATCAACAACAACAACAATGGTGGTAGTATGTGAAGGGTCTCCATACAAGGACTAAAGAATGCTCCAGACACGGTGAGGTGGATCTGAGTCTGCCACGTGAAACTAGAGAGAACAAGAGACATGCATCATCGTGTGACCAAAGACATGGTCACAAGTGTTGAGGAAGTCCTCTAGATGATGATGATCAGCGGGTGCAGGAATTGGCCCAAGCAAGAAGGGTAAAAGACCCTCGTGGGTGAAGTAACGTTCCATGGAAGCACACCAAGCTGAATAGGTCTCTCTCCCGGTGAGAAGTGGCGGAGGCTGTAAGGTGATCCTACAATGTTCACGTTTAGAAAGAGCACTCTCCATGATGAAAAATGTAAGATTCACAAAAGCAAGACGTCAGACTCGGCCGATAATGCGTTTGCGTGTGTAGGTCCAAGAGTACAAGTAACCCCCCAGAATGTGGCACTTTATAAAAGTAGTGATTTTACAAAATTGGCAATGCCATCATGTAGTGTGTGAAAAATCATGCAACTTTGACCAAGGAAGCGCTTAGAAACGAGCAATGAGTCAAAAGTTACCGCATTAAATGATTCCCGCAACTGATGGAAAAATGCACTAGATACTGTAAACACATTAAAAAATTACACGAGATGGGTGCAAAGGGTATCGTGTGACTACTTGTTGGAAATGACACCAAATTTTAGGCATAGTTTGTTTTGACTGCGAGGGGGGATTAGCCTCCTACCAACCCCAGACCTCGCCCTCCGTCTTCGACGCTCGAAGGAAGGGAAGAATACAAGCCAAAAAAATTCTAAAACTCAATTACATGCCATGAATGAATGAATGTTTTTTTTTAAGCCATAAAACATTAAAAAAAAGGGCTGATGGAGAGGAGGGGCCCACGTTCGAAGACTAAATGACGAGTCAAAACATTTTCCAACTTGCAGCAAAAAAAAACATTTTTTTTACAGAGAAGGGCACCAGTCTGTAAGTGTGGTTGTGGTGTCCACGTGGTGCAAGGAAACCGCATGGAGCTGCAGGTCACTGGAGTGGCCATTATCCACGTGTTGGAGAGTTGGCAGATCAGACTGAAGACCCCAAAAAACACCAAAACCACTAAAAACACCAAAATGGCTGAGCTGTTGGGAATGGAGCTGTTAGAGTTGTTGGCTGTGTCAAAGAAAGAGTCTGAACCAAATTCTGCATGCAAATAAAAGAAAACATAGGGATCTGAAAATGAAGCCTCATGAACTAGGAACAACAAAAAGTTAACACTATTCCCTTTGCTTTTCAACCATGAATAACCAGGCCAAAAAAAATGAGTTGAACTAGAGATGATGGCTGTGCAGAGTTAGCAACAACATAAGATCTCTAAAAAAATGTCTAACAAGGTTATATTCCAGTTGCAGAGAAGGGCCACGTGCTGTGCATGGAGCAGTGCTCATGAGCAGGAGAATGGAAGTGGTAGAACAATGCATAGTTTATACATGACACGTTTTCACTTCTATTCCACTGGTTCGAAATATAGGATGTTTGAGGGCACAACTTTAAGTGCATGGAACCAAAAAAATAATGATGTGAGTGACTATGGCCTATCAGTAAAGTCTGTTGAAAGAAGGCATAGACATTTTGTAGGCCATGGAAGGGCATATAGGCTCCTCATCTTATCACTCCCTCTTACAGTCATGCCTCACCAACAGAGCCTTAGCAGCTACCAAACTAGTCCATGCTCACATGATTCAATCTACTTTCCAATGCACTGATGATCAAACCATGAACCATGCACGAGTCCCTTAAACAAAGGCAAGTATAACACAAAACAAGAGCTGGGGAAGTCGGCCAATAGATTCAATAAGGTTTTAGGCTTGTGAAATACAGAGAAGCTTGGAATAACAACCTTCGTAAAGCCAAAACCATGAAAACCAAACACCAACAAATGCAGCATGAGCAAGAAGCCGATACATGGGCACGAAGAGCTGTAGTGAATGGTCGAAGACCAATAACCACTAAACTCAAAACCACGAACAAGCCACCATGAACACTCAAGAACCGAATAGAGGTAAAAATGCCCGAATCAATGCACTGAAGTGCAAAACAGAATTTCCATTACGACACACGCTGAAAGAGATCTGAATATCACATCGGAAGCCGAAAAACACGCACAGAAATGCCAAGGAGTGCATGGATCCACAAGATTCTCTTTGATACCATGAAAGAGGGTTTGAAACCCACAAGCGAGGATCATGAGGGATGATGTGTACATCAATGAGCATGTGAATGGCAGTGTGAAGAGATCTCAGGAGGAGTGAGCATCAACCGAATGTACATGCAAAGATTCGACAAACAGGCAAAACCTGGTTAAGTCATAAAACTCTCCTCTATCTCATAGATCAAAAGACGTGCACATATAGGAGGTACTAAGTAACCCCCAGTGCTGTAATCATGAAAACTCGAGTAGAGAGGGGGAGTTACATTCCTAGAATAGAAGTGTAACTCCCAGTGACGCATATGACACATTGATGCACTGACGTGTTGACGCACTGACGCGTTAACACATTGATATGTAAGGGAATCTCATAATGACATCTAAATGACACGTGGACCTACGATCTCACCTAAATGAGATGACTCACCTGATGATGTGGAAAATAACACACACCAACAAGGTCAACTCACTTTTAGATAATTAAGCTAGAATAATACATGATAAAATTAAAGATGATAATATAAAGTGATGTGGATAGATAATATTTTGATGTTAGGATTCAATCAGCATCCTTGATGATGGGAAGAGGTGGATTGATAATTTTTTCCTAGTAGAGGTTTGCCTCATCACTATGCTTAAGGAGAAGATCCAACTATTCAAGAATGTCATCCAGATTGGGCGTAAGGACAATGACACATATTCTCAAATCATGGTTAATTTCATATTGTTCCCACACAAATGGTTGATAGATTATGGAGAGATTGTAAATGTTGTTGGGATAATAAGCTTCTACTCGAATGCCCATCTATTATAGAACCAAGGTTACAAGTAGGATAACATTATCCATAATTTAGAAATATTAGGAAAATGTGTAAAAATGTATTAAGAATGCAACACTTGGTATTTAGATAGGGATCAATGTCGATCTATACAATCATTTTTGATCTACATAATTGGTGTTTATTATTTTGTATATAGCCTAAAATGTGATATGACACCAATTCTTTAATGAGAATGATAAAATAAGAATGTGCAAGGTTTGGACACTTGTTATTAGACCTGAATACAAATGTCTACCAATTTAGAGGATGAGAATACCTTTACAAAAATTATGGTTTGAATGATTGGTTTTAGAGGGTGGATTATCCCAAGGGAGAATGGTGGATTGATATATTTCATCTTCTTCACTTTAGTATGAGGCTCTAATTCAACATTGAAAAACATTCAATATATGAGTATGAAATTATTTCTTGTTAGCTTTAAATTTTTTAGATCCTTGGGTAGTGGCTTTTGTCACCTTTTATATGATCAATGTTATTTTAACCGAATTGGCACTATCTACACTGATCGGCGTTGATTAAGGGAATCAGTTCCATTTTTTGTCTTTTTTAGGAGAATGGTTGTATTTGGTTCCAACCATATCCTTTTTCAATAATTTTGGGTGTTATTATCATTTTGAAGTTGTTTAGGATCATGGGGAGTTTGTTAGGAGACTAGTGTTTTTAGGTGGTTTTTTGTTTTTATTTCATTTTGTTTATTTCTTGGTTATGGGTGGTAAAATGATGAATATATGTTGGTAAATGTGTAAATTGGTCGTGTGTTTAAGAAGAGATGTCCTAGGGTATGTACATACGTATATGAATTAGGGTGACCTAATTTTAGTGTAGACATTTTCCCCTTTTTGTCAAGTGATTTTTGATGGACAAGCCATGAGAAAAAATGAGTGTGATGTTTAAATTTATGTAGGTTAGGAGATCCTCAAATTGTGGGCCATTACTAGACATCGTCATGGTCACCGGTTTGAAAGGATTGTGGTTAAATAAATGCAATAGCGTGTATGTTTTTGTAATATTGTACTTATAGATGAATATGCTAGATTTAACGTGCCCCAATACTGGGCATGAAATATATTTCCACAAAGGTAGGCTTACACGACTGAGAATTTAAGTGATAAGGGAACCAATGGGTTCTTGACTTATAGGTGTATGATTTGTAAGAAGCGGAAAAAATGTTCTTAGGAGGATGTGGAATCCATGGTGGGTTGGGAAACACAAGTTCATTTTGAATAGGATATAATTTTAATTTTTTAGGGTCTTGGGAACCAAAAATAAGAAAAAAATGGAAATTATGTAATTTATAGGCAATCGGTATTGATTATTGGGATCGGTATCAATTCAAGAATAATTGACATCGATTAGAGATCGACATCGATTGAGGTCAGATGCCTATATATAGAATCTGGGTAATTTTATAAGCTCATTCTTCTCATTTATCATATTTTAGAGTTTTATATTCAAGGCAAGGTTGTTGTTCCTATTGATGATGTGAAGTAGGGTGAAAATATGGTGATGATGCTTTTGATGTGGCTTATGTGTCAGGGGTTTTTAATTATGAGTCATTTTGGGATGATGGAGTGGTTAGGAGTACATTAATTGATGTGATTACTATGGGGACTATGCTTTACCGGATTCATGAGGAGGTCAATTTCCATAGTCGCTAAGTGGGGTTTGCTAGATGTGGTAGAGTACCAAATTGTTTTTTCTTGGGGTATGTCTCTACTAGCACATATTTATAGAGAATTATGGGAGTGGTCCATATGGAAGATGTTCATATTAGATATGAAAATTTTACTACAATGTTTTTCTTACAAGCACATTCAAGTGATTCGACCATGAGGTATTCCATGGGATATATGGTATGAAAAAGTTTATTTTGTTAGATTTATGAGGTGGTGGAGTGAATTTTTACGAGGTGTAGTGTCTCAGAGTTTGGAGTATTGTGTGGGGTTACTGGAAAGTATGGGGCTAGATGATGTTATTTGGATGCCATATGTATGCTTCTCTACATGGCCAAGAGAGGGAAATGAGCTATGTATGATGTAGTAGGAGAGATGGATGCAAGGGTGATGAGAAAATATTATTGATGTGGTGTACTTTAGGTCGGTTAGGAAGAAAATTTTCCTAGTACAAGATGCAATAGGTAATCCTATTTTCTATAGGAGGGTTAAGGGAAATATAGAGCTATCATTAGTACAGATGAGAGATATTTAGGAGATGGTGGAGGAGGAGGTAGCACCGGTAGATATTGATGATGTTAGGGTGACACCCGAGTATGTGGCATGGTGGAGGGTATAGATTATAGCTAAAGAAAAAAGGGTCATGATGAAATGAAGATATTGGGGAGAGGAGGATGTGGAGATGGTAGAGGAGGCCAAGGGGATGGTAGAAGGTGGCTCAGAGGCATAATTAGTTATGGAATGGATAGAGGTGGAGAGGTTGAGGAAGGGATTGGCTAAGAGATATTCATGAGTGATAGCCCTAGAGGAGGAGTTAGTGAGTTTGATGTAGTAGCTTAGGGAGAGGGATGAGCGAGTGGAGGATTTGGAGATAGATTTGGGGTACATGTGGTGGGATCAGGATCGGTACCAATGGTAGTGGGAGTTATTATGGGAGAGGTTTGGAGTGACGCGGAGTACATTTGAAGCATTAGGGCCATGAGTATCAATAGTAGGGGTGAATGATGGAGAGATGAGGCCACTATATATAGTGAACATGCCTCAATATCATGGTGTGATTTCAGAGCTCTAATTCTACGAGGGTGTGGTGGTGGAGAGACCCCTAGAGCTGTCACGATAGGAAGTGTATATAGTGAGTCAACGGAAGACATCTCCTTGAGGCCCTACTACTAGCATGGGAAGTATCATAGGGCCAAGAAGGGAGCTCAAGTGTGGAGCTAGATTGTATGTTGTACAGTTTACATTGTAGTTATTGAATGGGATAGAGATCCTAATCAGTTTTGACTTGGATATATATATATATATATATATATATATATATATATATATATATAATATATAAATCTATCCATAAACTCATAAAAGACCACATGAAACCATGAAAACACATTTACATATCCATATATCCAAAAACTATATATATATATAAATCTATCCATAAACTCATAAAAGACCACATGAAACCATGAAAACACATTTACATATCCATATATCCAAAAACTCTATATATATATATATAGTTTTTGGATATATGGATATGTAAATGTGTTTTCATGGTTTCATGTGGTCTTTTATGAGTTTATGGATAGATTTATATATAATGATGGCTAAATTAGTGATGAGATTTAGATGAATTAATTTTGTATGCATGTGATGATTTAATTTATCTTGATGAATGTTATATAGACTAGATGTGATGGTATTGTATGGATGTTGGTTTTATTTGATGACAGGTATGATGATGGTTAAGAGGATTTTTGTGGGATGTGTTTGTTTTGACTTGGCACATTTTATAAATATGTGATGGTAATTTAAATGATGATGTACTTATAACCATAATTGGTGTTAACATATAGCTAGTAATAGTTATTTTGTTGAGGATTGTGTGATTGATTTAAGATAAGATGGGGTGAGATATTACCTCCTTCTAAAATTTTAAAGAGTTGCATGCATCTTGTATAGGGAACTATGTTCTCCTTAGTGGTTTTTAGGTTTTACTCTGGATTTTTTTGTTTTAAATTATGTGGGCTCATTAATGTGGGAAGACTATGTCTTTAAGGGAAATTTGATCAATACAGAAAGCTTTCCTAGGATAACAAAAAAGATTTAGACATATTTAGGAAATTTGAACAATGTGGGAAACTTTCAATTTTGTCTTCATGTATCTAGGTTTTGTTTAGATTGAGTAGCTATCATTTGAGGGAATGTTCTACAAATATATTTGGATTTTGATAATGATAACAAATATATTTTTGAGCGATATTTTTCCTTCGAGGGAGGAGTCTATATTTTGATGAGATGTTTTTTCATCCCATGGTGATTTTGATTCTTTTAGTTGAGGGTGGGTCTAAGAGACCATCTAAGGAGAGTGGGTTTGATATAAAATATAAAAAGCATACCCTAAACATGTTTTCTATAGGGTAAAGTAGGGGATTAATGATTTTGAGGTCTTCTACTATAGTCAAGGGGGCCTATCCATGTGGAATATGCTATGAGAAGTCATGGTGCCCATATGTAAGGTCATATTAGATATACTGAAGGGAGATCACATAATTCCAAATTATTCCTAGGGTAAGGGAGTGTTGCAGAGGATTGGGGGCATACAAACACTTACAACTCAACAATACACAATAGTTAGAGTTATCACTTCTCACAAAACCAAAAACCAAGAAAATGCACCATAACTCAAGAAGCCTGATTTGCCTTATCAACACCAAAATTACTTAGATAAATTATTCAACTTGTAAATGGGCCTTGGATATACTCATATACACCAAATAGAACATGCTAAAATTACCTCAAAAAATACTTCTAGCCATCCAAAATGACTAAATTTGATGAAATTGACAATATACCAAAAATTAGGGTTGACTTTCAAGATATACTAGGACCCATTAAATAGACTACAAAGTTTCATAACCCAATTCTTTTCCAATCAAATTATATTCTCACTTTACCATTTGGAATTAGGTCTCCCAACTAGCCCTAATATAACCAAAAGCTTATTACTCTAATCAAACCATAAAATTTCAAGAAAAACTAGTTATTGTTCTAGATACACATTATGGTCCTTCAACTTCATGTCAATTTTCATCCTCTTGCTACAACTACAACCTTCTCAATATAACTTACTCCTGTTTAGGCTTGTTCAAATAGGTCTTGCTTAGGGTTTTAAAGAAACATCAAGTGATTATTTATTTTCCACCATTTCTACACCTTTGAACACCTCAAACCATTTATATCACACTTGATCAAAGTCACCTCAAAGCTTATTCACATGGGTTTCATTATCTTGCTAAGTTTCTAGGTTTTGGCCTTCTTAGCCCTTCTTGGTTTGTTTTTGGAAAATAATCTCCTCAAGATTTGTTTTACCTTCTAACCCTGATTTTGATTTTTCTCACACCTAACACATCATATACGTACTATCCTTGCACATATTAATACCTTATTCAACTAACATAGCTAATATTATTGAAGACAACTCTTAACAATCAAACACTCGCTCTCATGATTTATCAAGATGACTATGATTGTACAAGATAGATAGCATTTCTCTTCAAAATAATGAATCCACAGAATTTTCTCTAGGCATTTCATGGCTCTTATAATATATTAAAAACATCCCCAAACTTATTTTGCTGTTATCTCATTTATAACATGGATTTATGGGACCACTGTTATACTAGGTTTTGTCTTGGATGTCACAAAATTGTATCTAGGAATTTTTATTTGTGCTTATCACATTTATAACCACTCAGAATCTTATTCACACATCTCAATTACTATTAACACACCTACAATTCTCTCTAAAAATTATCTCAAGCATCTATAGTTATCAAGGAATATCAACAATGTTTCTTGAACCCTTATTCCAAAATTTTCAATAGTTAGACTATGTTCTACAAGTTTTAGTTCAAAATCTACTCTCAAAATGCTTGAAAATATTTGAACAATTATAACATAGTTAAAAATCCTTATTCATTAACTCATACATGCTATAATATACCTTCCTTAGTATTTAAACACTAATTCTGATCTCTAAACCCTCTTTAATCCCTGAAATAGGGTATTCCACAAACTATGAGAGATTTCTTGTGAGTTTCACTTGTTTAAAATTTTCAACATTATTAATGACTCAACATGATCCTACAGTCATAACTATCAATATATAACTACATCACCATATTCCGTTTTCATGACATGAGTTTTAGATGCTCACACAACCTTCCTTTGACTGTCAAAATATGAATTCATAGTTTTAGATACTTTCAAACCATCCTACAAGTGCATTCAACGTATAATCATCCTCATAAATTCATAAAAATTAACCTTCATTTATTTAAAACTTTCACGTAGGCACTATCTTTCTATCAATCCAAAATTACAGACACATTCTTACCTATACACACAGTTTCTCAAACTTGTAAAGGACTGTTTTCATAAAATTTCTACCATTCTAATCACCTCCTTAGAGAACTTGTTGAACTCCTTGAGATTGCATAGTAATTTATTAATTTTATTAATTCCATAGGTTTTCTCTAACTTCAAGCATATGTATACAACCATTTATAAATCATAAACAACATTATAATCATTCATAATCTCTTCATTGTTAGATTACACAAGCATATGCTCCAAGAAGTCCTTTATTAATATCATCATGTATTTTATTTACAAAGGTTCTTGACCATTTTGTGGCTCTAATATAGAGATATTTACCAATCCTACCTACATATCTCTATCTCATTTGAATTCACCTTTTTTCAAAGTAGTGTAAGGAGATAGCTAGGTTTTCAAAGTACTAACCCAACTTTGATAAGGGTAACCCAAGATGAGTTAAAGCCTAGGTAGGGTGATGGATTGATGACAAGGTGAAGTATATGTCTTATGTGCCCTATACATAATTATTTAACCTACATTAACACTTATTACTATAACACCTTATGAGCTAATTAAAATATTCAAACTAGAAACATAAAAAGACCATTCCAAACGGACATCATACACCTAAAAAATAATAAAACCAAAAGTTTTAAATATGTGCAACTGATTCTCTTGCATCATACTCCCCAAGTGGAGAGAATTGATCCCATTAGTTTCTTTTTATTCCTATTTTTCCAATTTCTTTTATTTCTTGATCTCATCTTCTTCCTGTTTTATTGAGCTCTTTCCATCTTGTATATTCTCTCTCTTTTCTTAGTCTTCTTCACTTTTTGCTTGATTTATTTTTCTTCATGTTATTTTTACTTATCTTCACTCTTTCTTCTTTCACTTTCATCTGATCTATCATATCAAATTCATGTATGTCTTCTTCATCCCATGGATACTTCAAATCTGATTGAGTTTGATCTTCATGGTCTTTGACCTCTTCTTCATCATTCAAAATCTTCATCTGAGTTTTCTCTACTCTTTTATATTCTTCTTCATCCAAAAAAAAGTCTTAATTCTCAGGTTCATCCATAATTTTTTGCCAAATTAATTATTCATTAGTTGTGAATTTTTCATCACCTTAATTGGTTCTTGCATTTTTAGTTTCTTTGTCTTATTTGTCTTCATTCAACACAATGTTATTTGTTTTAATCTCTTTACGTTCTTCTCTTGAATTCACACATGAGAATGAAATATTAGAAATAAAATAGGGAGGCCACATATCCTCATGAGAAGATATTTTGATGATCTCTTTTTCTTCTTCAAAATGTTATTCCTCTTCTTTACTTTTTTTTCCCTTCCTCCTGTTGACAAAAAAAAAATTGCATGGAAAATTATTGGGTTTTCACAAATATTATGGGGCTAAGCCCTTCCTTATTATATATTTGGAGGATCCCATTATTGAGTGTAAACTACTTAAACTATATAAATGTTGTGGGGATGGCCAATAGGCCGGAGATCACACAAGAACACTCCACTGAACCTACGAAAAGTTCTTGTATGAAGTACAAGTGAAAAAATTCCAGAAAAGAAAGGTAAAGGGGATTTGATGAAATAAGGAGAGAGAGGGTAATGTTGTGAGTAGGCACTAGAAAAGTTCACATACATCAACTAGAGTAAGTCCACATCTAATTGTAAGAACACAACAATACAAACCATGATAAGAAAAAATAAACCATAGACACAAAATTTCATTGATTCATTCATCAAAGGGGCATACACATTCCTTGGTTTTATAATATTACATATATGAAAATTTGGAAAGAGAGAGTAGAGGAACATAGATCAAGAAATGGAAGAATTTCAACTTTTATTGCTTGATGTAGAAGTGGAACTCTCAACAACATACATTCAATCAAAAATTTCCAACCCTTTGGAATGGTCAAGCCATCCCAATTTATAACATTACAATATTTCCATTCATATACCCCCCACATGAATATTCACCTATCCTCATCACTAGTGACCATTCATAATCCTAGGAAGCAAGTCTTTTCCTCATTATTAAAAAAATGAATCTTACAATATTTAGCTACGGGTTACTCAAGTGAATAGGACAAATTAGGAAAAAAGTGCATTCTCAGTCTAAAATTAGAATTTATAGAGAGATAAGAGAGAACTTAGGGAAGGTACTGAATTATCTTTTGCAGATGAATAATTTTATGATTTGAGGCATGGTGATCAAAATTTCCACCTACAAGATATACTGGCACTTGAAACTTCCGAATGAGTTTTTAGAAACACTATTGTGAGAACTTCCGAAGAGATATTGAGACAGCCATATGAATCACTCATGATGGATCCTCTTTGATCTCATAGTGAGAGTGAGGAACACTTTCTTGTTCATTAGGTTTTCACAATTGGACTTTGATCATGAGAGACAACTCACATTTCTCAAGTTTCTTGATGTTTATCCTTCACTTATTGAAATAGGCCTTCATCATGCGGCTGAAAGGGATGGCCCATGAATGGATTGATTGAGAAGTGGCCACCACTTGCAATGATGTGAAGAGATGACAATGGACACATAATAATGTTTGAGGTGATTTTTTAGGAACACTACCAAGTGGATTTAATAGGGTTGATTTCTCATTCTTATGACTATGCTTCTCTAAACAAAGCTCACACCTTATTTATTCTTTGAATCTAGAACAATCCTGAATGAGATCAATCCATACACCTCCTGTGCACTTTTTTCTCATGGAATTAAGTGACCTTTTCTTGATATAAAGACTGATCCTTGATGAATCTTAAAGGAATGAATGGGAATAAGGTGATTCCATAATCCTTTGCACATGATGATCTTGAGTGCCTTGATAACTTAATTATCTTGGTTCAACCCTCTTTTAGGAGTGATTGTATTTATTTTGTTCCATGAATCTATTAGTTCATTTTGATCATGATGACATCCTTTCTTACTTAACAACTTACTTTCTCAACCAAGATGCCACTTGGGTGAAGCATGATTATGGTACTCAGACATTGCACAATTTTTCCTCATGAAGAGCTAATCCATAAATGGAAAATGAGCTATGTGTTCTTGTCCTACATATTTCACTGAAACACTCAGAAACTTCACCTCTATTGACTTGTAAGATGTGAGCTCTTTATTAGGCATGGATTAAGTGTTTATAAATACTTCATGGGGTATACATTGTCTAAGATGACCTCTTTCCTTACTCATGAAGAACCCTTCTCATCATTTTTGTGATGGTAATCCTCTTGATGAATTTGAATTGAATTAAATATCTTTATCCTCTTCAACTTATTTCCTACTGCAAAATGTTCCTGGCTTTCACTTGTTGCGCTACGATATGCCATGTCTTGGTCCTTGACATAATAGTGATTAGGATGATGCTTCAGGATCCTTGTCGAGGTATATTTCCTTTTTTGAGATATGAAACCATATTATAACCCTGTGAAGATGGAAACCAATAGCAAGATGAGTGAAAATGGGGCTAACTACAACTTTCTACACCAAAAATTGAGATGTTCTATTTTGGCAAGTAGGACCAAGAGCTGTTATTTTGGGAATTTTTGCCTTTTTGATCAATTTTTATCTTCTAAAGATTTTAGAACACTCACCTCACTTCCATTTATGATGATTTAAAAAATTTAGGATTTTTTTAATTTTTAGTAGGTTGCTTTTTCAAAACCTTCTATGTTGGGAAAATTGTTTGTTTTACCTTGCTTGACACTTTAAATTGTTTTTGGATGTACAAAATAACTAGAGCCTAAAATTTTGAGAGGTTTAATATTTTTAGCATGTGGGTAAGCATATTCTATGATATTTTTATTAATTGACCTTTTTGGAATAGGTTTGCAACAAAAACATCATTTTTGGATTTAGCTCTACACTAGATCCCGTGCTCCAATTTCCGTTGTGATCCACTCACTGTAATTCTTGTAAATCAAAAAGGAAATTTTTGGGATCGATAATTTCAGGCTTGATGCTATAATGGAAGCCATTAATGAAGGCTTGGAGCTTTAGTGATCTCAAGGAATCCTGGTATGATGAAATGATGTGAAAATCTCACCAAAATTTATTTTTAAATTTGCAAGCTATGGAGAAATCATTTTTTTTTATCTTTAAGGCTTCCTAGAATTAGTTTGGTAGCATAGTTTCTATGTTATGATGTTTTTTCAGTTTTCATGTCTTCCAATAAATATAGTTTTTCCCACTTTTAACAATAAATGCTACTTCACCTACCACCATACTTTAACAGTTAAAGCAAAATTTTCAACCAAACCTGTCTTTAGTGCCTTAACTAACATGCCCAACCTTGCGTGGAAAATTCTCCAAATTTCTGGCACGCAACCAATTCATCTTGACATGAGACTCTTGTGCACGCATAACCAACGTCAAAGGTACTTCTTCTATCATGATTTTTTCTCTCACCTACCTCGTGTTGCATTTTTGATTTTTCCTCTCTTGTACATGGATCCCCAATGTAGCCTTACCCTGAAACCAACCATCCTTTTTTACCTTTCCTCTCATGCACTTGCTCTCCCTGGGCCATCCAAATGGGCTTTCCACCGCAATCCTTCCTGGTGCTCCACATTTTGATTTCTTCCACCTTACTCCACCCCACACTAAAACAATGTGTGGTCCTCTGTACAGTTACAACCTTCAAAAAGTAATGAGATTACCGGTGCCCAAGGTACAAAACAACAACTAGAAAGGGAAACACAAGAAAATAAAATGCATTAAAGGAAATCCTAAACTAACTAGCAACACTACCTTATTTACAAACACCAAGAAGACTTATTTATAATAGGGATTCAGCCTACTACCATTGAAGTATCCTGGCAATCTTGTCCCATCCAGCAGTTGCAACTGGCACGTGCTTGAATCAAGGATGTATGAGATGATGTAGGGACCTAACCAATGCACCTTCAACTTCCCAGGATGGCACAAAAACTTTGAATCATATAGTAAGACCATTTTCCCAACCTCAAACTTCTTGTTCTTAATGTGACGATCATGCCATGCCTTTTTTTTACTTTTTCCATCTTCTGGCTCCACCTGACGAGTGATCGTCTTTGGTCTAATTGCATTAAATTATCAATTATTTCTTCCAGCACTTGTTCATCGACCAATCCTCCGGTGTGCACTATACACAAAGAAGGTAACATGAATTCAATTGGTAGGACAACCTCCACACCAAACACTAATTGAAATGGTGTGGCCTTATTCAACCTCTTGTAGGTTGTCCTATTTTCCTAGATAATAGCTGATACTTTGTCATCCCAATCCTGTCTACCAACATCATAGATCTTAGTCAATGTGTGGATGAGTATTTTGTTAAATGCCTCAACAATTCCATTTTCTTGCAGGTGATAGGGAGAAGTTTTTTGATGGGCCACCGTGAATTCTGATAAGAAAATCCTGACCGTTTCATTGAGGAAGTACATACCTCTATCACTTTCTAAACTCAATGGGCATCCATACCTGTTGATTATGTTTTTCCATAAAAATCAAGCAACGGTAGTCATTGTACAATCCTTTGTAGGCATTGCCTCTGCCCACCTTGTCAAATAATCAGTGCAAGTGAGTATATACCACAAATCAGTCCTTCGCGCCACTGGCAAGATTGGTTTGACAAAGTCAATAGACCACTTCTCAAATGGTTCCGCATTGGCTATTGGTTGGAACAACATTTCATCCCTTTTTTAAGGATTTCCAAGGCACTGGAAATGGTCATAGGCCTTGAAAAACTCAATGCAATCTTGATAAATGGTCTCCCACCAAAGCCATGCGAGTAGAATCTTCCATGCGGTTGCATTTCCCGCATAGTGTCCTCCTGGAATTCCACCATGTGTTTCTTCCATAATTATAATGCACTTGTGTTCTAGCACGCAACAACGTAGAACCTCATCACGACCCATTTTGTACATATATCCACTAATTAACATGTAGGGTGTGACACATATGACCAACTTATTTTTATCCAAGGCCTTCATTCCAAATGTCACCACACCTATCTTGAGAAACACAACAATGTCCTCCAAATATGAGGGCATGTGCTGTAACCTAAACGGTTGTGCATCTAGCATGGTGTATTTAATGATCTGCACGTCCTCCCATGAATCAATGCTGGATAAATGATTAGGTCTGGAATTAATTTTTCCTGGTTTGACAACCACTATGAATTCAAATTCTTAGAATAATAGTACCCACCAACATATGCACCCTTGTAGAATGAGCTTGTTCACCAAGTATTTTAATGCCATATGGTCAGTGTAAAATATAAAAGGGGTTTCCAAAAAATACTATCTAAATTTATGAAGCACGTAGATCATTTACAATGCCTCACACTCAGTTGTAGTGTAATTCGGCTATGATGGTGTCAATTTCTTTCTTGCAAAGTACAAAGGATGATCAACAATCCCCTCACTAGGCTATGTAAGTACTACTCCAATAGGCTTATCCCAAGAAGGGAAACGTAGGATGGGCACGGTGAAAAGCCTATCCTTCAAAGTGTCAAATTCCTTTTGCTGTGCCTCTCCCCAATGAAAGGAACTCTTATGTCTAAGTAACTCTTCTAAGGGTGCGGTGATCTTAGCATATCCATTAATGAACTTCCTGTAGTACCCTGTATGCCCAAGAAATCCACACATCGTGCTTTGACTAGTAGGCTCCCTCAATCCCACAATTACTGCAACTTTTGCAAGATCTACTAGTAGACCTTCCTTACATATGATGTGACCCAATAATGTTCCAAATGGGGTAGTAAAGACACATTTTTTAATGTTGAGGGATATCCTCAACTGTTGACACATTTCAAACATCAACCTTAAGTTGTCACAATGGTCCTTCACTAACCCATATACTGTTCAATCATCCAGGTAGACTTGAAGGAATTTATGGATGAAATCCTAGAAATCTTGTACCACAAAGATCAAGAACACAACAGGTGCATTCTTAAACCCAAAAGGCATGACTGTATAGTTAAAACTTCCCCAGTCAGTGACGAAAGTTTTCTTTCTCTGGTCCTTCTTTGCAATTCTTACCTGTTGATAACCTAAGAGTCCATCTATGAAAAAATAGACCTTGCGCCCTACCACTCCTAATATTTCTTCAGTAAATGGGGTTGGGAAAGGATCAATGATACATACTGCATTCAAGTCCTTGTAATCAACATAGATCCTTATTCTTCCATCCTTCTTGATATTAATCACCATTTGACTTATCCATTCCAAATCTTCAACAACTTCAATAATACCTGATGCTATCATTTTATCTATTTCTTCCTTGACCTTCATGTGTAGGTTAGGATTCATTTGGTACGGTCTCTTCTAGACTAGGCGTGCACCTTAATTCAACTTAATTCTCATTTCCCCCAAGGAATGGTGGATGCCTTTGAGTTCATTATACCCGCGTGGGAATAAATCCTCAAATTCACATAAAAGATCAATGATATTAGAGACTTATTTCTCTGACCAATAGTCTTCGATGATAGCCTCTTTAGGCTCTTTGTCTGAGTTGATGTTAACCTTCTTTTTATTTAAAGGCTTATGATAGGTGCACACCCATTCATCAGCACTGTCTATGACTTCACGCGTCCCTACAGAATGGTCAACATCCAAGTTTTGCACTTCTTCCCCATCAATAACATACACCATATTCCCTTTTTCTTTTTCCATACATGCATGCTCGAATTTTATTTCTTCTATTTCTTCTTCCTTAACACGCACCTCTAGGCCAGGTTCTCCTAACAAGTCCAGTAGCCTATCTTCAGCCATGGTGCTATCTCCAATGGTAAGGAGCTTGATATCCTCTAATGCCTTATTCACCAAGGGTTTTGTACTCTGATACTTGAATTTTTGAATGAGATCAACCAATAAGTCTTACCAATTCCCTGTTTGGCGGCATGTCTCAGAATGAATGTACCATGTGCACGCAAAACCTTGTAATGTGGAATACAACTTGTGAACCCATAATAAAGGTGGTAATGCTTCTGTGCTTCCCATCCAGGCTATCTCACATGCTTGGATATGGAATGAAGTGGTCTCTTTACTATGGTACTCTTTTATAGCCATGGGCGCGTTGCTTTTGCAAAACCTTACAGAGAAGGAAATTCTCACCTTGCACCATTCCAAGAGATTATCCTAATGCATTGCCCACCAGGACACAATAGTTCTGATTAGGACGTAACTTAACATCCCCTTCATTCATTTTCCTCCTTCCACTGAGCTTCCATCTCTTACAACAATACCTCAGGGAAGGCTCCTCCCAAGTATTTAGGTAGCTCCTTTCCTCTTAGGCGTTAGATGATCCATAAACTTCTACTTTGGAACTCTACAAATCACACAACTATGTTGTTCTACTTTCAACTTTGGAAAATGATAGATTTTCTTGAAAATTAGAGCTTCGTGACTAATTATATAGTGTTATAGAAAGGAAATTGCAGAGAAGGAAATAATTCAAACTTCAACACCAAAAATTTTATCCTGGAAACCTCCAATGAAGGAAAACCAGTCGGGAAGGGAAACTTCTCTTTCTTCCCACTTTTATTGGTCTAATATAGACAATTATAGATTACAATAAGTATGAAAAGAAGCAACAATGTAAACCTTCTCTCCAATTACTTGCTTGCTCTACTTCTACACCTTGCTCCTATAATAACATTCCAACACTGAAGATCTTGCTCACTGCTCTCATTAAACTCTACTTCTCAATCTCTCTAGATCTTTGAATGCTTGTTCTCTTGTTCCTTTCATGCATTTATAGGCCTTCACATGTCCCCCTACGCACTAGAGAATGTGAAAGGGCATGGAAGGGAAGAGAAATGGTTGGGTGCTTCAAATTCGCATCCATTTACATTCCATTCTTCTTTTCTTTTTGATAGTATCAGGATCACCACCCTGAGCAGATCGGAGGTCTCAAGACCACCACCCTAAAGGGCGGTGGTTCTGAAATTGCTGCTCTGCACAGAGCAGTGGTTTCTTCTAGAACCTCTGTTTACCTCATTTTTCTATCTTTTCTTGTTTCTCCTTCTTGGTGTTGATGGAATTGATGAATTGGTGTGTTTTTCTAGATCCCTATGGATCATACCTTCCCTAGTTAGGAGGCTTTTAGTCCCACAAAATCTTAGTGGGGGTGTAGTAGAGGAATCGACTCCCTCTCGTGCTCATTCGAGTACCACTGGGTCTACGTTGGTGTTTTCTCTTGTTCAACCTGCCAAAACTCCTATGGATCTCTGGTTTGTTGTTCCAATGCTATATCCTCCTCTGAGTTACCTTGAGTACAATCCTCTTTGGAAGGTAACTTTTGTTTCTTTCCTTCTTTGTCATGCATAGATGGTGTTAGTGGATGCGAGCTATTGCAACTTACTATCACGTGTATCTACATGAAGTATGGCCTGAAGGTTTCTTCTCCAACCTACTCAAGTATGGCGAAGGTCCCATAATGTAGTGGTTTAGTCCTTGCATGTCTTTTTTTCTTGAGATGGATTGGTCGAATCCTCTCCAAGTGCATTACTACTTTAGTTGCCATTGTTCCTTATATCTCCTCTTCTTCTTGCTTCCCCACGGTCAGGTCCAGTGAATCCGTAGGTAGATACGGTGACTACATAGCATAAGTTTGTTTTTCTCCTTGAATGAGCAGTTCATGTGGTGGCTTCTTCTACAAAAATTGACAAGTTCTATCCAAATTCTCCATCCTTTGGTCAGAAATATCCGTGCTCTAATGCCCATTTTTTTTTCTTCTAATGAAATCAAACAAAACTGACAATTTTCCTAAATAAGTCTTGGTGCTTGGTTGACACTTACCATAACTTACTTTTATTTTCCCTGGTGTGCCCTGATGTTAAAACTGACTCCATCCTTGATCCATATGTACCGGTTCTCCCTCGTTGTGAACATAACATCCTTGGCATACAAGTAAGGAATTCCAAAGACAACGTCAAATGCATCAAGTGGAATAATATTAGCCTCTAATACATCTATGTATTGGGTATTTATCCAAAACTGAAACTTACACTTCCTTGTAACTTGTATTTCTACACCCTTCTTTACCCATCCCAGTGGGTATGGATGTGGATGCACATAAGTTTCTAGACCAATTTGTTCTACAACCACATCAGAAATAAAATTTGACTGAGAACCAGAATCTACTAAAGCGTTTACCTTAGTCTTCTTGATTTGGATTCTGATTTGAAATAGCTTACTCATATCCTCTTCTTTTGATGCCCCGTACATGTTAGTGGCCATGCATCCTAGCCTCTCATCTACATCCGAATAATTCTCAATCTCCACCTCTCTTTCTATCTTTACAGTGGTCATAAATTTCTTGGAACTCTTGGTTCGGTGTTTTGAGTGTGATTCTAGATGCAACTTCCAACATGTGGCGTCAGTATGTCCATTTACATCACAATTCTTACAGAAATTCTTAGGAGCTTTACAAGTATGCAAAGTAGTAGCAGTACCTTTCCATTTACCTCTGTTACTTGTCTTCCCTTGTTCTTTGACCTGATGTTATGTTATTTCTCCTTGCTTCTTCTCATCATCAATGTAGTATGCTTGTACACAAGCTTCATTGAGATCCTTGGGCTTCATGGATATTACCTTCCTCTGAAGAAGAGTGTCAAGTCCTCCCAAATACTTGGTTAGAATGTCCTCATCCTCCAAGTCCATACTAAGCAACATGGCTTGTCTCCAAAATTCCATAGTGTAGTCTTGCATGCTTTGACCGCTGCCCTATCTAAAGTACTGCCACTTAATCATCATGTCATTCTTATGGCCAATAGGATAGAAGTTAGCTCTTATCAATTATTTAAAACCTTTCCAAGTAATGACAATAGGATGTTTCTTCTTCTCACATGTGGCTAGATGGGTTTCCCACTAAACCAAAGCATGACCTTCCATTTTGAGATGTGCAAAGGTGACCCTTTATGCCTCAGTGACATTATGCACACTAAAGTATACTTCCAATTGTTTTAACCATTTATCCATAAATTTTGCATCTACTTATGCTTTAAAATTCTTTATTTCCACTTTTGTTTCAACTTTAAAAGGTGTATGTGCATATTTTAACTTCTCGCTTACAATTGGCATCTCTTCATGCTCTTCCCATTCTTCCTCTTCGTGGCTCTTTCCAATACCGAATTTTCCATCTAGTGCTCAAACCACCGAGTCCATGGAATCTTGCTTAACCGAAGCTATCTTTTGTAGATCTGAAAGCACTTCTTGTTTTCTATGAAATCTATCCATCATGGTCTCAAACATCTCAACTCTACGGACCAAGTTCTCTTCCTCCATTTGAGCTTGAATTATCTGTTTCCACTTCTTCACCTTTGGACCTTGTCACTATCATACAAAATCATAAGAAAGATTAGAATACCACAGTCTTGGATATATAATCAAATCTGATACCAAAATGATTTGTAAACTTCTACTTTGGAACTCTACGAATCAACCAACTATGTTGTTCTACTTTCAACTTTGGAAAATGATAGATTTACTTTAAAATTAGAGCTTCATGACTGATTATCTAGTGCTATAGAAAGGAAATTGTAGAGAATGAAATAATTCAAACTTCAACACCAACAATTTTATCCTAGAAACTTACAATGGAGGAAAACCAATCATGAAGGGAAACTTCTCTTTCTTCCCAGTTTTATTGGTCTAATATAGACAATTATAGATTACAATAAGTATGAAAAGAAGCAACAATATAAACCTTCTCTCCAATTACTTGTTTGCTATGTTTCTACACCTTGCTCCTACAATTCCATTCCAACACTGAAGATATTTCTCACTGCTCTCATTAAACTCTGCCTCTCAATCTCTCTGGATCTTTGAACACCTATTCTCTTGTTATTTTCATGCATTTATAGGCCTTCACATGTCCTCCCATGCACTATAGAATGTGAAAGGGCATGGAAGGGAAGAGACACTGCTAGGCACTTCAAATTCATGTCCATTCACGTTCCATTATTCTTTGTTATTTGAAAGTATTAGGACTGCCACCCTGAGTAGACCAAAAGTCTCAAGACCACTGCCCTAGTTGGGAGGTGGTTTTAGGACTGCCACCCTGCAAGGTGGTGGTTCTAAAACTGATGCTCTGCACAGAGTAGCGGTTCCTTCCAGAACCTCTGTTTACCTCATTTTTCTCACGTTTCTTGATTCTCCTTCTTGTTGTTGATGGAAATGATGAAGTGGTGTGTTTTTCTGGATCCCTATAGATCACAGACTGTACGCACCTTTGTTACCGATCCTCTCAAATGTCATTCAATTAACTCATAGGCTCCATGTGCTCAATTATCGAATGCTATATTGGTGGTGTCAATTAGGGACTGAGCATCCTCAAACTGGATAACTCCTTTTGTGGGATGAATTGTCTCTAGATCCCTGATTGAGCACACATATATACTATCTATAACCTCTTCTCCCAAAGGTTCAGTATAGGGTGTTGATTTTCCATCAGCCAGGGGTATGATGACCTATTCCTCCTCATTTTCAAAGCTTATGTATCCATTATTGAACTGAAGATCTGCATTATTCTTATAGCACCATGAGCGCCCAAGTAATGCTGGGAAATTGTCTACCTTGGCGAGTGCAAAGACTTCAAAGTCCTCAGTAAACTTATCTCCCTAAATGATGATGGTTGCATCCTTTAAAACACCAATGGTCATTGCCTTCATTTTTTTCCCAATATATAACACATTCAAAGATGGTTGTAATGTAGGTCTTCCCATTTGATGCCATGCATCCAAGGTGAGAACATTGACTTTCAAACCTGTGTCAATGAGGATATTACTAAGGAGCCATCCATCCACGACTACATTTAATGTGATCTCCGTATCATAGTCAAGGTTTTGAGGGGGAAGGTTTACATGCAAGACCTTCCTCTCACACTCTTCTCTGGTGCATGGTACATTCTCTCTCAACCATGCTCCTAGCAAGGGAATAATATTCTCTTTCCTTAGCATTTTACACACTTCCTTGACCTCATCCATGTCATCCTTTAGTGCCTCAACCTTCCTTCTTTTTTCCTCCCTCCTGGACTACTCCTTTAGAAAATGGATTTCTCCTTATAAACTTTGAATAACGTCCATGGTATTTTGATATACCTCCTTCTAATGTTGAGGATCTGGGTACTTCCCATGTACCACTTCTTCCCTTAAAACTAGGTTCTTCTACATTGGTATTTCTTTTGCATGCGTGGCCTCTGCTCTTGTTGTTACCATAACATGTTCCAAGCTTACATCACGTGTCATCCGTGGCATCCATTATGTGTCATCCTTCTTAATGCTTACCATTAAAGCTCCATTGTCTTACCAGTGATGTTGATTTATACACTCAAACAACTCAAGGCACTCCTCATACTTGTGCTTCTTCCCGCACCATGAATACTGTAATAAATCTGGGCACTTGCGCTTGTAGTGGTCTGTAGACCCACAATTAAAATAGGTTCCACATGGGAACTATCTTCTTCTTCCTCCACAGTTACCACGACCATAGAATCCTCTGAAAAATCCCCATCCATGTGCACCACCCTCTGCATGCTCCTCATAACGTTGATCATCACCCTTAGAGCCACTGGCAATTATGGTCTGGTGCACACCATGATCAATGACCTTATGGATCTGGTTAATAAGACTACAATCCTTAATATCATGGGTTGTAGAGGTGCAGATTTTATAGTAGCAAGATACATTCTTTCGAATATCACGCTGTAACAAGGGACATCTACTCACATCATGGTCCGCATGACAAATATCTCACTCTATTGCTATGGTGCATACTTTTTTCCGGGGGCAACTATCCTTGACATGCCCCTCTACTTCACAATCTATACACCACATTCCATTGCAAGTCTCATCAGCTGAGTTCGTAGATAAATTTTCCAGCTACTTAGCCATAGCGGTGATTTGAGCTTCCATGAATGAGCTAAGACCAGTATTAACACTCCCAACAGCTTCAGCCTATAGGGTGGCTTCCAATGCCTCACTTGGTTCTGTGAAATTCTTATGAGATAAAGCTCTTCTAAATGGAGTTATCAATCCTCCAAAAAACCATTGAGCATGTTGTGAAGGGTGAATGTCATATTACAATTTCTACAGGAGAGTCTTAAACCATGCGTCATACTCTCGCACACTCTCTGCTATTCCCTGCTATATTTCCTTAAGGGCACTGATGCTCTTCTGTGTAAACTCAAGGATGTGGAATTCTACTAGGAAATCATTTTTAACTGCAGTGTAATCTACCACCATCTGATGGGGGTCATACTTCCTATACCAGCTATGTGCATGCCCTTGCAATGTCATTGCAAACTGATTGACCTTCCACTCTAGGCTTGTGATCCCCTTCGTGCACCATAACAATTCACACTTGTGAACATGCTCCGTAGCATCTTAAATACCCCTATAATCTGGAAAATGTAAAGACATCTCAAAGAAGACTTGAGGAGGTGGTTGAGGCCCCTATCCTCCTGGTCCATACCCTTGTTTTCCTCCAGTGTTTCCTCCTCTACCAGATCCACTAGATCCACCAGGTCATGTGCCTCCAAATCCTCCTATGGCCAGTAATGGGCCTGAAGCGGTCGTGCCTAGGGTCCCCAACGTCCTGCTAAACTGTGTGCTAACTATCTATGAGATTGTACCACTGCCATGTGTGTGTCCCACGCCACTCCCTGACACATTATCCATGCCTTCTGTACTTTCTCTTTGTCCAAAAATTCCTCCGAATACTGGATTAGTTTGTGCAGCCATAGAAGTAGGAAATGAAAAATTGTATCACCTGGGGCAGATCTATCACTTCTAACGATACCAAATGGATCAACAATACTCCTCTCCTGATCAGGAAAACCAAGTGCCATGGTCTGGTCTCTAGGTGAGTTTAGATGCATGCTAACAACTCTTATCTCTCCATGTGATGAAATCTCATCAGAAGCCGAAGGGTTATCTCTTATGCGCATTCCAACATGGGGTAGCACAGACTGCTCAGGTTTCACATCCTCTGCGTGAACCTCAAATCCTTCCCGTAATGTCTACCTCCATACATCCATCACACTTGTAACCTCACATTGTCTAGCAATATCCCTTTCATGTGCTTCACTATACTTGAGTTGTCTCTCCTCCCTTTTTTTCTCCATCGCAATGTCTGCTATCTTCCTCTACCCTAGCTTCCTCGCTAGCTCTTAGAATGGTTTAGCCGACCATCAGAGATGCCTCTAAACTCAAGGTAACAATCAAGATCTTCATTTCCAGAGGGATAACATGTAGAAACAATCCTCTAGGATCCCACAGAAACTCAAACTTAGAAACTTCTAGACAAGAATATGTAGAAATAACGTACTCCAGAGTGTAGCTAGCCAACACACCTTTCCACCAATGATCCACAACAAGAGTCCATGTCATATCTGCATCCTGCAGTCTCTGGTATCATTCTTGGGTCCATGCGCATGATCTATAACACTAGCTTAATCTAGACACATATGTCGAGAGCCATTCAAATAGTTCTATTGGGAAGCAATAGAAAAAAATTTCATACAACTCATGGTAGAGGTTCTCTTTTACCCATCTATGTGCATCAAAATCAGGTCAAGTGCCGAATCTCTAAGAAAATTCATCCTCCATGCTTTCGAACCATGATTCAAAACTTTCCAAAGTTAGGAATTCTATCATCACTTATTACCTAGAACATGATGTATGTCATTTCCCTCTACAACTTCTAAAATAGGTCCTGGCAACGGAGCCAAGATGTAGTCATTTTTACACCCACCAAGAACAAGGGAACCCCATGCGTGCCAGCCTATCATCCAGCGGGCGCTGGGCGCTCACCCAAGGTACACATGGGCACTGGGTCTCTCTTTTATGTGAGTTGAGTGGGAAAACATCACCTATGATCCAAACTTTCAAGGAAGTGAGTGACATGTGTCACTCAAAAAATTGCCTAAGTACGAGCAACACACTTCCACAAGAGAGAACTTGATGAAACAATTCTTGGAGCTCAAGAAGGTATTTTCACATGAATTTTTATATTATTTTGACTCCAAATGAAATTTAAATAACAATGGGACATTTTTTAGACTTCAATTCTACTCTAATCTCCAAAAATGGCCCCCTTTTCTTCGGGAAAACAGGGTGTGTCTGCACAGATTGAGTTTCCTTGAGAAACACTTAGCTCTTGGAATAAGAGTGATGATTAAACCAATATATAATTAAATCAGATTTATAATGAAAATTTTATTTCCTCCTAACTCCTTATGGATCTCCTAGAATCATATGTTGAATTTCAGGTTCTAAATTTAGCTCTACACTCCTTACATCTAAAAAACTCGATGTTATACAAACTATCCATAAACCTTCAAAAATTCCCTAAATATCCCTAATAATTTCCAACACCTTAATGAATTTTTAGTGGGATTAATGTGGGATTTCATATATTTCCCATAGGGGTGCACACCTACTTTGAAAAAGTCCTAAATTAGCCTTTCTAAGCCCATAAAATAGGTAGTCTTCAGTTTCTCTTCACTGAAAGGAATTGTTGATCTTGAAACATCATTTCAAACACTTGAATATACTTGTTCAATATATTAAAGTAACTGCAAGGTCAATATGATTATTACATAGAGGATAAACTGATAACAGAGGTGAAATCGGGAAAACTTTAGAGAAAATTTTCAAATTTGGGCTTAGTTGTCATGTTTGGAAGTTTGAAATTTTGGTCTAACACAAATGCATGAAGACACCTCTTCACCAAACATGATACCAACTTATGGATAACAATAACAAGTATTATACATATTTTTTCCTTTTCTATTATCTCTTTAAATCAATAAGTTTCTTTCCCACAAAAAACCACTCAATGGGCCATTTTAATCTTCTCTTCACACTCCATCCAAGAGCTTGAATTTCCCTCTTCTTTCTCTCTATCATCCACTTCATCAAATCCTCTTCTATCTCAATTATCTCTATTAACACCTCTTCATTATTTAAACTCTTCTTTCTATCAATCTTCCTCAACTTCTCGTAAAACCCAACTAGAAAGAAACCCCTCATTTTTCTACCTTTTCCTCTCGTACTCTTTCTTTTTTCTTCTCTATTATTTCTCATAAGCAAGTATTTTGCACATTATTATTTCATGTACCTCACCCTAGGGTTCCACCTAGTATTTATGCACAAATTTCTCTTCTTTTTCAACCTTCAAGTTTGTTTCACTTTCGATGTATTATTCACTTCTTCTATTTCCTCTTGTCAAGCCTTCTCAAAGGCTAAGGTTTCTTCCTTCTTAACACTTCTTTTCTTTCAACTTAACTTCTTCTTTCTTCAAGATAAAAAACCTCACTTTGATACCAAATGATGTAGAATATTGGTGGGCTCAAAAACACATAAAAATCAACAGCACATAATTGTTAGAGTTATCACTTCTCAAAACACTAAAAACCAAACAGATGTCCCATACCTCAAGAAGCCTGATTTGGTTTATCAACTCCAAAATGACTTAGATAACTAATTCAATCTACAAATGGGCCTAGGATCTACTTATACACATATAAAAACATGTTAAACCACTTCACAAAGTTTTAAACTTTAGTTTTCTATCAATCACCATTTAGTCCTCAAAAATTACTTCTAGCCCTCTAAAATAAGTAAATGTTATGAAATTGACAATATACCAAGAATTAGGGTTAACTATCAAGATAATATAGGACCCATTATGCCCATTAAACATAAATAAATGTTTCATAACCCAATTCTTTGCCTATCAAATTTTATTCTCACCTTATCGTTTGGAATTAGGTCTCCCAACTAGCCCTAATAGCACCAAAAGCTTATTGTTATAAGAAAATAAAAAAATTTCAAGAAAACTTAGTTATTATTCTAGATACCCATTACTATCCTTTAGGTTCATGCCATTTTTCATCCTCTTACTCCAGCCATAACCTTCCCAACACCAAATACTCCTTTTTAGGCTTACTGAAATAGGTATTGCTTAGGGTTTTAAAGCAACATCTAGGGTTTCTTTATTGTTAACTGTTTATACACCTTTGAACACCTCAAACCATATATATCACACTTGATCAAAGCCACCTCAAAGCTTAATCACATTGGTTTCATCATCTTCCTAAGTTTCTAGGTTTTGGCCTTCTTAACCTTCTTGGTTTGTTTTTAGAAAATATTGTCCTCAAGGTCTGTTTTACCTTCTAACCCTGACTTGGATTTGTCTCACACCTAACACATCATCTCCTCACTATCCTTTCACATCTTAATACCTTCTTAATTTCACTTATCTAATATCATTCAATACAACTCTTAACAATCAAACACTTGCTCTAATGATTTCTCAAGATGGTTGTGACTGTAGAAGATAGTTAGAATTTCTCTTCACAATAATGAATCCATAGGATTTTGTATAGGTATTTTAAGGATATTAAAATATATTAACAACATCCCCAAAAATATTTTAGTGTTATCATCTTTATATCATGGGTTTCTAGGACCACTGTCATACTAGGTTTTGTCTTGGTTGTCACAAAATTTATCTAGGTCTATGTATTTGTGTTTATCACCTTTATAAAAACTCATAATCTTATTCATGCCTATCAAACCTTCTATGACTCTTCACACACCTACATTCCTCTGTAGTACTTATCTCAAGTGTCTATAGTTATCAAGTAATATCAATAACATTTCTTAAACCCTTATTCCAAACATTCTACCCATTAGATTGTGTTTTGCAAGGTTTAGTTCAAATTCTAGTCCCAAAAGGATTGACACTCTTTAAAAAATTAGAACACAGTTAAAAATACTTGTTCATCAACTCATACATGTTACAATAGACCTTCCTTAGCATTTAAACACTAATTTTGATCTCTAAGCCCTCCTTAAACCCTAAAATGAGGTATTCCACAAAGTGTGAGAGATTTCTCGTGAGTTTCACCTGTTTGAAATTTTCAACCTTGTTAATGACTCAAGATGATCCTACAACAATAAGTATAAATCTGTAACTACATCACCATATTCTCTTTTCATGACATGATGTTTAGATGCTCAAACAAACTTCCTTTGACTATCACAATTCAGATTCACGTTTTTAGATACTTTCAAAACCTCCTACAAGTGCATTCAACATATAATAATCCTTATCAACTAATAAAAATAACCTTAACTTATTAAAAACCTTCACGTAGGCACTATCCTTCTATCGATTCAAAATAACATACACATTCTTAGCTATACACAGAGTTCCCAAACTTACAAAGGACTATTTTCATGAAATTTTCACCATTTTAATCACCTACTTAGAGCACTTCCTGACTTCCTTTAGATTGCATAGTCCTTTATTAATTTCATCACTTCTATAGGCTTTATTCGAATTTAAACACCTTGTTGTCTCCCAAAAACTACTTTGCGTTTTCATAGCCAAATTCAAATTTTTTAAGCTCATGCCCTTTGTTGGTTTTTAAGCCAAGTTAGAGATTCAATAAATTAGCAAAATTCATGCCCTAGAGATGTTTAAAACTTTGTTTTGCTCATTTTTAGAAATCCTCCATTCCCCAGTATGTGCACGTAATATTCTCTTTGCAACCTCTATCTTTGATCAAAATTGTTCACTTGTTCTATGGCCTGGGTCGTCAAATCATTGTTTTGCCTCCATGCCTCTGGTTCGTGAAGGAAATTCAAAAATTGGACTCAAAATGATGAAGTTTTCTTCCTCTATGTATTTTCCACAGTCAAGATGACGGGAGTCTTTTCCCTGTCAAATTTTGACCCCAATGAATGCAGGTATGTGGTCAGATCCTATTGGATGGGGAGGAACGGGATTTTTGGTGAACTTAACACTTTTGGTCACTTTTGGCAAAAATGGTAAATTTGCCCCACGGCCCCAATCAGGCTATAAAGGTAAAAGTCAAATTTTGAGCCCGCAGAGAAAAGTTAAAGTTGAAGCCCACAGGGAAAAATTCAAAGGTAATGCGAACTAGAGAAAAGTCAAAGCAGATGAGTGGGCCATCTGGGCACTTTTGGAAATTTAACCAAATTTCCAAAAGTGAAGTAAAATTTCTAGAATGCTCCGTGACTTTGCCAAGGTCTCGGGCCCGCCATTGAAAAGTCAAAGAAGAGGAGTGGAACGACGGAGAACTTTGAGTTTTGAGTCTTTTTTCCAAAAAGGTTTAAATGTTTAGAAAAGATCCGTGACCCCATCTTAAACCAGAATGTGCCACATGTCCTAGTCAAATCAGAGTAGCGGGCTAGTGGAGGAAATTGAGTTTTTGAGCCTTTTTCCAAAAAAGGTTAAAATATTGAGCAAAGGGCTACGATCCCATTTCCAATAAGAACGTGCCAAATGTCCTAATCAAATCAGAGTAGTGGGCTGGTAGAGGAAATTGTGTTTTTGAGCCTTTTTCCAAAAAAAATGTTAAAATGTTGAGAAAAGGGCCGCATTCCCATTTCCAATAAGATTGTGCCACGTGTCTATGTAGAAAATTCAAAGCATGGTTGCGGGCCAATTTGTTCCAAATTGCAAAATCTCACGAACAATCAAAAAATTTGAAAGGCTTCCCGCGTAACCACTACAATCCCTTCCTTCCACGTGGATGACCCAATTTCAAAGTTAGAGGAGAAAATCAAATGGTCTATATTTAAACTGGAAAATCGAATGTAACGGTTGCTTTGCAAGATCTGGTTTTTAACTTACAATGAGTGTTTTCTTCAAAACAGAGGAATTTGAAAAGGCAATTCAGGATTTTTGAAGTTGTAATGCTTTTTTGCGAAGAAATAATGGCTTCTTGACATCATTCTAGGGGCTGAAAATTGATTTCAAAAAATACCAGAGTGCTCTGTACCTGGAAAAGACAAAAAATGCCACACTTCTTCTATTTTCTATTCTCCCTCGAATTTCTTCCATTCTCAAGCTGTGTACAAACTCTACTCAAGCTTCAATAATAAAATAAGGAATTTTCACCTTTTTGATTGAGGGATTGATTGGTACCTTGCAACTAATGAGTTTCATTCGGTCTTGTAGCTTCTCTTGTGGATTTGTTTTTTATTCTAACTATAAATGTATGTAAATAAAATTTCTAATTAATGTGTGTGGGCATCTAATATTCTACTCACAACATTAGCTTTCTCCTACCTCCATTTCCACTCCCCTTCCCCTTTTAATGACAAAGTTTCTTCTCTAGTGAGACATTGCTAGCTTTGCCACAGGGTTAGTGGATTGCCCTTGTTGGATCTCTAGTCGAAAGACCATAATTTAAATCCACTTTTTCACTCATGCACATATGGAAGTTGCACCATTCAAGTAGAGGGACTTAGGTTCCCATAGTGTTGGCTTGAAACCCACCAAATTTGTCCACAAGAAAATTTCTCTTGCCAACAGTTTTTGGCAACCACTGTGGGGCAAATTTTCCAACATCTACACCTAAAAACGACCTCAGGGTCATAAAATACAAAAAAGATTCTTGAAGAAAAGTTTCTGGAGATTGAATAATCACACAAACTACATGGATGTAAATCATGGCTATTCTGAGAAATCCTCCTGTTGAGAGACCCAATTTACTCCTTCACATCCAAGAAGACATTGCTTCTGATATGAGAGAATCTATTTGGCATTATAGACAAAGTGTCAATCATTACTTCATTTCCATAAGGATTCTGGACCTGGAGGAGGAACATGTTGTCGAATTGGAAAGGAAGAGACAAATTCCAACACCCCAGAGAAGAGCATAAAATTTCAAGCTAGATGATAGAAGATACACCCAGCAACTGAGGCAAGGAGGACAAGTTGATCCCACATTTGAAGAGCTTGAAAGAGAGGTAAGAACTGAAGAGGAGATAAGGGCTAGACTTGAAGAAATAACAAGACTTCAAATTGAAGCATAAGAAAGAGTTGTAGCATAAGTAGCCTAAACAAGACTGGAGGCTAGAAAAAGGAATAGAATGGGTGATCATGAGCGTGAAGTACACATGCCTAATGTACCATGGGGAAGAAATATTGGTCCCCTTGTTCTTTCACAACCACTTCATGAGCTCCCAAGAGGCTCGAGAAAGAACTTCCCAAAATTCTAAAGGGATGGTTCTCATCTCCCAAAAGAACATGTAGCAGCATTCATCACTGCTTGTGGAGTGTTGGGAGTTGAAGATGAAAATGTTTCAGTTAGGCTCTTTATGGAGTCACTCTAATAAAAAGTTGATGAATGGTTCTACATGTTGCCCCCAAGATCTGTCACATGCTGGGAAGATATAAGAAGTGCATTTGAACATAGGTTCAAGAGCACAGAAGATTGTTAGGATCTTCTGGTCCAATTGGTTTAGATGAAGAAGGAGACCTTTGAATCAATGAGAGATTTTGTAGCAAGGTATGATAGGTTGACAAGAAGGATCCTAGAAGATGTGGTACCCTCTGAAAATAACAAGAAAAGCCTCTTCATAAGTTCTTTTCCATTAGAAGTTAGTTTCTTCCTTAGGAGAGCGCAACTAAGAACATTGAGAGAAGGTAAAGACTTTGTAATTGAGACTGATGATGATCTAATTATTTCTAGCAAAGTGAAAGGAAGAAATGGGAAGAAAAAAGGTCAGAGTTAAAATTTATTCACTACTGATCCAATGTTCCAAAAAATGGCAAATGACCTAGTTGCTTTGAAGAATCAGCTGTCACAAATCACAATGAGCATTGCTCCAATTAGACAAAATCCTCCTGATAGACTAAGAATTACCCCACCTCCTCACATGCTTGCTCTAAAAGCATCACCAGTCAATGCCATCTGTGACAATGGGGAATCACAAGAAGGATCAGACATTGAGGAAACTAAAGAAGAAAGCATGGATGACTATGAAAACTATCTTGAAATTGAAGAGGTTGGCATGCACAATGGCTTGATTGAATGCGTTGCTGATGAGAAGGAAAGTGATGAAGAAACTCCAATTTTTTCATGTGTTGTTTTCACTCGTGTATAATCCAAGAATGGTGTTTCAGCCTCAGCAGTTGCAACTGAGAGTAGGAAGAACAAAGATGATAGCTCTCCAAAGCCTCCACTAAACAAGATCATTAGCAGGGGATCACCATTACCACCTTCCATGGAATCAGCTAGAGAGAAATCAGATTCACCAATTACCAAGGATCATGCTGCTACGCCAAGTAAGTTATCTAATTCTTCTCCCAACTCAAAAGATATTAAGAGCAATTCTCTTTTAAATGTTGGTTTTGCAAAAACATCTAAATTTCAATCAAAAGCTATACCCTCACCTCCTTCCAAGAAAATTTCTACATTTAAAAAGGAGAACCCAGCACCAAAATTAAAAAAACCCCTGTCATTTAAATCCTCTCCCACTTCTGGAACCTCTTCGTCATCTACCATAACTCCATTTGAATTTTTGGAGCATGCAAGCAAAACCAAAGTTCAGCTCTCTAAGATTGAATACCTGTAAACACATTCTGCCCAATTTGACAAATTCATCAAAGCAGTCCAGGGTAGTAACTCTACATCTCCAGTCTCTAATTCTAAAGGATTACTTCCCACAACATCCACACCATCTTCTCAAAACATGCTAGCCCTCAGTGCCTCCACCACTAACAGAGTTGAGCCTTTTTACTTGTCACTTCTCATCAAAGGCAATTACATTATAGATTATGGAGCCTCAGATAATGTGATGCCAACAAAAGTTGCAAATGATCTTGGCCTCACTTTGACCTAGGTAAATGACACATTCTACTCAATGGAATCCAAACAAGCTCCATTGGTAGGAAGGATTAAGGATGCTCAAGTTGCACTAGCTGATTACCTTGACAAGAACCATTTTGGTGGCAGACATCCCGACATCTTTTAGTATGTTGTTGAGTAGAATTTTTTGTAGAGATATAGGTGGAGAAATAAAAAAGGATTGGTCATCTGCAACTATTCCAGTGAAAGGAGAAATGAAGAAGTTGTTTCCAGTCAAGAAAATGAAATTCACAGTAAGGAAATCTGATGATCCAAGACCTAACATCCTCTTTCAAGATTGTGGGCTAGGAAACTACTTCCTTACATCACAAAAGGAAGAGAACTTTCCACTCCTCATGGAGGAAGAAGAAGATCAGATTTGGAAAATGAAGTTTAATGGCAGCCATTCCAAAACAGGTTCAAGAGCTAGTGTAGTATTACACTCTCCCTCTAATGAGGTATATCATTTTACCTACAAGTTGTAATTTGACAATATAAATAATATAACAAAGTATGAAGCATTACTCTTAGGTATAAATGCAATAGAGGACATGGGAATCAAAAAGTTGAGATGTAAAGGTGTTGTAAAGATTGTGGTAAAGCAAGTCCACCAGCAATATCAAATGAAGAACCCCAGACTCAAGAACTATAGAAATAGAGTGGCTAGAATCATCTTCCCCATCCACCATTTAACATGGGTGGCTAACATTGTGCCAGTAAGGAAGAAGAATGGGGAAAGAAGGAGTTGTGTAGACTTCCGAAATATTAATCAGGAATCTCTCAAGGACAACTACCCTCTTCCAATCATGGATCATATTTTGCAAGCAGACATTGGATCTGAAATGCTCTCTTTACTTGATGGATTCTCAGGGTACAACCAAATCAGGGTGGCATAAGAGGATTGTAACAAAACAACCTTCACAACACCTTGGGGCACTTTTGCCTACAATAGAATGCCTTTTAGCTTGATCAATACTGGAGCCACTTTCCAGAGAGAAATGGACTTGGCCTTCAAAGATTTGAAACATTGCATTGTCATTTACCTTGATGACCTCATGGTTTTTTCGAAGAGGAGGGGAGATCATATCTGTCATTTTGAGCAAGTCCTTGTAAGGTGTAGGAAACATGGCATTTCTCTAAATACAAAGAAATGCATTTTTGGAGTCACAAAAGGTAAGTTGCTAGGACACCTTATGAACAAACATGGAGCTCACATTGATCCTAAGAGGATCAGAGCTATCCAAGCACTATCCTTACCAACCAGCAAGAAGGGACTTCATTCATTCTTTTGAAAGGTAAACTTCCTTTTTCATTTTCTGCCTGAGTTTTTTGAACTGGCTAAGCATATAACTTCCATGATGAAGCCTCAAGCAAGTTTTAAGTGGAATAAGGAAGGAAAAACAACATTTGAGGAGATCAAGAAAGCCATTGCCAAAGATCCAACTCTTGTATCTCCATATTTCAACAAGGAGTTCATCATGTATTTCTATGCATCAGAACATACCCTCTCTACTGTCCTTATTTAGAAAAATGATGAAGGTTTGGAAGCACCCATTACTTTCATGAGCTATCCTTTGAAAAATCATGAGCTAAAGTACAACCAATTGGAGAAACATGCCTACGCAGTGGTCAAAGATGTTAAACATTTTAGATTCTACATTCTCAATTCCCATATAGTGGTAATGGTCCCTATAAGTGAAATCAAGTCCATTTTGACTCAACAAGATCCTGGGGCTAAAAGAGGAAATTGGATTACAAAGACACAAGAGTATGACTTGAAGATAAGACCCTATAATCTGGTAAGAGGAAATGGTTTATGCCAGCTGATTGCTGAAGATGAAGCTCTCAGGGCTCAGCAAGGAGAAAAGGACGGTGTTTGCTCAACCTATTCAGGAGACAGTCCATAAGTTCTCTTTTTCGCCACTACTAATGAGTGGTATGTGGACATTGATTACTACCTCACTTATGGAGAATTCCCCCCTCATCTCGATTACAAACAAAGAAGGAGACCCAAGCTAAAGGCAACCAAGTTTGTGATCTGGAATCATACACTTTACAAGAGAGGCCTAGATGGTTGTTTCCTCAGGTGTGTGGATAAGGAGCAGTAGGAAAAGTTTCTCATGGCATATCATGATCAAGCTTGTGGTGGACATTTCTCAGAAATGGTCACCACACATAAGATCCTCAGAGGGAGATATTATTGGCCCTCCATCTTTGCAGAAATTCAAGATTGGGTTTCAAAATGCAAAGCATGCCAACAATTTGTTGGAAAGCCACAATGAGCTACATTGGCACTCAGGCCTATGGTGATTGAAGAACCATTTCAGCAATGGGGGCTAGATTTCATTGGTGTTTTGAATCCTCGTTTAAGTGTAGGGCATACTTATGTACACACTACAACTGATTACTTCACTAAATGGGTGGAAGCCATTCTAACCAAGTAAGCCAACTCTAAAATAGTCTTCAAATTCATCAAGGAGAATATCATTGTCCATTTTGGAGTACCGTAGAAGATTGTTGTAGACAATCCCATCTATTTCTCTTCAAAGGAGATCACAGATTTTTGTTATGGTTTTGGAATATCCTTATCTCACTCTTCTAACTACTATCCATAGGGAAATGGTCAAGTTGAGTCAAGCAACAAGAACATTGTGACCATTTTTCGCAAGTTAATAGATAAGAATCAAAGGAACTGGCACAAGAGGTTATATGATGCATTGTGGGCCAATAGGATCACTCCTAAGAATGAAATAGGTATGTCACCTTTCCAAATGTTGTATGGAGTTGAGGAAGATATTCCTCTGACAATTGAGATGCTAGCTCTCAAGTTGCTACAAGAAATAGAAGATGGTCAATACAAAGACTCCATTAACAAGAGAATCCTCTTCTTGTAGAAGTTGGAGGAAAGAAGACGCCAAATGGTGGATAAAATTAAAGAAAACCATTTGAAAGTGAAGAATATATTTGACAAGAGGGAAAGGAAAGAGAATTCAAGGTTGGATATTTTTTCCTACTTTGGGACAAGAGAAGAGAACCAAAGGGCAACCATGGAAAGTTTGATTCATTATGGCTCGGCCCATTCAAAATTCATGGAGCTTGCAGTGAGAATGTTTTTCTCCTCTCATACTTAAATGGAACGCCATTGGAATTTCCTTGAAGTAGAAAATACTTGAAACTGTATCATTAGTGAAAGTGAGTTGTCCCCCGCCTTGTACCATAGGTGATTTCCTGGTGTGTTTTTCCCTTTTTCTGTTGTGTGGTTTTGTTTAGTTTTGTTTGGTTTTTTTCGTGTGTGGTTTGGCTTGTGTGTGTTTCCTCCTTCTTCCATTCTTTCTCAGAATTTTACATGACTCTGCAAGGCCCAATGGATAAGGCACTAGTCAACATAATATGTTTTGAAACTTGAGATTCTGGATCCTCATGTTGTGCCCTAGCCATGCCCAGTTCACGCCATGTCCCCAAGATAGAGCCACTTGTTGCCTCTCAAAAACTACTCTATGTTTTCATAGCCAAATTCAATTTTTTTTAGCTCATGCCCTTTTTTGGTGTTTAAGCCAAGTTAGAGATTCAAGAAATTAGCAAAAGTCATGCCTTAGAGCTCTTTAAAACTTTGTTTTTCTTGTTTTTAGAAATCCTCCATTTCTCGGTCTATGCACATAATATTCTCTTTGCAACCTCTATTTTTTATCAAAATTGATCACTTGTTCTATGGCATGGGTTGTCAAGTCATTGTTTTGCCTCCATGCCTCTGGTTCATGAAGGAAATTCAAAAATTGGACTCAAAATGATGAAGCTTTCTTCCTCTGCATATTTTCCACAGTTGGGATGATGGGCCTCTTTCCCCCGTCAAATTTTGACCCCAATGAATGCAGGTACGTGGTAAGATCCTATTGAATGGGGAGGAATGGGATTTTCGATAAACTTAATACTTTTGGTCACTTTTGGAAAAAATGGTAAATTTTCCCCGTAGCCCCGATCAGGCTATAAAGGTAAAAGTCAAAGTTTGATCCCACAGAGAAAAGTCAAAGTTGAATCCCGCAGGGACAAAGTCAAAAGTGAGGCCCGCTAGAGAAAATTCAAAGCAAACGAGTAGGCCATCGGGGCACTTTTGGAAATTGAACCGAATTCCCAAAAGTGAAGTAAAATTTCTAGAATGCTCTGCGGCGCCGCCAAGGTCTCAGGCTCACCATTAAAAAGTCAAAGTGGAGGAGCAGAATGGCAGAGAACTTTGAGTTTTGGAGCCTCTTTTCCAAAAAGGTTAAAATGTTTAGAAAAGAGCCGCGACCCCATCTCTAACAAGAACATGCCAAGTGTCCTAGTCAAATCAGAGTAGGGGGCCGATGGAGGAAATTGAGTTTATGAGCCTTTTTCCAAAAAAAATTAAAATATTGAGAAAAGGGCCGCAATCCCATTTCCAATAAGAATGTGCCATGTGTCCTAATCAAATCAGAACAGCGGGCTGACAAAGGAAATTGAGTTTTTGAGCCTTTTTCTAAAAAAAGGTTAAAATGTTGAGAAAAGGGATGCATTCCCATTTCCAATAAGATCATGCCACGTGTCTAAGTTGAAAATTCAAAGCGGGGTTGTGGGCCAATTTGTTCCAAATTACCAAATCTCATGAAAAATCACAAAATGTGAAAGGATTCCCCCCGTAACTACTCCAATCCCTTCCTGCCACATGGATGACCCAATTTTAGAGTTAGAGGAGAAAATCAAATGGTCTATATTTAAACTGGAAAATCAAATGTAACGGTTGCTTTGAAAGATCTAGTTTTAACTTGCCATGAGCGTTTTCTTCACAACAGAGGAATTTGAAAAGGCATTGAGGATTTTTGAAGTTGTAATGGTTTCTTGTGAAGAATATAATGGCTTCTCAACATCATTCCAAGGGCTGAAAATTGATTTTAAAAATGACAAGAGTGCTCTGTACTTGGAAAAGACAAAAACTGCCACACTTCTTCTATTTTCCCTTCTCCCTAGAATTTATTCCATTCTCAAGCTATGTACAAACTCAGCTCGAGCTTCAATAATAAAAGAAGGAATTTTCACCTTTTTAATTGAGGGATTGATTGGTACCTTGCGACCAATGAGTTTCATTCGGTCTTGTAGCTTCTCCTGCAGATTTTTTTTTTCTTCTAACTATAAATGCATGTAAATGAAATTTCTAATTAATGTGTGAGGGCATCTGATATTTTACTCACACCATTAGTTTTCTCCTACCTCCATTTCAACTCCCATTCCCATTTCCAAGACAAAGTTTCTTCTCTAGTGAGACATTTCTAGCTTTGCCACAGGGTCAGTAGAGTGCCCTTGTTGGATCTCTGGTTGAAAGGCCAAAATTGAAATCCACTTTTTCACGCATGCACATACAAAAGCTACACTATTCAAGTAGAGGGACTTAGATTCCCATAGTGTTCACTTGAAACCCAGCAAATTTTTCCACAAGACAAATTTTCTCACCAACACACATGTATACAACCATTTATAAATTATAAACAACATTATAATAATTCATAATCTCTTCATTGTTAGATTACAAAAATGTATGCTCCAAGAATTCTTTTATTAATATCATCAAGATTTTTGTTTACATAGCTTCTTGAGCCTTTTGTGGCTCTGAAAAAAATAAATTTACCGATTACAAAAATGTATGCTCCAAGAAGTCTTTTATTAATATCATCAAGATTTTTGTTTACATAGCTTCTTGAGCCTTTTGTGGATCTAAAAAAAAAAAATTTACCACTCCTACCTACCTATCTCTCTCTCATTCGAACTCACCTTTTTTTCAATGTAGTGTAAGGATGTAGTTAGGTTTTCAAAGTACTAACCCAACTTTGATAAGGAAAACCCAAGATGAGTTAAAGCCTAGGTAGGGTGAGGGAGTCATGAAAAGGTGAAGTATATGTCTTATGAACATTATACATTATTATTGAACCTACATTAATACCTAGTACTATAGGCCCATAGGAGAGAATTCAAATATTCAAACTATACTTTTAGAGGGAAACCCTTATTACATGCTTATGGAGTCTAAATGGACTAGTAACACAATAATACCATCCCAGATAGACCTCATACACCTAAAAAATATAAAAACCAAAAAAATTGAATATGTACAATTAATGATCCTGCATTAGGGAGATTGGTGGGTGTTAAAAAATGGGGGATCTTAGTTGGACTAAGGTTGTTTAGATAGATATATTAAAAATAGAAAGGCCAGAAGTGCAAGGAATTAAGAGGATTCTCTTCATGTTTACCATGAAGAAATGCTAAATGATATTCCCCATACCCAAATTTATGAATGATAATATATGGTCCAATCCATTTTGTAGAAAATTTCTCATGTTTACTCTTTTACATATTTATGACATGTTTATTTTCTTTGAGGACAAGATCATGAATATTTAATTCATGTTCTTTAAGACATCTATTATATGCACATTTGATTCATTCTTGATAGATATTGATATGTTTGAGGGAAGTTAGTCAGAGTTCATTTTAAAATTCAATCTGTGACCAGTGTTCTTCATGATATTATTCTTAAGGGATGAAATATTTAAGATAAGTGCATGGGGATGGAATTTGTACTTCAAGTGGAAGATTTTATTTAGTTGCATAGACTAGAGATAAAGGAGTAACATGTATAGGGGTTTGAATGTTAGTCCCATAATCCAATAATGTAAATGAAATTTGGAGATGTCAATCCTTACTAACTTGATCAATAGTCTTAGTAAGGATTTTATTAGATGCTTTGGCTTATCTGTTAGCTTGTGGATGGTATGGTGTGAAGAAAATGAGTTTAATATTGTAAGTGTCACAAATTTTTTGAAATTTTATTTTTAAATAAATTACCGCTATCTTTGATAATTTTATGGGGATGATAAAACAACAAATGATGTGATGATGGATTAAATCAACAATATTATCTTCTTTATTAGAGATAAGAGGTATAGCTTCCATCCATTTTTTGAAATATTTAGTAGCTGTAATGATGGAATTATGTCGTTGAGATGATTGAAGATTAATAAGGTTAATGATATCAAGCCCCAATTGTGAGAAAGGCCATAAATTTTTAACAGGTTAATGATTATGACTAGGGATGTGTGTAAGATTAGCATATTGTTAACATTTTATGCATTTATTAGAAGTAATATTTATTAAGCATAGGCCCAGAATAAAATATCCACGGGATTTTCTTAGCGATGGAAAAACCATTTGTAACATCCTGACTTTTGGAAATCAATATTTTTAATAAGGCTTAATTGGAATGAATTTTTTTGGAATTCAAATTTGAATTATTTTGGCATTAAATTATGTGTTAATTATTCCTTGTGGAATGTGGCACATAGTTTTATTTAAGATAAATAAATAAAACAATTAAACTCAACCTAAAGCTAAGTGGAGGCATTTTTGAAGTTTAATTATATTTAAATGGATTTTGGAATCTATGAAATAAAGGAGAGTTAGGTTTTGATATTTACCATTTTAGCATGACGTGAAGAGATGAGGAGATAGAGGGGAGACCATGTCAAAAACAAATGTGGAGGATCTCATGGAAGTTTTACAACCATATAGAGCTGATTTTGGGCCTGTAATTTGGGATCTTACCATTCTTTATTGCAGCAGTGTTGGGGAGAAATTTTATAGAAAAATAAATAAGGCTTTGGAGTTTTATTTTGTATGGTGTGGAGCTAGGAAGATGGAGGAAGAAATAGAGAAGGAAAGAGGAAAAGCATAAAGGTTTTTTTGGTCTTCTTCATCTCGAATATTTCACACAAGGGTTTCTTATTTTTTTCTATGCAATATTTTGCAACTAAATGCATATTCAGTTTATTTCTCTTTTGGGTAATGAGAAATATGGATTATCTATTGTGGGTATTAATATTTTCGAATCAATCCTTTATGGGTATTTGGAAAATGTGTTTATTGTAATATGGGCATTATATATTTTAGATATCTCAAGTATGAGAGCCAGAGATTTCATTTTTTTTAAAATCCTTACTTGATAAATGGAATCAATGAGGTTATTCATTTGGGTGTTGAGAGAAGATTTCTAGACATTTTCGCTATGGGTTTTGGACTGTCTCCAAGATGCATTTTTAAATGTTGGAATGATATTGTTTTTGTTGATTCGTTGGTCTGCTACAACTATTATAAGTTGTTTTATTTCTATTGTAACATCTGCTAGAAGAGATGTGTTCTTTAAGGATTTATTGGTGAGGTAACAATTGCTAGAAGTGCTATTTTTTTATTAAATTATTGCTGCATTTGTTTCTATAGCATGGATTGTTATAACGTCAAGTTTTGGTTAGTTCCTTTCTATGTGTGGTTAATATTTGAGGTGTTGTTTTGCTGCAACATTAGCTATCAAAGAACAATGCTTTGGGGTGATTTCTATGCTCCAGACTTGCTATTGATTTCTATTTTCTTTGCTACAATTTTTGCTACTAGTATGTTGTATTTTGATAAATGGTTAGTGTGCAATAAATTGCATAGCATTTTGAAATAATGTTGTGCTATGAAATTTTTTCAAATGATTAGTGTGAAATCATTTGGCTAGAAAATTTAAAGAATGATGTGTTGTGACATTACGTCAAACAGTTGATATGCAGTCTTTTATTGGCATAAATACATGACTATGGATTATGAATTTTTTTATCATGCTGATGGAATGAATTCATTGTAATTTATGTGAAGTTATTTTATTGAAATTTATCATGCTATTGGAATGTACTCTTTGGTCCTTATGTGAAGATATTTTTTTATGGCATTCAGTCATGATGTTAGCATGCATTCATTGGACTGTATGTGAAGTTCATTGTAATGAATTTTGTCATATTGTTGGCATGAATTCTATGGATTATATTGGAGGTTTAAATTATGAAATTTTGTCATATGGTTCACATGCATTCTTTGAGTATAAAGTATTTGTTGTGCCTTTTGAAAATGCGCTATGTTGCTGATATGGATTGGTATAATGTTCATTTTGAGTTTGTGAAGTGAAGTTCATGATAGGAAATTTTTTCATACAATTGGTATGCATTCCTTGGAATATATGTGAAGTTCATTATATGACATTTTTTCATATGGTTGGCATTCATTCTTTAGAATAAAGGATCTTTTGTTCCTCTTGGAAATTATGTTATGTTGCTGATCTGATTTGGCATAAAGCTCTTTGTAAGAATTGTAAAGTGAAGTTCATGTGGATGTTTTGACAATTGCTTATCATGCCTTCTCTTTTTTACATGTAGCCTATATGTGACATGTTTTCAAATAGTTGGTATGATGATTTTATTTGACATGAAATAATATTATGAAATGCATTATGTAATCATCTTTACGTGAGGTAAGTTTTATGCATTTTCATGTAAGATGGTTAAAGACACCACTCTTGAAAGGTATTTTGAACTTGGATAGTTCATGCATGTATACATGATTTTTGAAATCATTATTATAATAATGAACAAATTAGTATGTTGATGCATGACTCTATATTCTGAATACGTTTTCATTTGTAGAATACTACATATATGAAAATGAAAATCCTTGCTAGTTCAGTTTGAGTTGACCCCTTGTGGAAAATACAAGCCATTATGGAGATAAGGGAAATGAAAGAATTTGAAGGGATTCAAGCTGATTTCAGATCTTACTTAGTTACTGTTATATTTCAGTTATGGAATAAATTGTACTTGATGTACTGCTGGAATAATTAGTATATTATATAAGCTTATGAGGCTTTTTTCCATTGCATGTAACCTTATAAGATTGTACTGAGATATTGAAAATAATGAAATGTCCTTTGGACTCAAAGCTTATTTTTATCGATGTGTTTAGCATGTATGATTTGATTATGTGTGAAATCAGCATATCAATTAAGCAATGAGAATAATGGGAAAAAAATAAATAAATAAAATTTAGACCTCAGTCTTCGAGGTCCTTACACTTGGTATCAGAGTGAGGTTGTATATCAGTTAGGCCTCTGGGAACATTATCTAATAATTCTATTTGTACTTACTAGGAACAATTTTAAGAACTCAAAGTAGTGGTGGTGTGAATAATCCAAACCAAGGTCGTGGTGGCCGAAGGGGAGGAGCTGGAAGAGGTACATGTAGAGGATTTGGTGGAAACATCAACCCTGTCCTCAACCCCACTAAAGAAGTCCTAAATGAACTTCTTAGGACTGTAAACACTTTAGAAGATAGATTGACAACTCATGAGAGGAACCTAGAGAAAAATAGTTTCTTAGGGGGTAATCAAGTAAGACATGACCAGCATGAGGTAAACCTGGGAGACTTGAACAACCAGCTGCATGCTCATGAAGATTTACCCATACGGAATAGAGTAATAGATCCCTGCCTCAAGGAATTGAAGAAAGTTCCTATTCCTAGATACAAAGGGTTATCCAATAACTTGGGTGCTAAAGTTGAGGCTTGGTTATTTAACTTACAACAATACTTTGGGCTGCATAATTGCAACTCCAATACCAAGGCCCGTTTTGTAGTTTACCACCTTGAAGAGCATGTTGTCCTGTGGTGGGCTCATTTGAAGCAATTTAAGGGTTATGTGGATTCCACCATTACTTGGGAAATGTTTGAGAAGAAATTCATAACTAGATATGTCTCGGCTAATCACCGAGAAAGGAAGAAAACTGAGTTTCATAGTTTGAAACAAAATAACATGACTGTAGCTGAGTATGAAGCTCAATTTTTAGATTTGATCTGTCATGTGGACTATATGAAGGATGAAGAGTCCAAGGTAACCAAGTTCAAATTGGGTTTGAGAGAGGTTATCCGACAAGATGTGAATATGGTAAACCCTAAGAGTCTTGCACAAGTAGTTAGTGCAGCCTACAAGGTAGAAGAAAAGGAGCAGTATCACCTAAAATATTGCCAGGAAATGAAAGAGAAGGCAATAAATAGTAAAAAGACTGTTGTTTCCTCTTCTGGACCTTACCGGAAACTTGAGTTCAAAAGGACTGCTTTTAATGGCAAACAGAGCAATGGAAATTTTCATGGAAATAATTACCAGGGAGGGCCAAGGCCTCCCATTAAATAACAACAAAATAATCAGCAGGCTGGTGACAATAATTACACACCTGCTACAAGAGCCAACAAGGTTCCAGTGGCAAAAAAAGAACCTCAGCAAGGCTGTTGGACATGTGGTAAGAACCATTACCAAAGAGATTGCCTAGAATTCCTTGCAAGAAAGACAGCAAGCCACCAGGTCTATGCATTAGTAGATAACCGTAAGGCTGAGCACCAAGTAACCCCTATTGAGACTAGAGGTAAAATATTTGTCATTTAAATTTATGTTCTATATGATTCTGGAGAATCTGATTGCTTTATGTCTCCTAGAATAGTTTAAAATATAAATCTGAAAACTATTCCTATGAAAGAAAAATGGCAAGTAGAATTTGGGACTAGTAAGAAAGTGCAGATTTCAGAATATGTAGATCAAATATAAGTTGATGTAGGGATGTTTAAAACTAGATTAAATCTGCATGTTGTTCCTTTGGGATCTTATGATATGTAGATTTTAAGGATGTTTTTTCTAAGGAATTACCAAGTTTGCCCCCAAAAAGAGAGATTGATTTTTCAATAGATATAATGTCAGGTTCAGCCCCTGCCTCTAAAGTACCTTACCAAATGAATAGTGTGGACTTGTAAGAGCTAAAAGTTCAGCTGTAAGAAATTCTTGAGCAAGGAATGATTAGGCCAAGTGTGTCCCCTTGGGGAACACCAATGGTCTTTGTTAAAAATAAAGATGGTACATTACGGTTGTGTATTGATTACCGCATGCTCAACAAGGTTACCATTAAGAATAAATATCCGCTTCCTAGGATAGATGATTTATTTGATCAGTTGAAAGGGGTAGTTGTATTTTCTAAGATTGACTTAAGGTCTGGTTACCATCAACTTAGAATCAAAGAGGAAGATTTGCATAAAATAACTTTCTGTACAAGATATGGACACTATGAATTCACGGTTATGCCTTTTAGTTTGACCAATGCACCAGATGCTTTTATAAACCTAATGAATAGTGTTTTCAGAGATTTTATAGATAAGTTTGTATTAGTCTTCCTAGATGACATTTTAATTTATTCTAGGGATGAGAAAGAACATGAATATCATTTAAGAATGGTTCTACAAAGGCTCAGGGACCACACATTATATGCAAAATTGTCTAAGTGTGAGTTTTATAAAGATAAACTACACTACTTAGGACATACCATTTCTAAGGATGGGATTTCTATGGATCCGTCCAAGATTAAAGCTATTGAAGAATGGCTAGCTCCTAAAAATGTGACAGAAGTTTGAAGTTTCATGGGATTGGCTAGGTACTATAGAAGGTTCGTGAATGAATTTTCATGAATAGCCCATCCTATCACATCACTACAATGAAAGGGTAAATGTTTTGAATGGATTGCTAGGTGTGAGGAAGCCTTTTTAAAGTTGAAACATGCTCTCACTATAGCACCTATCTTACTGGTTCCATATCCAAACAACCCTTTTGAGGTTTGGACTGATTCATTCCTAGATGGTTTAGGGGGTGTACTAACTCAAGAAGGAAAGGTAGTGGCTTATGAGTCATGGAAATTAAATCCTAATGAGATGAACTATCCCCCACATGACTTAGAGTTGGCTGCAGTAGTCCATGCTCTTGAGAAATGGAGACATTTCTTGTTGGGTAAGCCATTCAAACTTAGAACAAATCATTAAATTCTGGAGCATCTGTTTACTCAAGACAAATTGAATGCCCAACAAAGGAGATGGATAGAATTGCTTAGTGACTATGATATAGACATAAAATATGTCAAAGGTAAAGAGAATCAAGTGGCTGATGCTCTCAGCCATAGAGTCCACTTTGTTGTTGTTTCTAGGATAAAATGTTTGCTAAAGGATCAGCTCTTACAACAACAGAAAATAGATATTTTCTGTAAGGAAATGATTGAAAATTTGTTACAAGAAATAGTGGACAACAAATATGTTGGTTATTCCTTGGACTTAGATGGTCTTCTAAGGTTCCAAGGTAGAATTTACGTACCTTTTAAAGGAAATTTTAGAACTATTATGATGTAAGAAGTGCATCAAGCTCCTCATTTTACACATCTCGGGGTCACTAAAATCACTCATGAATTGAAATAGTTCTATTTTTGGCTTGGTATGAAAAAGGATGTGGCTATATTTGTTTCTAAATGTTTAAAATGTCAAAAGGTGAAAGTTGATCATTGTCATCCCAGTGGTAAGATTTTTCCCCATGACACTCCAAAAGACAAATGGGCATCTATAACTATGGATTTTATTTCTGATTTGCCAAAATCTAAAAAGAGGCATGATACTATTTTAGTTGTTGTTGACAAGCTAACAAAGGTTTCTCATTTTATTCCTGGTAATCTAACGTATGATGCACCTGTACTTGCTGAAAGATTTGTGAAGAAAGTTATAAGATTGCATGGAATTCATGAACTGATTATTACTGATGGAGATACTTTTTTTACATCTCGGTTTTGGCAAAATCTAGCAGCTGCTTTTGGCACAAAGCTGCATTTTAGTTCTTCTTATCATCCTAAAATGGATGGGCAAACTGAAAGAGTAAATCAGGGATTAGAAGACATGCTAAGAATGTATGTTATGGACCAGAAAAATAAGTGGGAAGATTTATCATACTTCTTTGAATTTTCTTATAATAATATTTATCATACTTCTTTGCAAATAGATCCTTTTGAAGCTTTATATGGAAGAAAATGTATAACACCCTTAGGATAGGAAGGCCTTAAAAATTGGGTAACCACAGGTCCTGATGTTTTAAAAAGAATACGATCAACAAATGATTGTTATAAGACAAAAATTAAAGGCTATAAGTGATAGACAAAAGAGTTATGTTGATAAGAAAAGGACTGAAAAAGAATTTCAGGTGCGTGAAAAAGTTTTTTTGAGGGTGAAACCTCATAAAAGTTCAATTAAGTTTGGAAAGGCATCTAAACTTGCACCCAGATTTGTTGGTCCATTTGAAATTTTAGAGAAAATTAATGTTGTAGCCTGCAGGTTAGCATTGCCTCCTTTACTTTCTAAAATTCATGATGTATTTCATGTCTCAATTTTGAAAAAAAATGTGCATGATCCCTCACATGTGCTAACTTGGCAGAACTTGCAAGTAGATGATAAGCTAAATTTTTAGTTTGAGCTGGTAAGGATATTATTACATCGAAGCATTAAGTTACGAAATAGATATATCCAACAAGTTTTTGTCAGTGGGATAACCTAAGTGAAAGAAGTGCCACTTGGGAAGATGCAGAGTATGTAAGAAAGAATTTTCCATTTCTTTTTAAGTCTCGGTAATTAGGACATTACCCTTGTTAAGGGGGGGAGGATTTAACATCCTGACTTTTGGAACTTAATATTTTTATTAAGGCTTAATTGGGATGATATTTTGTGGAATTCAAATTTTGAATTATTTTGGCATTAACTTATGTGTTAATTATTCCTTGTGGAATGTGGCACATAGTTTTATTTAAGATAAATAAATAAACCAATTAAACTTATCCTAAAGCTAAGTGGAGGCATTTTTGAAGTTTAATTATATTTAAATGGATTTTGGAATCAATGAAATAAAGGAGTGTTAGGTTTTGATATTTACCATTTTAGCATGGCGTGAAGAGAAGAGTTAGAGGGGAGACCATGTCAAAAATAAATATGGAGGATTTCATGGAAGTTTTACAGCCATCTGGAGCTGATTTTGGGCCTGTAATTTGGGATCTTGCCATCCTTTATTGCAACAATGTTGGGGAGAAATTTTCTAGAAAAATAAATAAGGTTTGGGAGTTTTATTTTGTATGGTGTGGAGCTAGGAAGCTGGAGGAAGAAATAGAGAAGGAAAGAGGAAAAGCACAAAGGTTTTTTTGGTCTTCTTCATCTTGAATCTTTCAGGAAAGGGTTTCTTATTTTTTCTATGCAATATTTTACAAATAAATGCATATTCAATTTATTCCTCTTCTGGGTAATGAGAAATATGGATTATCTATTGTGGGTATTAATATTTTCGAATCAATCCTTTATGGGTATTTGGAAAATGTGTTTATTGTAATATGGGCATTATATATTTCAGATCTCTCAAGTATGAGAGCCAGAGATTTCATTTTTTTTAAATCCTTACTTGATAAATGGAATCAATGAGGTTATTCATTTGGGTGTTGAGAGAAGATTTCTAGACATTTTTGCTATGGGTTTTGGGCTGTCTCCAAGATGCATTTTTAAATGTTGGAATGTTGTTTTTTTTCCGATTCATTGGTCTGCTACAACTGTTATAAGTTGTGTTATTGCTATTGTAACAACTGCTAGAAGAGATGTGTTCTTTAAGGATTTATTGGTGTGGTAACAACTGCTAGAAGTGTTGTTTTTTTATTAAATTATTGCTGCATTTGTTGTTGTAGCATGGGCTGTTATAACATCGAGTTTTGGTTAATTAATTTTTACATGTAGTTAATATTTGAGGTGTTTCTTTGCTGCAACATTAGCTATCAAAGCACGGTGCTTTGGGGTGATTTCTATGCTCCAAATTTTTTATTGATTGCTATTTTCTTTGCTACAATTTTTTCTGCTAGTATGCTATATTTTGATAAATGGTTAGTGTGCAATCAATTGCATAGCATTTTGAAATAATGTTGTGCTATGAAATTTTTTCAAATGATTAGTGTGAGTCTAGAATATTTAAAGAATGATGTGTTGTGACATTACATCAAATAGTTGATATGCAGTTTTTTATTGGCATAAATACATGAGTATGGATTATGATTTTTTTATCATGCTGCTGGAATGAATTCATTGAAATTTATGTGAAGTTATTTTATGGAAATTTATCATGAAATTGGAATTGACTCTTTGGTCCTTATGTGAAGATATTTTTTATGGCATTCAGTCATGATGTTAGCATGTATTCGTTGGACTGTATGTGAAGTTCATTGTAATGAATTTTGTCATATTGTTGGCATGAATTCTATGGATTGTATTGGAGGTTTATATTATGACATTCTCTCATATGGTTCACATGCATTCTTTGAGTATAAATTATTTGTTGTGCCTTTTGAAAATGCACTATGTTGCTGATCTGAATTGGCATATTGTTCATTTTGAGCTTGTGAAGTGAATTTCGTGATATGAAATTTTCTCATACAATTGGTATGCATTCCTTGGAATATATGTGAAGTTCATTATATGACATTTTGTCATATGGTTGGCATGCATTCTTGGGTATAAAGGATCTTTTGTTCCTCTTGGAAATTATGTTATGTTGCTGATCTGATTTGGCATAAAGCTCATTGTAAGAATTGTAAAGTGAAGTTCATGTGGATGCTTTGACAATTGCTTATCATGCCTTATCCTTTTTACATGGAGCCTATATGTGACATGTTTTCAAATAGTTGGTATTCCAATTTGATTTGAAATGAAATAATATTATGAAATGAATTATGTAATCAGCCTTGCGTGATGTAAGTTTTATGCATTTTCATGTAAGATGGTTAAAGACACCACTCTTGAAAGGTATTTTGAACTTGGATATTTCATGCATGTATACATGCTTTTTGAAATCATTATTATAATAATGAACAAATTAGTATGTTGATGCATGAATTTATATTTTGAATAGGTTTTCATTTGTAGAATACTACATATATGAAAATGGAAATCCTTGCCAGTTCAGTTTGAGCTGACCCCTTGTGGAAAATACAGGCCATTATGGAGATAAGGGAAAGGAAATAATTTGAAGGGATTCAAGCTAATTTCAGATCTTGCTTAGTTACTGTTATATTTCAGTTATGGAATAAATTGTACTTGATGTACTACTGGAATAATTAGTATATTATATAAGCTTATGAGGTTTTTTTCCATTGCATGTAACCTTATAAGATTGTACTGAGATATTGAAAATAATGAAATTTCCTTTGGACTCAAAGCTGGTTTTTATCGATGTGTTTAGCACATATGATTTGTTTGTATAATTGTATGATTTGATTATGTGTGAAATCAACATATCAATTAAGAAATGGGAATAATGGGAAAAAAATAAAAAAATAAAAAAATATTCAAACCTCGATTTTCGAGGTCCTTACACCATTAAAATGTCTACCACATTTTCCATCGTGGACTTCTCGAATAGCTTGGCTAGCCTCTGGATATTTAATACATTGAAGGAGAACACATTCAAACCATTTTTTATTAATGAATCCCCAAATATAACATAGCGGAAGGCATGTTGGTGGAATGTTATATTACCATTTCTAGATAGGTCCAAGGTTATTTTTCTTTGGGAAATATAGTCCTATATTTGGGTATACCAGATATCATATTGGATATTTTCTTTATGATTGATGGAAGAAATATCAGTGTTGGTGTGAGATAGGTGATCAAGTCTGTGTACAATAGTGAAGAGTTTATAATTGTTTAGGGATAAAGGGGTGAGGGATGTGAGAGATGCCATTATATCTGCAAAATTATTGGATGAGCATGGAGTCATTTGGATTTCATAATGATTGAAGGCCTTTAAGAGATTGTCTATGATAGCCTTATATTTTTGGAAGGTCTCATTTTTACATTGATATGTTCCTTTCATTTGATTGATGATTATCCTACAGTCATAATAGATGTCAAGAATACTTACACTAAGAAATGTAGTAGTTTGAGGACCCATGATGAGGGCCTTGTACTCAACCATGTTATTCTTATAGTTAAAGTTCAATTTAACATATAGTGGAATATGAGTATTATGATTATCTCAACACCCCCTCCTTGTCAATATTTAGACCCATAAAAAAGTAAGTTCATTTTGAGAGGAGTGTTATCATGATTGAGGGTGTTGATAGATTCATCAGGAAATTATTCACAAGGGAGTTGATTATTAGAAATTTGATCTTATATAAGTTTATCAACAATAACCTTCCCTGTGAAATATTTTTGAGAAATAAGTTCAACATCAAACTAAATCATTAGCATGTTCCATCTAGTTATATGGGTATTATGATATAGATTAGAATGCATGGATTTAAGTGGATTAAAAATTGTCACTACAGAGGTTTTGTGATTGAGGAGATAATGACAAAGTTCGGAAGTTACAAAGTATAAGAAATAACATAACTTTTCTACTTATAAATAATGGGTCTTGTAATCGTGAATGGTATGACTTATATAATAAGTGCCCTTCTCCCAACCTTACTTATCTTGATGTGCCATCATAGCTCCTAAGGCATGAACATTGTCAAAGATATATAGATAGAAAGGCTCTCCCTCACTTGGAGGCATAAGTACTAGTGGTGACATGAGATATTTATTAAAAGCATCAAAGGAATTTTGGAAATAATCATCCCATTTGAAATGAATTTCTTTTATAAGGATGTGGTGGAAGGGTTGACATTGATTTGATAATTGATAGATAAAATGAGAGATAGATTGATATTTCCCTTGTACACTACGGATTTGTTTAAAGTTAGACAGGAAAATTTTGATTATGGATTTGATTTTGGTATAGTTGACCTCAATTCCCCTAATTGATACTATGAATTGTGAGAATTTCCCTATTAGTACCATAAACATGCATTTAACATGGTTCAGTTGAAGGAAATATTTTATTAGATGGGAAAATATTATGTTGAGGACATTATATGGTATATTCGGTGTTTAGATTTACCTAAGAGATCATTTACATAGTTTTCTATGGTTTTGTAGATCAGGTCATGAAATATATAAGGTCATATCACACTAGTAAATTGCTCCTACATTTTTCAAGCCAAAGGTCATTACTCTATATCATAAGGTTCCCCATGGAGTGATAAGGGATGTATTATGTTGATCTTCTGGTGCAATAAGGATTTGATTGTAACCAGAGAAACCTTCCATAAGAGACAACATTTCATGGCATGCCATTAGGTCGAAAAGCTAATAATTGTTCGGTAAAGGAAAATAATCTTTAAGAAAAGAGAGGTTAAGGTTTTGAAAGTCTATGTAGATACGTAATTTCCAAGAGTTCTTGGTTACATGTATGATGTTACAAACCCATTGTGGATAATTGATGGGTAGAATGAAATTGGATGAGAGAAGATGCTAAAGTTATTCTTTATCTATCAATGCGACATGCAGATGAATTTTAAAAAGTTTATACTTCACTAGTTTAGCATTGTGGATGGTGACAATATTGGGGATAACTATATTAGGGTCAATACTAGACATGTCACTATAAGACCATGTGAAGGCTTGAATACGATAAGATAATAAGGAGGTGAACTCATGAAGCTCTTGTAGGTCTAAAGCTTGAACAAATTTAATTATATGTGGTTCTTGTGATGTCACTATGATAACGTCGATGGTGGATTTTTTAAGGAGTGTAGGCATGTCAGGAGGTAGGGATATTTAGATATAATCATCTTCAATACCCATGTTTATTAAGATGATGTTATCATCTTGACATTGGAGAAAAATGATTTTTGGAAATTTGGACACTGAGAGGGGGGGTGAATAAGTGTGTTATAAAACTTTATAATACTTCTACTTCACAAAAATAGTTAATAAACACATATGAAATCATGCACAACCAACTGAAGGAGAGACACTACACAAATTTTTAGGTGGTAAACCAAATAAGGTAGAAAAACCACTAAAATCAAAGAACTAGCTGTGGAAAATTTTAGGTCCCGTGTGTTACAATGATTTCAAGTTGAGTATACAACTCAACTTTTGAGGCTACAACCCCAAGAATATACTCAAGCAACAACTTTATGATGGAGGATAAAACCCCCAAGTTAATTTAGTCAACAACTATTAACCTTCTACAAGCTACAACTTGCAACGAAGCTACAACTCCTTGATTATACTGAGTTGTAACTCAGTGTGTATTCAAAACTTGATCACTCTTCATCTTGGATGTAATACATCTGATTGTGACATTAAAGTATCAATCTTTACTTCTTATTGTGCTTTCAATTTCATCAAAATTTCAAGTACATATTTTCCTTTCACTTGTTATCTGCTTATTTTGAGCATTCACTTACTATTCTTGACTTATCAACTCAAAGTTTTGTTCATTCTTCAACATTTAGAGCTTAACATGTCATATAGATTTCACTAGAATTTAGTTCAGTCTTCAAGAAACTTTAAAAAATAACTTATCTCACTCTGATTGGTTTTATCATCTCATCCTTTTGCACACTTTCCAATCATGCATACTTATTCTCCATACTTTAGTAAGAAAACTGTCAATTATGCATACTTTTACTATTTCTCATCAACCTACTGTATTCACCATCCTTTAGGAATTTTACTATTTTTCTTGTCTTAAATATCATGTAAAGAACTCACTCTTTTCAGCCTTTTCAAACTTGTATACTATGCATTCAAGTTTTATTCTACTTTTTCATTTTAAATGGTTTAAAAACTCATCTCTGTTCATTTCAATTTCTTCATTGTCTTCATAGTTTAGTTTCAATTTATACCACACAATTGATATCAACTTGTTCTATCTTGCATTACACACCTCAGTCCTCACTACTAACCACCTCAACATTTATGAACTACAAAACAACATTAAAAATGTATCTTCTTCTTACTACTATTTCACACCGTTTTCCATAGTTTCATACTGTCATTTTCTTCTCATGAGGTCTCTAAGAATTATTAAATAAATGAATCTTGAAGGTTTTCCTCTTCACCATCTTTAAATCTTCTTTTGTTCCATTCTTACACTGTCTGTTCTTCATATTTATCTCACAAGGAAAATACATTTCTTTCATTAACATAATGCATTTCATCACTATCTTTCATTCATTATCTTAAAATTTTCAATCTCTCTATCTTGTGATTGCTTCAATGCCATTCACTATATATACTGTGTTTATCAACAAGTCTCAATGTTCATTGTTTTTCTTTCTTCGACAATTACACACACTTCTCTGTATCTCTATTTTTCATAGTTTCAAGTTTTTCAATCTTACAATTCCCTTCAACTTCTTTGGTGTATATCACTGTTAGCCTTTTATACTACCTTACTTCCACAAAAAAAACTAACTCAATATATGCCTTAAGTTACATTCATTTCAATATTCGTACAAGTTGCTCGAGCTCCTAACTCTTCATTTCTCCTTGAGAACTCATAAGACTTTTGCCCATGGACTGAAAAATACAAAACCATTTGTTTTCCTTTGAAAAAAATCTTAGAGAAGATATCAAAAGTTCATAATAGTTTAAGACTCTTTAAATTCCAATCAATCTTCATTCAGTTTGAATTGAGGAGGTCATTCATTGTTTACTTTCACAAAAATGATGAACTTAGCCACTTCAAACCTAACTACGTTTCAACCTGCGATAAGACTTATTATGTATAAATTTAGAAATTTCACACCTGGAATGCATCTTCACCATGTTTGAGTTCAAATTAACTTTGTAAAGATTATTAAGAACATTTACAACTAAAGTGATTTCACTAGTTGACTTCCATTTCACCTTCTGCATAGTTCTATGATGACATAGACCACTGTAAGAGAAAAATTATCACATTCACATGAAAATTAGTTTATTAAAACAATGATATTGATATTCAACATTTATTCAACCTCTTTGTAACATGATTCCAAAAGAAGGAAGTCCTTTTTTGCAAGAATTAAAAATTTAAGTTCAAGAACATGTTTGTTTAAATGTCAAATACGACTTTGAATGGAGACTATTACATAATTCTCTCTTGTTATTCAATGAAATCACTTCAAACCTTTTGCAAATACCTCGTAATATGTACACATTAATTTCTATAAAAATTCAAAAAAATTGGACGGTTGAAAATGGATTTTGATCAAAAGAATTTTGCAAACCCTAGAATTAGGGTTGCAAGCACAATGATAGCCCGAGACCAAATAAAAAAGGATTTATTATGAAAATCTCAATGAAATTTGAAATTTTCAAATGTTTTAGGCTTTTGGGGGCCTTATTCATCTTTTCCAATTAACTTCTAAGTCTGAAACATCCAAAACCACTCCTAACATGAAGAAAACTAGTCCATAGTGTAAAGTCAAGCTTGACATGGTTTGTATAGGGAGATTTCATGCTTAATTATTAATGAAAGTAAAAAATTCCACTATATATGTATTTGAAGGTCCAATATCCATCTTCTCCAATATTTTTTCAAGTGTGGGACATCCAAAATCCTTCTCAAAAATCAAAAGGACAGTGCACAATAAAGTCCATGCATGTTGTCACAATCTACAATGATATTCACTGCTCTTCTTGCCATTTGAATCAAGTTTTCACATTTGAGAAACTTAATTTTTGCCAAGACCATCTCATAAATATAAGAATGATCATGTTCAAGAGATTGAGAGAGGTTTTTCAAGAAGAAAAAAATAGACAAGATAATGGAAACACCTTTCTTTGCACAATATCACAAATCCCTATAGAACCAAGAAGTTTGATTAATGGGATTCACAACAAAGACCTATAATATTCTATAAAAACTTAAATGTTTTATAATATAAGGGATTTGGAACTAATTTTAATCATAGAACCACCTTTGAATAATAACCCTGAATGTACCTTCCAACTCACATAATTGAACCTGAATTCCCTTGTAAGGACCAAGATGGATAATCTAATGCTTGAATTTCATGATTGCAATCACTATGGAATGGAGAATAACTCAATGAGATATAAAAATATCCACCACTTCACAACTATGACAAGAGAAATAAAAATTACTCATTTCAACTCAAGACATCTAGAAACAAACATGAGAAGAGAAATAACCTGGTAGAAGAATGTTCATATCTTTCTTAAATCTTATCCTGTTCATTTTTATTTTTTTGAAATATCTTAAGATTAGATTACTATAAAAAAATTACTTCTATGATTTATCCAAAGGAGTAACTATATTTTTTCTTGAGTGTTAATAAGCCAGACACCTTATTATGCAATTTCCAAAAATTGTTTTTTAGAAAAACTAGCATAACTTTCACATAACTTCTCATAAATTGATGAAATTTTTCCTAGAGCACCAAAACTCACCCATATAAATGATACATGAGCCAATTTTCCATAATTTTTATTTTACAATTATATCCCATCTCATTTTCCTCAGCCTGCACTGTTAGTTCTTAAATCCACTTTCTATAAAATTTTGAATTTTGACTCCAGGGGATAAACCAAGCCTTGTTTTTTATAAAAATGTTGTAGACACTATTACTAGGATGATCCCATGCTCACATGACCATGCCATGACCTATACCAACTTCTCACACCTCATCAAGCACTAGAAACATGACTAAATGGACAAATTTCAATTGTAACTTCCACTAGATGACCTGATACAAATTGTGAGAGCTCTTGCTCATGCTTGCAACATCATTGCTGACCTGTAGATAATCTGAAAATAGAAACCCAACCTTTTATTTTCCTTCAGATACCAACTACATCTCAATTTGAGCTTGTAGCACCTTGAAACCAACTTGAATAATGCATGCAGCTTCCTGAGACCAACTTGAACCACTCAGCACCATTGAACACCACCTAACATGAATGATTTTTCACTCTTTCTTTTCCATCAATGCCATGTGACATAAATGGCAACAACCACCAATGTAACAAGGTGCAACAAGGATAGCGGGAGATTCCCCTTCTATTAAATTAGGTAATACTAGAGGTAAGATCTATGTCTTTCCATTAGCCTGATAAGTAAATGGTCCAAGGGTGATTGTATTGATTAAAAAAATTAGGGGGGATAGATATGGTTTCATCTGTGTTAGGGGGAATGTATGATCAGAACGAAGATAATGGTTTAGAATTTGGGATTGGTGGTGGTGAATTCGGGGAAGGTTCTTTAAATTTGAGTCCATATTTTTCGTGGGGTTTTCTTAAATCCTTAAAGGGTAGCTCATGTGGAATTTGATCATATATAACTAGGAAAAAACATTTCCACGCACAACGATGGAGGAAGGTTTGGGAAAATTGAGGTTTATTCAAGAATGACAAATATACAGTGAATGGTTTAACATGGTGTTGATCATCGAGATGTGATGAGGGGAATTCAATGCCTCCGTAGACGAGTTGTGTTTGAAGGAAAGGAGGAAAAATGGAGATAATATTTATAACATTGAGCTCATAGAGATGATGTTTATCGGGTCTCCCATATGTTTTTGGTGTAGGGAGTGTATTGAGAGCCAGGAGTCGATACTCCCCTAATGAGAGACTTTGTATCATATCTTTGAATGATTGATCATTGAGTAATTTAAATGCATGGATGGATGAATTTTTGTAATATTGATTTGAATAAGTGTTGTTTTCTAAGGGAATTAATAAGTCATTTTGCGTATAGGTCATATGAAATTCTTTGAATGTGTTAGGATCAACATGAACTATAAATTTCTTACCTTTATGTTCATATTTCAAGCACCGATGTAGAGTTGATGGAGTGAATCCAAAGACATCCTAAAAGTATATTATATTGAAATTCACATTCCATAAGGTAGAAGATTTTGTGGAGGATTGTCACACCTTATTTTATAGGTAGGATTACCGTGCCTACAATGGGAATGACATTATCGTTGAAAGCACATAGGACAACAGATGACTGCGCCATGACGGTTTTAGGTAGCTGAATTTTTTTGAAAGCATGGGATAAGATGATATTGATGTTGGCCCCATTGTAATTCATGAATATTTTAATAAGGGTATCATTGATTTGGAAAGTGATAAATAAGGGGAGATCATGGTATTCAGGATGCAAAGATGGGATTTTAGATTTTTTGAACATAATGGTTGTAAACATTTTTAGAGTGATGATAAAGTTGACAAATGGATAAGATTTGTCTGATTATATCGAGATGGATTGGAGAGTTTCTATCATAGCTTGTTGATGTTGAGGGGAGTTACTGATGAGTTTGTAGACATACATCTTTATGGGTTCTTGATGTAACTGTAATAGAACATTTTTCTATATTGAATTCATGGATTGAGTCTGGGGTGTATGAGGATGGAGAAATTGAATTTATAAAATGGTGTATTGGGTTATTCAGTATGGGCTATATAGATGGATACTTAAGGCCTATATTTATTTTAGGATTTTGAGTCTTGCGCATGAGATCTCGTGGCTATGCAAATAGCATCAATTTGGAAGAAAGAAGTTTCACTAGAGGAGGACACATCCCTTCTTAATGGGGTGGTAGGTAATGTTTTAAGAGTGTCAAACTCAATATTTTTAGGTGTATGTTTAACCTAGTATTTTGAATTTGTCATTTTATGATTGATAAGTGGACCAATACAATCTTAATTTTTCAAGAGGTCATCCTTCTTAGAAAGATATTAGATTGTGACACGAATGGATTTATAGTATTCAACATGATGTTCTACAATTCTATGATATGAAAAAACCACATCATGCTTGTACTGGGTAGGTTTCAATCTACATGGGTTGAAGGCTTTGATTGGGGGTAATGATATGGTTGATGATTGAACAATATTTTCAAGGATTGTGGCATAGTGTCCCAAGGGATATTTCTCAGACAATGAAAGAGGTCATGGGGATTTTTGTTTCATTAAATAGTTTAGGGGCAGGGGCTTGTTAGGAAATAAGGGATAAAATATGTGGAATAATCCCTCACAGAATTGCAACAATAGAAACTAATATGCATAAATTATTACAGATCTCTGTTATCCCGTAAAATTGACAAGGGAAATTTTACCGATAACCATACCGAAAAATTTTGTTTCGATCCCTCGTTAGGGATCCTTCGCGTTCGAAACGTTGTAAAATCCCTTCCCGGGAAATCTAGTTTTTGAACTTAGTCTTTTTGAGCCTTTTTTGGCTGGGCGCATGGATTTTCCTTGTAACACCAAGTTTCAGTGCGCCCCCTTAAAAATCCTTTGGCGCATGGTTTTCCATGTTAACTCACGTTTTTTCAGTGCGCCAAAGGGCGCATCATAATCTATATGCAACACCAAGTTTTGGTGCGCCAAAAGGCGCACATAACTTCGTGTCGACAATGCATATGGTGCGCCAAAGGCGCGCTCATTTCTCTGTTGTCAATTCCTTCCATGCGCCAAAGGGCGCACCGCTTTCCCTTGTCGACAGCCGTTTCCATGCGCCATTTCAAAAGGTTGGTGGCGCATTGATGACAAGTTTTCCTATAAATATCAGTGCGCGCCCATGTCATTTTCACTCCTTTTTTCGAAGCACGTGATTGCTCTGGATTTGTCAGCTCTTCTCTGTCGCTATCTCACACTGTGGGCCCGCTTTCCAAATCTTTTGCTATATTTAAGGTAAGAGGTTCTCCCTCTTCTCTGTTTTATGCTTTCGTGTTTTGGTCTGTGTTCTGTTGGTGTGTTTTGGTCTGTTTTTTGGTTTGCTGGTCAGTTTTTAATGAAATATGTTTAGGCCTTTCCCCCCTGTGCTGCCCTGTTCATTTTCTTCTGTTCCAATTCCTCTCCCTCCCTCTTTCTGGATCTGCTGGAAAAGGAGTCATTTTGTAACTGGCTTGGTCTATTAAAAAGCTTTTTGTTAAAACCTTACTTGTTCAAGTAATTTTTGAAGTGGAAGAGAGGAATAAAGAAAAGATTTGGGTAGGCTTTTTATCCAGTGGCGCACTGGCGCGCCTTGTCGCAAAAAAGACAGTTGCGCCCCATCGGTGCACCTACCCGCCATGTAACATATTCAAAACCCCGCGCCAATGGCGCAGCCTTCCGTTCTGCTACAGTTGAAATTCATGCGCCCTCAATGGCGCGCCCTCTTTGCATGTTACAAGTCTAAATCCCGTGCCTCCTTGAAGCCTTTGGCGCACCCTTTATCCATGCTGAATAATGTTTCCATGCACCAAAGGGCGCACCCAGTTTCGATGCAGCACAAGCCTTCTGTGTGCAAGTATAAAAGATTACATAGGCGCGGGCGCACCCTCCGTTGCAAGTAACATGATGTTGAGTAAACCCTCCATGCGCCGCGCCCTATCCCTTTGGCGCACCATTTGTTAATGTTACACAATCTTCCCATGCGCCAAAGGGCACACCGAACCCCAATGTAACACGCATTTCCTGTGCGCCCTGATATAAAATGCAACCTGCTTCATCCATGCGCCATGCGCCTTTGGCGCTAGTATAACCTATGCAACATTCCTTTTCTGTGCGCCTTATCTATTTGGCCTGCCAGTTGCATTTTTCCTGCGCCCTGAGCCTTATAATCTCTCTCTCTCTCCTTCTGCTAGCTTTCCAATGGAAGATCAAATGACTAATTCAACCTTTTTGGATTGGGTCTCACTTCTTCTTCGTGCAGATCAGCAACTGAGTTCGAGAGAACACATGTCTACGTCAAGCAAGAAACCCACCAAACCAAGAGGAAAAGCTAAGCTGACAGAAGAAGAAATGAAATACAAATATCAGAGGGTCAGGATGCCCGAATCACAGGCTGAGTGCAGTATGGATGTCAGAGACTCAGAATTGGGTCACATTGACATGGATGAGTTCTGGGTTAGAACTCAGAAGGTTACAAGAAGTCCATGGATGGACAAGCTAATAGGCAGTGCCCTGCACTTTGTCGGAGGAATCCCTGTCAGCACTGTGAACAATGAGTTCATGATGGTAGTTGCGCAATCTTTCAACAAGGACATAAGATGTGTCGAGAACAGCAAGGGTGAGGTAGTCATAAACCTCACTGCCCGTCATTTTGAGTTGATGCTTGGCATCCCTCACCACCGGAACTACGTGGCTGTTAGCCAACATGAATGCATCAAGCCCTGGGAAGACAACGAGGGCCAGTGCATGCAGTTGATGAATGAAGTCTACCTAAAGAATAAGAAGGTAGTGACCCGGTGGCCTCAGACTATCCACCGAAGTGATTTCTCAGAGGAACTCAGTGACACGATCACCTTCCTGAGCAGAGTCTTCGGGCTTTCAGATGCCCACTATTTCCATAAGTGGATGCTGCGGTACCTAGAAACAATGAATAAAAATTTTCCCGATCAGCGCTTTTTGCTGGGGTGAAATAATCAGCAGCACCATCTCTGAGCAGCTGCAACAGTTCGCCACCATGGGAGTGTTCCATATGAACTCCTATGTAGTCTATGCTGCAGCGTCAGCAAGGGATTATCCGAGGCTGAACCGAAGTGGAGTATGGCCTCAGGCCAAGATATTTGATTACTATCCAGAGCTGAGGCTGGAGAATAGCATCCAACATTTCGCAAAAGTTAATGATGCGTTCTTCTATCATGTCATCTGCCTACTGAGGCCGAACATGACTCATAGCCGGACAACCAAGAACATAGTGGCAGTCACAGAGAAATGGGGGGCCCTGTTCACCCAATTTCCCACGTTCACCTATCTAAGGGCTGCCAACTTTTTGGGAGAGCCAACCAGGCTACCGAGGTATGTTGGACCAAGGCTGATTCTATTAGAACTATCAAGACAGCTGGTCACGTACCATGAAAAGTGCCTCAAAAGAAAGAAGGGCGGAACTCCTTTCCCCCTCACAGTAGGCTTGTACACATGCTCCTCCTACCATAAGGTGAAGGAAATGTTCGCAGAGCTGGAGTTGTTAAATTTGAAGCATGACTTCCTAGCCAGGCCTACCTTCGATCCTAGGGGCTACCTGCCAAGGGCTAAGCTTGATCCAATCCATGTCCCTCAAATTGAGGATATTTACATGGACATTCTCCATGAGGTGGAACTCAGAAGAAAGGATCACTCGCGCTTGGCATTGACGGAAATCATTCAATACGGAGTGGCCATTGTCCCCAAAGGCTTCCAAACCACGGAAGACGAAGTAGACAAAGTGTATAATGACACAGAAGGGGATGATTGGCCCTGTCCCGGACATTGACAGAAGCAAGGCTCCTCAAACAATTGAGGAGAGGGTCAAGGAGACTATGTGGAGAACAGAGCATTGGTGCCGCATGAACGGACTAATCTACCTCGGGGTAGATTTCACAACTTCCCCTTTGGGCAACGCACCTCCAAGATCAAAGAAGCTACTGAAAGGCAAAGGTGCCGAAGGTGAACCTAGCACCATTCAGGAGGAAGCCCCTGAAAGTCCTCTTCCTTCAGAGCCTAAACAAGTAATAACTCTGGATTCGCCAGAGAAAGAATTGACAGAGGATAGTCCTATACGCCCATCCACCCAGGATGTCGGCGTCGCTACAACTTCAGAGGTCCCTTCTATCCCTTCTTCTTCTCTTCCTTCCCCTCCTCGAGTGACTCAAGCGACCACTCCTTTGGTTGTGTCCTCTGCCCCTTCTTCTACTCTTTCCCCCGCCTCTTCATCTATTTTCTCCTCCCTCGCTGATTTGTCTTCTTCCATTTCTTCCCTCATCTCCGAGCTCCCTTCCCTTTCTATGTCTTCTGCGGTTGCGGTTTCCCTTCCTCCCGTGGGCACTTCCTCGGCTATTCTTTCGATGCCGCCGCCGCGTGTCTCCACGTTTTTCCCCTCTTCTACCGTTGCTGCCTCCCCCTCTGTCTCTGGTCCTTCTTCTATAGGACCAGCTTGGATCTCTCAGCAGCTGAGCCAACAAAAGAGGAAAGTCCCCATCGCTCCGATGGACTTTTTTGGTCATTCCGGCTAAAGGAGTAAAGAAGCACAAGCTGGTTACACGCTTCTCGAAGAGCGCTGCAGGTGAAAGAGTCATGGAAATAGCATACCCCAACCCCCTCAAAGAGAAAGAAGATCTGTCTCCGACAGATTTCACCGTGACCCAAGTCACAATGGGGACATCCTCAGAAAGTCTCCAGGGGGAAGCTCTTTCCGCAGTGGATGCACTCTGCAAGAAGCTTTAGGAAACGAAAGAGGAAAAAAGGCTACTGAAGGAGCAGAATAAATACCTGCTTCAAGCCTTACAGAAGATGGGAAGTGCACCTCCCACAACTGCCGCCAAAACTCCTGAGCTGCTCAGTCAGGAGAAGATCAATGAATATTCAAAGATTGGTGAGCAGGGCATGGCCGTTTCTGCTTGGAGGAGCCAAATCCTCAAGGATAGTGAAAAAGTAATCGCCGAGTATATCAGTTTATACCTGAACATCGAGAAGGCGAACAAGGAACTCCAAGCATTAGCAGGTCCAGTATCAGAAGAGTTGGAGCATGCTAGACTCCAGCACGAGACCTTCCAACAAATGTTCGACTGTTCAGTCGAAGATCTGGTCAAGTTTGGAGTCTTCGGCCATCCAAGGGCCCTCAACAAAACTATGTCCACTCTGGACTATCGGATAGATCGGCTAGAATTCGTTCTGGAAAAGATAGATAAGGTAAAGGAAGAGGCCCTGGATGCAATGCATCAAATGGAGAAAATTGTTCTATCTATGACTCCAGGGTTGCTCACTCCTTCCCTTACCTTGAGATCAGCTGATGACACTGTCCGGATTTTCAAGGAGATAGCCTCTCAAGGAACAGGGCCAGAGGTCACGTTCGACATCGAATCTATCAACAACCTACTGGCCTGTAGGGACTTCATCGGTTTCCTAATTGAGGCGGGTAAAGACTATTCCAAGATCCGAGAAAAGCTCATAGATGAGCGGGAAACTTGTGAAGCAATCAGTGAACGGCACAAGGATCCGTCATAGGATCAGTTTGGGCCAATGATCAGCAAGTTCTTGGAATACCGTGCTCAGTTCCACATCTCATCTCCTGAGCAGCACCAGAAACAGGCAACCCCTTTTCAGCCGCAGGATGATGATGATGAGTAGCTTCTTCTTCTTCTTCTTCTTCTTCTTCTCTCTATTCTCCGACTTTCTTTTCAAAATGTCTAAAAATGTGTTGGCACAAATGATGACATCATCCATGTTGCATCATGGGATGATGTCATCCATCAAAGTTGTCAAAGTCAACATGACTTTTGGATATTTTGTAAATATCTTTGTAAATAAGTGGTTGGCTCCATTTTGCCTTCTCTCTCCCTCATCTTCTATAAATATGAGAATACTTGTTATATTCAAAAAAAAAAAAACATTTTTCAGATAGAAATAGAAGTGAGGAGAGAAAGACTTTGAGCTTTCTTGTAACAGAAAAAGGACAGTAATACAATTATTCAGACTTTGTGCTCAATAGCTGTGTTATACGTTAGATCTTTCTTACGTTAGATCTGTATGTGTTTAATTTGTTGGATTCATATCTACTTTTCCGTCATTTGTTTATCAGTATTGCTTTGTTTATTTATGCAAGTAGGTTTGGCTCTATTTACTACCAAACTAAAAACATAAATCTTCTGACCTTTCTGCTTTGGAATTCATTTCTTTTCTCCCTTCGGATCTGTTCTTTCTCTTCTCCCTCTTTCATTCCTTTCTTTTCGCAGCCTGGAATACTCTACCGGGATGAGATCCCAACCCCCGAAGGCAGAATCTGTGAGACTTGCATAGGTTCCTGCTAGTAGAAATAGCAATAAACCAGTTTCGCTTTGCTGTCTCAAAGAGGGGCTAAGCCCTGCAACACTGTTGGCTCGTCTATCCATAGATCTGTCCGCGCGACAGATTTTCGGACCAACAATCTCAAATAAAATTGCAGAATAAAATAACACAACACAAAGAGATAGTATTTAACATGGTTCACCAAATTTGGGCTACGTCCACCAAGAATCACTTGCTTAGATTTTATTACAAGCCACCACTCTCTCAATACAATACCCAGATCCGTTTGGAGCTATGCTCAACAAATTCTACAAAATTCACACCCGAATTCAAAACACATCTGCAATACATTTGCTTGTCCATCTATCATATGCATAAGACCATATAAATAGACAACTGCTTAAGCAGTTTTACAAAACCATGGGTATCAAAACCACAGGAAAAACCCTTCCCATAAACCTATTGGTCAAAAAACTCGCCCATATGTGAAAATCACGTTTCTTGATATTTCGGGTGTAATTTTTCAAGGCCAAAAAATTTACGCCTAAATTTTTTTTTTGGGGGCTGCGCCCCCGAACTCCCGCTCGGGGCCCTACCCGGCCCCGAACCCGGCGAGGATACATGAAAAGTGTACAATACTCTTAGTGTGCAGTCTTCAACACTTTCACACATGGAAACAAGCTCCACAACCTAAGAGGGCTATAAGAGGTATGTTTCAAGTAACGATCTTAGGTCTGGTTTTAAGAATGGGTTTGGATTATATGATGGTGATTACAAGTTTTTATGAAGAATGAGGTCCTAAAATAGAAGGTAGTGACAAAATATCCTTAGGTGTACTTATTTTGGTTTATTTTGTGGGAGATCTGACTTATTGTGTGGGTGACTTGTTAATTTTTTATAGGACTATCAAGATCTTTAATCTAGTATCGAAGGGCCTCATCATTGGGAGGAATGCTTATAATTTCCACAACGATATTTTTTGATTTCAAACCCCAAAAGATAAGATGAGGAATATCTATAAGAGTGATTACCTTTAACTAACTGAGATGATTTTTGATTCAAGGCATCACCAATGAGAAGATTAAATAATTCTTCTTGTTTAACTATTTACTTGAATATAAACATAGATTGTGGGAGTTGATTGATGGTATTGGAAAAATTGGTGATAGGATTATGAGGTCCTACGACATTAGTATGGAATGGGTTATTGGTCGGGGGATGGTTTTGAAAAGGCTACTTAAATACAAAAAAGGCATGATTAGGGGGTTCATTAGGATTGTCTAGTTGTAGGTCATCATGGTCGATATGGTTTTGGATGACATTTTTGAAGGAATGATACTTGTCAATGTCATAGACGTGAACCTAGTGGTATTTACAATATTCTTATTCCTTGTACTAGGATGGATTAGTATGGGATTCATCGATAGATTATATTGAAGGAAGTTTTATCATATGGGCAGCCATGAGCTTATCAAATATGGAACTATAAGACTACTTATGAGGTGTTTACTATTGAAGATTTCAAGACCATTTTGGATATGAATGATTCTCAGATGTAGTTTTTAGGAAAACAACATTTTCCAACCTTTAGACATGTCATTGTTGGAATTTTTTTTAGAATACTCAAGTTTAGGATTTTTAGATCATAGTTTAACTTTAATGTATTCAAGGGCTTGGAGTTCTATTTTTTAGGCCATGGTAAAGGCTTCATCGAATGTTTGGAATGACTGGATTTTGAGAGTGGAAGATATGTGTTTGGAAGAGGATCGAGTGAATACATCAATCAATTAAATTTGTGGAAGAGAGAAAGATAATTTATTAATAATTCCTTGCCACCTAGCGAAGAAGTTAGCAATAGACTTGTATTCGAATTGTTTGATATAATATAGATCATTGATGTATATTTTACATGAGATGTTGATGGAAAAGTTTTCTAGGAAAATTTGGGCTAACTATGTAAAGGAGTACAAGGAATATTAGGGGATTTATTTATACCAATCAAGGGTGGGCTAGGCTAACGATATCATTAAAGTCCTTAACAAAAGGTATTGATCATGGGCTATGAGGTAACAAGATTGTCATAAGGACTTGGGATATTATTACAGTTATTTCTTGCTATATAATTTGGTGAATTTCATAAGTTTCCAATGTGGGGGGTATGGTTTGAAAGGTACTTCTGGATTGATGGGTTCCTTACAAATTTTTTCATAAGAGAACACATTTTTGGGTCTCATGATAGTATTTTATAGATTTTTGATTCTACTCATCAAGGATTGCATGGGGTCATTCTCACGAGGTTGGATATTCATTGCAGAAGGATTAATATGTCCATAGATAAAAGTATTTGATTGGTAGTGTTGATATGATCCAGGAGGATTTTAACAAGGTTTCCTAACCCACTATAAGTTGGTTGGAAACCTTATGGTTGTGATGAAGAGTAGATATATTGGTATTATTGAAGGATAAAAGTGTTGAGGAAGCTATGTGAAGGCTATGGATTTTTTTAGGTGGAATATAACCATATTGTGGGACACCAATTGTAGACATTGGTTGTGAGAATGGATGGGAACTAGTGATAACACTCGTATTGATAGGTGGCAACGACATAGGGATGGATAAAAAAAAAGTTTTGCATTACGGATGAGAACTGCTAGGAGATCATGGGCTAGGATGTGACCATGGATATCATAGAATCCAACACACCAAAGGATCCTATTGAGATAGGGGGAAAAGTGGAATTCGTGTGGAAAACCACAGGAAGAGAGGTAGTCATGTGTAGTGGAGCACTATGAGAGTTGGATGAAGAGGCGGATAGTAGGGGTCCTTTCTTACTAATAATTTTTTTAATGAGATGGTATTAAGGTCAAAGTTTACCACATGGGTTGATGAGATAGATTTGGATGTTTCTATATGACCAGGGGTAGGATAAGGAGTGACTTCTTTGATGAACAACTTATAGGCGGGATCAACGTGCTAGGTGGGGTTCTAAGTAAAAGAACTATCGTATGTATGGGGATCTAGGTTGTGATGATGAATACAGATAGCTCGTGAAGTGAGGTAACTGCTAAGGGTGAAATGATTATTTCACTAAATATGGACCTATTCTAGTCTGAGCAGTAAAAATATATAGCCAATATTGGAATCCAAAACTACTTGTTTTGGATTCCAAAATGTTAAATATTGGAATTATCTAGACTCCAAAATTACACATATTGGATTCCAATATCACATATATTGGAATAAAAAATCACATATATTGGAATTTACTGCACTCCAAAGTCCCATATATTAGAATCCAAAAAGTCAAATATTAGAATCCATTATACGGGCTAGCGTCCGCTAGGCATTATCTATGCTTTGGACTAAACATAACATGTATATGTTTTATATGGGAAAATGACTGCTAGGCATTTTTAGGCTTTGTTATATACATAACATGTTTCTATTTTATATGGTCTAGTGGACACTACGCATTATTTATGTCATGTTATGTACATAACATGCTTCTATTTTATATCGGATAGTGGATGCTAGGCATTATTTATGCTTTTTTATAAACATAACATGTCTCTGTTTTATACTGGGTATTGACTTCTAGGCATTATCAATGTTTTGTAATAAGGTTCTTATTAGTGTTTAAATGTATTTAAGATTAAACTATGAAAATTTGAATAATTAAAATGCCTTGTGGCCCAACAGCTGCTAGGCTAATGAAATTTAAGAGATTTGAGACACTTCTAGGTTCATGCAGTATGATGTGATTGAAACTCAGCGTAACCAAAGAATTAGTAAAGATATTCTAAAGAAATTAGAAGAGGGTGACTATTTAGAGTAGGAGAAAGTAATTAACTATAAAACCAATCCAGATATATTTATGTATTCAATTATAGATATGAAATAACTTTAAATTTCTTTACTAAACATAGAAATGTAGAAAAAAATTAAGAATTTTTTGAATTTTACTGTAACACTATTCCCAAAGATCTGGGATCCCAAATCAACAAAATAAATCATAGTAAAGCTCCAAAAAATAAGTTGCCTCAAATTTGGTTTTTGATCAAATATCATCCTGATTATCTTCTCTTTTCCTTCAATGGCTGCAACATAGGCCACAACATTGTGTTAAATTTGATGCTCGTTTAGACATTTCTTATCCGTAAAATAGTTGCAAATCTTTGAAATAATTTATAACCATCACATTTGACTTGCATATTTCAGATATGACCATCACTTTTTCTAGAGATTTATTTATATATTAATTATATTAAATAATATTAAAAACAATTACTTATATATAATATAATTTTATATTTATTTTATGAACAATGTAAAAAATACTATTTTACGATTATTCAAGGGAATTTTTTTTGATAATTCACCATAGAAGTTGTTCAATCATATTGTCAACTTATAATTAGTGAAAATATAAATCCTCCCAACTTATATTTCGACAATCTCAAAATAATATAATAAAGTTATGCGGTACTTTCATAATAACATATGAATGTATATATTATTGACAATGTTAAGTAGTACCATCATAACAACATTATGACAAGATAAATAGTTATTTAGAATTTTCTTGCTCCAAATATTTGATTCCCTCTACCACATTCAATCCATGGGACACTATTTGTGATATTACTTTTTACAATCTTTGCGTCTTCTTTTCATCCCCACCATAAAATTTTATGGAGGGTTTCCCTTTGCACCTAATCGTTTCTAATCCAAACCTTTTCTAGGTCTCTTATTGATATTCCCTCGACTATATTGCAATGTTCCTTTCCCCAAGTGAGTCTTGGATTCAATATGGTCAAAATTTTTTATTAAAGCCTGTTGATATATTTTTAACATCAGCAAAAATGAGATTGTTGGAATAGAATCCCAGTTCACAGTAAGGTGATAATAATTTTATAAATTCTAATAGGCCACCTCGTAGGTTGACATCTTTCATACTGAACCTGAATGACATCTTCCTATTATATGTTTTGTTTATCCCATATCGCAAGTCCTCCATATCTGAAATAAGTAAATAAATTATATCGCTACTTGCATAGAATTAAACAAATTTTATTTTCATGGCCGCATATCAATTATAACCAATTGAAATAAACAACATTTTAGGTTACGTCTACCTCTTTCTGATTAACATTGTGGCTTAGATTACAATGCATTTACACACTTTTGGATCCGTTGATGCAAGATCTATTTCAAATAAACATTCATCAATTCATAATCTATTTATTGCTATTGAAAATGTGAGAATAATGTATTTGAAATAAACATTAATCAACTCATAATCGATTTCATGTTGTGGTAAATGAAAGCTTAAATGGATAAACATGGCGGATTATGTGGTGATATGGTAAGTATATTATCAATTTTTCTCTATCTTATAATTCAATTTTAGTGGCCGCTAGGCTACACTTATATTCGTCAAACCACCCTTTGGTGGAAAAATGTCCTCAGCTATTGATGAGGATTTGTGACTGCTACGCTATGCCTTCATTGGCTGAACTACACTTAATTGGAAAACCTTTAATGAGGCTAGAAAAATGTTGTTTTACATACTATGAGCTGGATCAAATCATATGCAGTTCTGTTTATAATGATTTTGAATTAAAAAAAATGTTAATTCAATGTAAGTAGTCAGTATGCAGTAGTGAATTAGTGAAACATTGTAGGTAGTATGTAGTTGTAAATCAATGAGATATTGATGAATGTAAGTTTTTTTAGTCTAACCATTACTGTATTGAAGGTGGATGCATAGAGTCCACTAAGATCTATACTTTGTTTTAAATTGTTATCGTATCTTACAAATGGATTTCCTTAAAAACATTCTTCTACCGTATGCTAAACATACAAACTAATGTCTGTTAGTTATCATTTCATATAAATTTTTGGGCCTTATAAATGATTTTGTTTTAAAATACACATGGCTAACATACTAGGTTGTGATTTTTTACTCATTTTGGATACCTCTAAACCCTCCACAGTTACATTCTCCTATTGTTGGTTGTGTGCATAATCATTTATTGTCTTATAAATTTGTTGGGATTAATAGCGGTTTTGTTTGTAAATTCACATGATTAACATACATGGATCTAATGGCGTATTCATGGCTAATGTGCTTGCATCCTCCACATCTGTCATATAAACTGTAAAAAACATAAGTTTGTTAAAAATTTGAAAACCATGGCAATTGAAAATAGAGCTCATTAAACATAATTATAAAATTATTGAAGGTAAATCACCATATTGAATTGGTTGTGTAGTGTTAAGGTGAAAGGGTTGTAAATCATCTTTTATAGCTTTGTGGTTGTCTGCATAAGCAATAAATGTATAAGTAGCATATATAGGTTAAAAAAAATTCTTGACCATGTGTCTCACAATAATAACAACACATAGTTTGGAATCCACTAATGCACAGAGTGCGGAACTTCCATCCTAAAGCACTAGTACTAGAGAATGTTTGGAACAACATCGAGTGAATGTCTCAACCCAGAACTCATACGATATTTCACAAGAAAAAAGATGGATGTTTCCTTGTAGGCCAATTTCTCTTGCAGTTACTAATTTTTGTGGTAGTTTCTCCATCCAATCCTTAGTGGCCTCTTCTCTATAATCATTGTTATTATTTTAGTTGTGCACACCAAATATTGTGTACATACGACAATTTTTTTTGAATATCCCGTTGTTATCGTAAAGTCTGTAACATTCATCTAGAATTGATACTCTACCATCTTTAACCTTTTCCATGTATCTTTTTACTATGTCTCTTAACATTTTTGAATAACCAATTGGTATTAGAACAATATTAATATAATCCAGCATGTTGGTTATGATAACTATTAGAAGATCCAATATTACATCGGAAGAAATTCCATTGGCTAAATTTTAGAAATCAATGATCACACATTTAAAAATGAAAGGATTAGTGGAAGGAATAGCTGATAAAGTTGATGGAAGATGGAATGTATATGCACATTTAAGAGAAAAAATTTCTGTGTCTTCCATCCTTGCTGTTATATTTCCTTCCAGTGACATCACATAGTTCTCTAATATTTTCTGAGCCTCAATGGGAAGAGCTTCTTCCACCTCATAATATTTTTTCCATTTTTCCATTTTCCCCCTATATGGGAGTCATATTTTATTTTTCCATTTCTCTCTTTAGCCAAAAGTACAGACAACTGATGGTAGTGTGATTAATGCAATTTAAATTTTTCAATTACATTGGATTCACTATAGGTTGTTGATACAATATTACCTAGATGTTTATTTCTCAAATAATGTAGAACTTTTGGTCTCATTTTGTTATCTCCTTTTATTCTTTGGAGATAAGAATAAAATATCTTTGCTATTACACCAACCTCAACATACCCAGTTGATGTAGTATTCATATTCGACCCATGCAATTTTGATTTAGATGGGTCTACTCCAATTTAGTCAAATATGTTCACCTCATCTTAGTAAACAACTTGGCATGTTTTAAAGGTGCAAGAAACCCTTTTATATGCAAGAAATTAAAAACAAAATATATTTTTCTCTTCTATACAATTTTCTAAATACTGTAAATATACCATTGTGAATGTCTATTGCATTTATACAACCAATTTTGTCAAAATCTATTAGAATCCCCAAATTCCATCCATATTTTGAATAGGAATATGGTATGTTGTTTATGGAGGAATGTATTTCCCATTTCCTAAACAAAGAAACATCCAACTCCATATCCAAAATAAGAAACTTATTTTTTTAATGCCAAAGTGTTCCACCTAGACACGCAGTGTCCCCAAAACAATAACTTCTAACAATTGAACAATACCATCGTTCTCATGATTTTCATCTATAACAAAAACAACCATAGGTCGGCGCGGTATTTTTTAGGGGAATGGATTTTCACAAACCATTCCTTGTCCAAAAAATATTTCATGTGATGAATGGAATTTTTCTGAATGGAGCACAAACAATTGAATACATTTTACCTGTAATTAGAGTAAATTACATTAATAATTAGGTCATTTCTGAACTTTAAAATGTTTTTCTCGCATTGTCTAATAAGGAATTTAAATACTACCGTAGCATTCAATAACCTCTAGAGTTATTTGCTATGTATCATAAGGAATTAAAGGTTAGTGACCATTAGGATTCGATAGGATATCTTATGTATCATTTAATTGGTTACATAAATTCATATTTTGTGGATCAAATGATTAATAACAAATTTTTCTACAAGTTTGAAATATAATTATGATGCATTGAAAGATACAAAACCATTTTCACATTTTGAAAGGATTACATATGAGTTAGACAAGCTATAACATTGCATAGATGCCATGATAGGAATGTAAAAAATATACACTTTAGAGGCAGATAGACTTCTAGTCAAAATATAAAAGAACAACCTAAAACATTTTTTTAGCCATTTACACCTAGTGAATGGAAAATCATATAGGACATTAAGATATAATATTTGGTATTTTGAAGATAGTGTTTGATAAATGATGAGTCATTTTATTTCATTTTTAATCACCTCATCTACTACATTTGTTTGTAGCTAATTGTACCCCTAACCTTGTATTTCTCGGTGATATTGTTGAACATTTCCATTATAACTTGAACTCATATCAAAAATATTAGTTAATATAATCTTTACTAAGGTTTAATTTATTTTGTGGATTATGAGTATGCATTTATTCTTTTGGTTGCAATATGATGTTAAATGATGCTTTTTATAATTTCCAACCTTGTTTGCAAAGAATTTTTTATATGCCGCAACTAACATGCAACAAAGGATCCATACACAACAACCGACATGCAACCAAAGGAAATCATTCATAGAAAAAAGGACTCATACACAACAAACAACATGTAGCCAAAGGAACTCATACACAACAAAGAGGTTATTGATATAAATTGACTTGTAGCCAAAGGGAGCCATCTACAACAAAGCATCTATAACCAAAAAAGGTCACACACATACATAAAGTCATGATTTTAGGGAGCTTAACAATATGGACACTACACCTGAGCTCGCACGTGTTGATAGAAGAAGTAGTCATATGAACAAGAAGAAGACTCAACACCATAACCTGATTATGCGTTACAACTCAAACAAAGAACTAATTGATTTAACTCATAATTTAATAACCAGTTAATCAACTGATCAGTTAGTTAAGTTATGTGATTATATGAGAACATCTATTAAATAGTTTTGTTACATGCATGCAAGTTTCCAAATTGTTTGGTTGAGATATTTTAGTCAATCCAACTGGAAGCCCTATTAGGACTCTATCTCTTCGTGCCTTTACTGTAATGAAATATATGAAAAGAAAATATTAATGCTATAGAGAGGGAGGTATATAGAAGAAATCAATCCATAGATAGGGAAATAATTTTGTATTTTCCACTTATAATCTTCATGTTGATGAAATAAGAATCTAAGTTTTGTTAAATTGTTTTAGACACAAGCCTTAGGAGGAATTAACACCCAAGGTAGGGCTCACTTCCAGTTTGCTAACCCTCTCATTTTGTTTATTATTTTAATTCATTAAATGGTTAGAATTGCTGCAGTTTATTCATTTATCTATATTTTGTTTTTACATGCTTTGACATAGTCATAGTATTCATTTCATTCATAGTCTAGTTCATTTCCAGTATTGTTATTTCTTAATTATAATGACTAAAATTTAGCTTTGCACTCCTCAAACATCTGTAACTATGCATACGACACTGACAATATTGAAAGTTTACATCCCTAGGCCTAATAATTAAATGACTGTAGATTGATGAACAATATATCAATTACTGCAAGTTAATTTGGACCACCATTTTTCTCACTGTTTCCGGGGATACTGCAAAGTTATAAGGTTTTTGAAGAGGTTTTTATTTCTTAGAGTAGTTTAGGTTTTAGGAAATTCACTTCCAACCAACCCCCCAACTAATTTTCCATTGATAGAGTTGAGTAGTTGATGTATGCACCACCCAAGGGATGCCCATTATAGATTTTTTCCTAATCCATAGGTAGCACAATTATCTTCATATACCTCTAAGGATTTTGAAGAAGAAACATATGTATTACGTTTACTATTTGAAGACAATACTCCAAGTGAAAGATCTAAAGCTTCTCCTAAGTTTCCAGAGATGGTAGAAGAATTAAAACATACTGTTTAAAATGGGGCAACCAACTTTGAGTTCCCCATCACTGACAATAATGCAACTGTTGGTATGAAGAATATTTCTCCCTCATCCTTTCCTAACTTTCATGGATCCATGTTAAAATATCCAGATACATTTCGGTTTGAGTTTTATGTTCGGAGAAGGAGTTATGATTATACTACTTATGCACATAAATTAAAGCTATTTCCTTCTACACTTAAGGATGCAGCCTTGAGATGGTTCATGGGATTGGGAAGAAATGTTGTAACCACATGGATATAAATGAAGGAAAAATTCCTCGATAAGTACCAGGATTATTACATACCAAGTAGCAAAGAAGGTGATGAAATCTATAAAATGGCACAAAAAGAGGATGAATCTTTGGAAGACTATTTGGAAAGGTTCATGTTCTGTGTTTAAAATTCAAGACACACCAAACTACCACCTAAATCTCAAAAATTAATCTTTTTGAAGGGACTCAGTGAGGAGGACATGGATGCTTTGGATATGATAGGATTAGGGGACATTTCAAAAGATAGTTTTGTAGACATCTGTGAAGCCTGCAAAAAATATTGAAGATCTACTATGAAGAGTGTAAGAAGTGTAAGATAAAGAGGTTGATCATCTATCAAAACAATTGGGGAGATATCCAAGTCATATATTGTCAACATGTTTAAAAATATGAAGCAAGATATTGTTAATGACATGACCAATCAATTAGATGCTCTATCTAGAAAAAATAAAAGGAAGATGCAGAAGAAAAAGTCACAGAGTACTGTTATGCATGTAGAAGGAAGAAATATGAGTGTAGATGTAGAGAATTGGCCAGCATTGTTCAAGAAAGGGAGGCTTCACCTGATTTCAAGATGTTGAAGACAAATGATGGGAAAATTTTCTATGTTTCTCAAAGAAAACCATGGCCACCGAGGTAGGGAAGTATGACACAAGACCCTATGCAATCATTTCAAAATTGGTCTAATAATTCATATATGCAGCCCCCACCTTGGGCTAACCCTCAAGGTTGGGCCCCATATCCCAACCAATATCAACAATAATGGCAACCTCAATTCTAAAGCTAACCACAACAACAATGGAAAAAACCCCCTCAATCATGGAAGAAGCCTTGGAGAGGAGGACATCAGTTGAATAACCCACCTCCAAATTACCAACAATCTTATCAGTAACCTCATTATCCACAGAAGCAAGCTCTAATGCCAAACCCCCATGCAGACTTTCAACCAAAATCTACCCAACTACCATCTCAGCCAACATATAACCTTAACACTAAATTTTCTCATCCAGTCTATTCCACCAAACCAACTCAATACCCTACCTATTCTATTGATATTAACAATATCCATCTTCGCTCAGGAAGAACACTCCCTCCACCAGCTGGACCCACCATTATTGAGATTGATGAGGAATCACAAACATTGCAATATGACCTGTAACAAAGCAATAAAAATTTGTAGAAATATCCAAAACAACAATAGAAGATGATGTAATCTAACCTGTAGAAACCTGAGAAAAATTCCAACAAAGGTAAAACACGGGGTAATGAGTCACCCTTTATTGAAAGGTTACAAGAAAATAAGACTAACCTCAAATCAACATCTGATTCTAATTTTTTCAACTAGCTAAAAGACATTTGTGTCAAAATTCCATTGATTCACACTATTAAAGATGTATCCCTCTATAATAAATTGGTTAAAGATCTATACATAAAGAAATTAGGTAGAAAAAGGAAAGATCCAACTACTATTCATGTCATTGTACAACTAGCTGATATTATGCTTGGGAACTCAATTCTTCCCAAATACATAGATCCACAAAGTCCTTTGGTAAATGTCACAATTAATGGCACAATGATCAAGAAAACACTAATTGAAATGGCACAGAAAATTAATGTAATGACAAAACAGGTCATGGATGATTTGAAGTTAAAGGGGCTAAGAACAATAACCATAATTTTGTAGATTGAAGACAGATCAATACTTAAGCCTGAAGGAGTCTTGGAGGATGTAGTAGTAGTGGTAGAATCTTGTGAGTACCTTGTTGATTTTATTGTTCTTTAGCCAAAATAAATCTTGGGGGGATATCCTATCATCTTGGGAATTCCATGGTTGGACATGGATGACGCATTCATAGGATGCATATCTGGTAATATGATTATCTATAATGGTAGTGGTAACAAAAATATCATGCATTACCCCCTACAAAACTGTTCAATGAAGAATACCAAACTGTTTGGGTTAAAGAGCCAGAAGAAGACCAGAGCTCATCTCAATAGCCCATGATACTTGAGAAGTAATTTACAATTGAAGGGAAAGAAAAATATGTTGTTATTTCTAACATCCTGCAAAATAATTATGTGAAGAATGAAGAAGTAGATGGAAAATTACGGTGTATAAGCTATCCTGAGAATCAAATCCTACCACAGTAAAGCATTGTGAATGTTCCAAGTAAGAATTTCATCCTACAAAAACTTCTTCCACATGATTTTATATTGAATTCTATAAGTAACAGTATATGCTCCATTACTAATCTCTCTAAGCAAGTGCAAATTACTCCGAATAAGCCACTTAATGTAAACAAAACTTTGAGCATGCAGTAAGATAAACTGTTAATTTATCTTTTGTAGAAACACAAGACACCATTTGTATTGGAATATGGAGACATGCATGGGATACACCCTAAGATATGTACACATAATATATACATCAAAGATAGCTTCAAGACAATAAGACAACAAAAAAGAAGAATGGATCCAACAGTAAGGGATATAGTGAAAGAAGAATTTAAAAAATTATTAGATGTTGGATTCATATATCCAATTTCCAACTGTCAATGGGTGTCAACCCTTGTTATTGTACCTAATAATAATGGCACATGGATAATCTGTGTGGACTATAGAGAGCTAAATGTAACAACAAAGAAAAATTATTTTCCACTTTCTTTCATTGATCAGGTACATAACACTCTTGTTGGAAATAAATAGTTTTCTTTTCTAGATGGCTATAGTGGCTACAACCAAATTCATATTGCACCAGAGGAATAGGACAAGACCACATTCACTTTTCCATGGGGAAATTTTGCATCTTATGTTCTTTCTTTCGGTTTGTGAAATGCACCTGCTACATTTCAGTGAGCAGTTTTGAGCATTTTTTCAGATCTAACCAATGACTACATGGAGGTATATATGGATGATTTTACAATATATGGTAGTAATTTTGATGAAGAAATAAATAATTTAGAAAAATATCTCAAGATATGAAAGGATAATAACCTATCCTTAAGAAACAAAAAATGCTTTATGATGATGTCTAAAGGAATAGTGTTGGGGAATTATCTATCAACTACTGGAATTTGAGTAGATCTAGTAAAAATATATGTGGTTATAAATCTGCCAACACCAAAGAAGCAGAAGGATGTGAGGATATTCTTAGGACATGTTGGGTATTATAGAATATTTATTCATGAATTTAGTAAGATTGCAGCACCATTATTTTTCCTTCTGGGAAAAGATGTTACCTTTGAGTGGAATGAGAAATGTGAGGTTGCATTCTAGACTTTGAAACAAATGTTAACTTCTGCACTTATGTTAAGAGGACTAGATTGGAGTTTTCCATTTCACATTCATATTGATGCCTCAGATCATGCCATTGGAGCTATGTTAGGTCAAAAATATGGAATTCTAGACTATGTAATATATTATGTCAGTAAGAACCTACAACACGTTGAACTTAACTATTCAGTCACAGAGAAAGAGTTCTTGGAAAATTTGTATGCTATCAATAAGTTTAGGCACTACATCACAATTTATCTAGTATTCATTCATACTAATCATGCAGTAATTAAATATTTAATTAACAAACCAGTTGTAAGTAGTAGAGTAATCAGATGGTTGCTACTCTTGCAAGAGTTTGATGTTACCATTGTGGATAAGCCTGGTAAGAACAATTTTATAGCTGAATTTATTTCAAGAATGGAGAATAATAATGAAGAACAAGTAATGGATGACTCTTTTCAAGATGAGAACCTATTTTCCATTTCCACTAGAACACCCTGGTATGCTGATATAGCTAATTATTTAGTCTTGAGTAAGACACCTCCACACTACTTATATTATGAAAATAAATACATAGTTGAGAAAAGTGTGAATCTTTCTTAGATAGATGGTTTTATATTTCACACAAGACAAGATAATGTTATGAGAAGATGCATAGATGACGAGGAAATATATGATGTCCACAAATCCTGCCATAGTGAACCATGTGGAGGACATTTTTCCACAAAAATAACATCACAAATTTTTTTGACAATAGGGTATTACTAGCCTACACTACATAAGGATGAAAAATTATATACAAGAAGGTGTAATAAACTCCAAAGAATGGGAAATCCTACCAAGTCAGATGAAATACCATTACACCCTCAGTTAGTATTGCAGCCATTTGACAAAATGGGGTTTGGACTTCATTGGTCCAATAGATCCTAAATATCAGCAGAAAGAGTACATTTTGGTGTGTACAAATTACCTCACTAAATGGATAGAAGTGAAAGCATTGCCAAATCAGAAGAGTGAGAAATTTCCTAAATTATTATATGACCACATTTTCTCTAAATTTTGGTTCAGATTTGATTAAAAAAATATAAACACAAACTTTATAGAATAATATAAACACAATAATTTTCTTCTATATTTCTTGCACATTGTAATCGGATAATATATAGCTAGAGTGACAAAACAAACTTACTAATAAATAGGAAGAATAATAACAAGTTCCCTATTAATAATTTTATGGGTACAACACAACTATATGAATATATTGTTGTTATAACAATATATTCTACATATAACCATAATATTTACTAAACATAAATATTAATACCCATGTGAAAATTAATATTCCTAATATTCCCCCTTTAATGTTTACATGGTAGTAAAAGAAATTTCACACTTCCTATGCAACTTGTCACCCGTGATTTATCATGATCTTGGTACAACACTCAAATTGAAGGTAGAATAAAGAACACATTAACTTATTATCAACCATGCAATTTTGAGAACACATCTGACCGATAAGGATGGGAACATGCTCAGGAATCATCTACTTATCAATTTGTCACTCTAGGGAACACATCTGAACAACCTTCAATGATTTTCTAGAGGCTAACCATAAACCTAGGTATGAATAGGAACACATATGACTGTTCAACCTCTTCAAGAAACATGATGTTGCTTTTTACTATGTTATATGTTCTTCACTATGTTATTACATCGGGGAATTATGTAGGAATACTCACATACACAAGTGAATAGGAATGAACCTCTGTTCTTATTTCTCACACCATACTAACAAGATGAAAAATAGAAATCCACACCACACAACTGAAAAAAAAATTCACCATACCAGAAGTGTGGCCTCATCATTGGTGATTGACAAGAGGTCCTTGCTTATCCTCCAACCTCTGATGACTCTATCCTCTAGTATATGTGTTTCTAACTCATTGAACATGAAGCAAATTTGTTTCCACATTGAGCTGATTCTTTTCTTCCCTCCTAGAATGTGAAACACTTTATTTTTCCAGACATCAGGTAACACTGAAAATGCATCCATAAGGTAATTTTTATTTTATTTTTCAGACTTTTTACAATTATACAACTTTTGACGATAATGTACAAATTTAAAAACAACACTTTTGACTTGGATAAAAGACTCTATAATACATTTTAATGATTGACAATATAATTGAATCACTTCTTATAATGACACTTTTTATTATTTGAGGGAGATGGTAACTACTTAACACAAAATTGCATTGACAACTCAATAATTATTAGTATGGATTTACAACATAATAACAACTTAAATCTCAAGAAATTTAAAGGAAAATAAGACTTATCAAAATGACAATGATAACGAAAATACCAGAGCTACTTAACTATGACACTTTACTAAAAACATTCATACAAAATAGTAATATATATCTAATGACTCTCAACCTAAGTGGACAGAAATAAGGTGATGCAATGACATATAAAGCATTAAAAAAAATTACTTAACAAAACAAATAAAAAATACCTAATATCACCTATGTTTTAAAAATATGGTTGGGGATGAATGCAATTCAATAATGTTTATGCTTATGTAATCTTACATGTAAATCATGTCTGACCAGCCTATCTATCACACCAATGGGAGTTGGAATGAGATTCCACACCAAATGTTTTGCAAATAGTAATGCCACTGCTCCAATAAAACTTTTTGAATGCAAAAAAACATGTGCAAAGGATTCATTGAATCAAATTTGTGACACTCTAGATTGATATGGTGGAGATTTGATAGCCCCATCAATATATAGCAAATTGGCGCATGAGAAACGAGATCATCATACATGTATCTACCACGACTTGTGCTTCCTATCCTCCAAAAACTTGTATGAAACAATCAACATGCTAATTCTTTGATAGGATAGAAAAATATTGATAGGTGAGCTTGAATTGAGATCTTGGTTGTTTACTTTGGAATGTTAAAAACATGGCCTGATCTTCACCAAGCAAATAACAGGTGCAAAAATCTGCATACCAAACCAAAGATGATGCAAAAATTAAGGGTGGATCATGCCAAATCTAATTAAGAGACATCTTAAATGGATATCCTCTACTAGAAAAGATGTATATATGGAGAGCTGTTTATATAGGAAAAAAGGAATTTCCAAGGTATAAGTAGGTCAAGAAATTCACGCCCAAATTTAAGCTATGTGCACTCTCCCCAGAAGACATTTAAGTCTGTATTAGCCATAACATTACGCTTTCTCCTCTATTTTTCTGGCACAATTTATTTATTGATGGATCCCTTTTTAGATATGATCAATAAATATACAAGAAATAAAAATTAGTGATAACCTGACACGTTTATAGAAGGATCTGCTAGATTATATAAATACGAAACAATAAAAAACTATGAGCTACTTGCAACTCATAGAACACCATCAATAGGGGTATTGCAAAATTAAATGTTTACCCATAATAATTAAACTAAAATTCCATCATAGGCATAAAGATAATAGTGCTCTGATACCAAATCTAAATTTTAGTTTAGATTTGATTAAAAAATATAAACAAAAATTTTACAAAATAATATAAACAAAAAATGTTTTCTTCTATATTTCTTGCACATTGTAATCAACTAATATATACTCAGAGTGAGAAAACAAACTTCCTAAGAAATAGGAAGAATAATAACAAGTGCCCCATTAATATTTTTATAGGTACAACAAAACTATATGAATATATTGTTCTTATAACAATATATTCTACATATAACCATAATATTTACCAAACATAAATATTAATACCCATGTGAACATTAATATTCCTAACATTTTCACGAGGTATGGAGTGCCACATGAAATTGTTACAGATCAAGGTACACACTTCACAGCTGAAGTTATTTCTGATCTAGCTAAGGAATATGAAATCAGACATAGTAAGTCTACACCTTATCACCCACAATCTAATGGTCAAGTTGAGGTAACAAACAGGGAAATAGAATTCATCTTGAAAAAATAATATTGCACTCCATAGGAGATATTGGGTAGAAAAACTTCCAGAGGAAGTTTGGGCATTCAACACAACTTAGAAGAAAACAACATGCTTCACATCATTCAAGATTTTGTACGATAATGTTTTTGTTCTCCCTATTGAATTTGAGCATAAGACACTAAGAACTACACTTTAACTAGGCATAGATTTGTATGAATCTCAAAGGTAGAGGATTCTCCAACTCAATGAGTTAGATGAAATGAGGAAACAAGTTATACATAATACATAAGTGATACAAAAGCAAAGGATCAAATGGAATAACATATTCATCAAAACAAGGAAATTTCAAGAAGGTGATTGGGCTCTCTTATATGACTCCAAGTACAAGGACCACATGGGAAAAATCATGACATGGTGGCTAGGCCCATATGAGATTGAGAAAATATTTCCTAATGGGGCTATGAAACTCACCACCATAGATCCTGCGAGATTCAAACTACTGGTGAATGGTCATAGGTTGAGGTTGTACAAAAATCCAACTGATAGGAGCACCTTTATACAACAATTTAGAGAAATTTAAAACAGGATGGAGATGAGAACATCAGAGTTATGGTCAGAAGTTGAACCTATTGGTTCATCTTCTGAAGTTACTGAAGAATGAGATGTTCAGTGGCCTTTGTATATTCAGCATGCTAAATACTCCAAGGGTAAATAAAAGTGATGTGATCATACTTCTTGGTGATTATCACCACTCAACGAACATGTTTTATTTTTGTAGAATTTCTGATTTTTAGGATTTGGTGTATTTGTTGCAAGAAGTGCATGGTCTTTGATAGAAGAAGATGGTGCAAAGACTAAATGTCCACTTACAACAACATGCAGCAAAGCCATGTTTTTTTGTTGTCAACGGAGCTTATGACCGCATGAATGAAATAAAGGGGAAAATATGCACTAGCTAGTGGTGATGAAGATGACTGGGACCAGAGCAAGTTAGTATTCCCTCTTCGGGAATTATTTGATCACAGTAAGGAGCCTACAATATGAATTTCACACATGCTTGTAGCAAAAACATCCACAACATCATGGTACCTCAATATACATCATCATAATAAGTCTATATGTAGTAAAAAGGTGCAAATCATAACAATGCACATGTCATCATCATTTGGTGCATTTCTCGAGGTAAATGCACTCATTTCACTTTAATAAAGTATCGATAGAATGATTATATTCAAATAATTTTTGTTTCATGTCATAAATGTATTTTAAAATATACTTATGTCGTATCCTTTCATCTTATGATATGTCACTCCATGTCACCCCACTTTGTCATACCATCTCAACTCACATGTTTGCAACCCTCAAATCAAATTAATGCATTCCTTTTTGCATTACGTGTGAGTTGGTCACCAAATTCAAAAACAAAATTACTCCAAACTCTCCTCCTTACTTGAATTATTTCATCATTTCTACAAACTATAAGTTTTTTTCTCTCAAACCTAAGTAGTTCGTAGAATTCAAAATGGGAGGGGATCTAATTCGCCATTAGTCAATGGACCATTCATAGCTCCGCAGCTAGCCAAAGATACTTCAATATTTTTCAAAATTTATATGGATGGAGTGTATGAATAAGTTTCATGGTTTCAATGAATCCATGGTGACAAAATTTTTTCCCACCTTCATTAACGGAGAGTCTTTTTTCAAGGGTTTAGTAGTGAAGGTGGATGACAATATTCTAGCTGCAGTAATAGGGCTTTCTACAGAAGGTGATATTTTTCCTAAGATGGTAAACCAACAAGAATCTCGACATGAATTTGGTGATGTAGATGATAATTTTATACTAATAGACAAGGTACATTAAACCATTTTAGGATGATGTTTCCAATTACATTATCAAATACTTTACCTGTGAGGGTAAATACTCCAAATTGAATATTGTTCATTTTAAATTACTCAATCACTTGAATAATGTTAGACACGTCAATGTTCCTAATTTATTAAATGAAATTTTGAAGAGAATGAGTAGGGAGTCACAGAGGGGAAGTTCAGCTCGGTCTCACCATTTTCTCATCACTTTTATTTTTAAACATACACTGGAAAGGGAGAACCTTGCACTGAAGTGGGAATATTTTTCAAGGTCGAAGCACATTGATGAGTTATTGGTAAAAAGGAAGAAAAGAAATAGAAGTGTATGCAGTTCTTCCACACCTTCATCTGAACCCATATCTTCCACCTCTTAGCCTGTAGAAACCCATGTTTATGAGAAACCACTATCTCTAGAGTAAAACCCATGACCCATTTCTCCTGAGATGATTCTTGTTGCAGAAATCCTCCTTTGCATATCTACACCCAAATCATCTTCATCCAAGGGCACAAGAAAATCTTCTTGGTCCATTCTAAAACCCTCCAAATCTACCCCTAAATCTTCAAAATCTAGTCCTAGGTATTCACATAAGTTGCATAACAAAAAGACCAGAACCTCAAAGCCTAGGACACCTATCAAAATTTCACTTGATAGTGATGTAGAAGAGGTGAAATGGATGTTGAAAAGGGTTAAACTAAAGTTACATGTGATATGGAGAAGAATGAGGTGGAATAATGTGGTGGGAAACCTGTTTAAGAAGGCCTTGCTGTACATATTGAAGTTCTTGCAGAGGTAGTTCATGTTGGGGAGACTCATGATAAGTATCAAGGTTAAGGATTGATATCAGGAATTGAGAATACATCCCATAACCATGTATAAATGATAGAGATGACATATGACCATGCAGTGCCTGAAACACATACTGTTGAAATGGAAATTGGTGATAGACTTATAGTCAAAATATAAAAGAACGACCTAAAACATTTTTTTAGCCATTTACACCAAGTGAATGGATAAGTGTAGAGGACATTAAAATCTAATATTTTATATTTTAAAGAGAGTTTTTGAGAAATTATGACTCATTTTATTTCATTTTTAAACACCTCATCTACTGTATTTTGTTAATCCAATTGTACCTATAAACTTGTATTTCCCAGTGATACTACTAAACATTTCCATTAAAACTTGAACTCATGGCATAGATATTAGTTAGTTTAATTATTACCAAGGTTTAATTTATTTTATGGATTATGAGTATGCATTTATTATTTTGGTTGCAATATTATGTTAAACGATGCTTTGTATAAATGACAGCCTTGTTTACAAAGAAGTTATCTACAACAACTACCATGCAACAAAGGATCCATACACACCAACCAACATGCAGCCAAATGAACTCATTCACAACAAAAATGTCATCCACAATAAATGACATGCAACCAAAGGGACTCATCTACAACAAACCATTCACATCCAAATGATGTCACACACATACATAAAGTTGTGATTTTGGGGAGCTTGCACAAAGTGGACACTACACCTAAGCTCGCATGTGTAGATAGAAGAAGCAGTTATGTAAGAATAAGAATCAATGCCATCACTTGATTATGTGTTGTAAATAAAAAAAAAACCTAATTGATTTAAATCATAATTTAATAACAGATTGATCAACTGATCAGTTATTTAAGTTATGTGATTATATGAGAACATCTATTGAATAGTTTAGTTGCATGCATGTAAGTTTCCATGTTTTTTGGTATAGATCTTTTACTTAATATAACTGGAACCCATAGTACGACTCTATGTATTCATGCCTTTACTGTAATGAAAGATATGAAAATAAAATATTAATGCTATAGAGGGGGAGGCATACAAAGGAGATTGATCCATAGATAGGTAACTTGTATTTTCCACTTGTGATCTTCATGCTAATGAAATAAGAATTTGAGTTCTATTAAATTATTGTAGATACATGCATTAGGAGGGATTAAAACCCAAGGGAGGGCCCATTTTCAGTTTACTAACCCTCTACTTTTGTTTTTTTTTTAATTCATTACATGGTTATTTTTTTTGCAGTTTATTCCTTTATCTGTATTATGTTTTTACATGCTTTACCATAGTCATAGTATTCATTTCAGTCATAGTCTAGTTCATTTCCAGTATTTTTATTTATTAATTGGAGTGACAAAAATCTACCTTTACACTCCTAAAACATTTGTAACTGTGCATACAACACTGACATTATCAAAAGTTTATATCCTTTGGTCTGATAATTAAATGACTTTAGATTGATGAACAACATATTAATTTTTACAAGTTAATTTGCACCACCAAACAACAAATCACAATAATGGATTTTGTGGTAGCTCGGGATTTTTTTGTTTTAGAAGACAATGTGATTTATGTGTATATTTTTCATACTGTAGTAGTGAGGATTAAATTCTTGTAACAAGACTAAGGAATATTTTTAAAGGATAGTGGTCAGCAGGTCTAATGTTTGGTATTTTGAGGAGAGTATTTGAGCAGACAAATCACATTAACGGAGTTAGTGATAGCTCATCATTTTTTTGTTATATAAGACAATGTGAAATATATGTATATCATACATACTTCATTCATTATGTCTAAATTTCTATAAATAGTCTAAGTACAAAATTTTAAGCAGTATCGCTTAGTGGAAAATTCCACAACAAGCTCTAAAAAAAATGGGAAGTGATTACATTTTTTACTAAAATTAAGTATGGACCTCCTCACAATAGTCGTTTTATCATGGAAAAAATGCTCTTTATAAGGTCAGTGGTGGGTTATACATATTTGAGAAAAGAATTGATTTTTAAAAATGTTTCAATGAGTACCACTAAAACAAGGGTCTATTCTCTCTTACTCTGACTATAAGTTAGATTTATAATACTAACTGAAGAATTTATTATTGCAAATTGTTTGAACTTATATTAATGCATTTATAGTGCCAGTCTTCTTAGGTTGTAAATATTTATCAGATTCGATATGTTGTATCGATTGAGGGTAGAAAATCACTAAGAATTTAAAATAGCAATAACATAATAAATCATGACCTAGATTATTGCATAATATAGTGTCCTACCATTTCATATTGTCATTATAATCACTGTCCTGTAGAGTTTTTTCTCGCTAGTGATTTTCATTGATTATAATTGTATCATATTTGATTGACTATCCATGGAAGAAACAAGTGCTACTCTACAAATCCTTGATAGGGATCAAGCCATATGCATTTTCCATAAAAAATAGTTGTTTGTAACATATAATTCACAATGTTTCAGTATGGGAATTTTTGTTTACCTAAGGCTCAGTTTCATTACTTATCGAAAGTAACGATAGAGTGGACGCTCGTTTCAATAGTTTCTTATTTTGAAAATTGTGATAAAATAATAAATTGTGACCTAGCTAAGTGATCACAAGGCTCCTACCAATACAGTCATTGTAAACGCTATATGTAAAAATTTGGATCGCTAGTGTTTTCCATTAATTATAATTGTATCATGTTGGATGGAATGTACCTAACGGAGACAATAGCTGCACTACATACCATATACAGGGGATACAAGCCTTACTGTAGTTCCCATAAAGTTATATTGTTTGAAACACATAATTCACATCGGATCTTATGAGAGAAAATTCTTAGCAAACGACTAAGAATTTTTTCATTATTGAAAGTAACGACATAATGGATGCTAGGATCAATAGTTTCATAATTTAAAAATAGTGTTAAAATAAAAGCTCATGCTCTAGTTTAGCGGTTGTTGGGCTCCCACCATTACTTCCATTCATTATAAATACTATATGTATAGCTTTGGGTCGCTTCTTGTGTTTTCATTAATTATAATTGTAACATATTTTTTGTGTCATCCTTGGTGGATCCAAGTGATGTACAGTGCAAACCCTCAAGAAGGATCATGAATTATGTAGTACTCACAAGACGTACTGTTCATAACATATAATTCACATATATTTCGTATGAGATAAAATTCTAAGCGACCACTAATATTCTGTACATATTGAATGGAACTGACCTAATGACCACTAGGATATAATTGTTTATTATTTCAACACTATTTGCACAGTTTTTGAATGATAGTGTTATCCATTTATTTTAATTATACCATATTTGCTAGGCTATGTCGTGGAGGAGAGAAAGTCTTGCATTACATACCCTCAAAATGGATCAAGACGTATTATGTGTTTCCCATAGACTCAAAAGTTTATTATTTTTTAAATTATCCATAAAATAACAAATCATGGTATAGCTTAGCGGCTACTAGGCTCCTACCCTTACCTCTTCTGATTATAAGCACTATCTTTGCAATTTTGGATCGCTAGCCTTAATATGTAGTTCACATAAGATACATGGTTTTTAAATCATATTTTACATCATTTACTATCAAATAAAATTCTCTGCGAAATCGCTAAGATCCTTTACTTATTGACAGAAACATGACATCTTAGACCCTAGGCTTAAAATTTTCGTAATTTGAAAATCAGCCATAAAATAAAAAATCATGGTATAGGTTAGTGGCTGCAAGGCTCAAAAGTTTCTTGTACACTTTTGGATTGCTAGCCTTAGTATGTAATTCACATGAGATACATGAATTTCAACTCATACTTCTCATTGTTTCCTATCAAAGAAAACACTCTGTGATAGCTAAGATCATTTACTTATTGACAGAAATGACATATTAGACCCTAGGCTCAAATTTTTCTTATTTTGAAGATACATGGTTTTCAAATCATATTTCACATCATTTCCTATCAAAGAAAATGTTTAAGCACCCACTAAGATCCTTTACTTACCGACATAAACAACATATCAAGACCCTAGGATCAAAAGTTTCTTATTTTGAAAATAGCCATAAAATAAAAAAATCATGGTTTAGCGTTAGCGAGCCGCTAGACTCCTACCTTTACTTTTTCTCATTATAAACACTATCTGTACAAGTTTTGGATCAGTTAGCCTTAATATGTAGTTGTCATAAGATACATGGTTTTCAACACACATTTCACATTGTTTCCTAACAAAGAAAATGCTGTAATTCGATCGCTAATCTCCTTTACTTATTGAAAGAAAAAAACATATCAGATGCATAGGCTCATAAGTTTCCTATTTTTAAAATTTCCATAAAATAAAAAATCACGATATAGCATTGGAATGGCTGCTAGGGTCCCACCTTTACCTCTTCTCATTATAAACATTATCTATAAAGTTATGGATTGACTAGGCTTAGTATGTAGTTGTCATAAGATACATGGTTTTCAACACATATTTCATATCATTTCCTAATCAAAGAAAATTTTTAGTGCCCACTAAGATCCTTTACTTATAGGCAGAAAATGACGTATCAGACCTTAGGCTCAAACGTTTCTTATTTTGAAAAAAGCCATACAATAACACTATCTATACAGTCTTGGATCACTAGCCTTATTATGTATCCCAAATAGCTTGTTCGAACTTGACACGTGATACATTTTAATTGGAGAATTAATTTAAATTAGTGCACACTAAATCTAACAATGTTGAAATCGATTTTGATTAAAGAATGGAACATAAATTTCTGTATACTTATTCTAATAAACTTTAAAACTATGTTTAGGATTTATTTCTTTTATTTTCTTATAATATATATTTTTACTATGCTTGTTTTAATATATGCTATATAATATATTTGTTATTATGTTTATATTATTATAGGGTATAGACAATGAAAAATTGCATTGTTTTTCAACTCTTGTTTATTTTTAATTTTTAAACTATGGAAAAATAAAAATAAGTGAAATTTGAATTTCCCTCACATTTTAAGATATCTGAAATTTCAATAGCCTAACCATTTTTCTTTAAGAGGGGGAAAGTAAAAATTACAAAATTTTCGTATCCCTCTCTTTTTCTATTTTTAAAATTTCTTTCATGGAATGTGCTAAACAACATTATTAAATACCTATGGAGAAATGTTGAGTAGGGTTTATGATTTTGTTAGTCACGTAGAAAATCATGTCTTTAAAATTAAAAAATACAAGCATGCCTTAGATTTCAGGTCTCGAGTGTTCGAATCCCGATTGTTTTGTGCATGCGATTATAATCATTATTTGTAGAGAAGACAAAAAAAATACACAAAGAAAGGATGTGTAGATAAAGGATGCACACATAAAGGAGGAAAATAACATAGGTTACGAATAGAATCACGTAGATTGTTTGATTGAGGTAGCAAGATCGAGTTTTCACTCACAACATAAAGTATGAAATAATCCTAGATATTTCTAAATTAGGTATTTATAGTAAAAGTGTACCTTTTTTAATTGTGGGCTCTATTAGTTTGTTACTGTAGTCAACTGGTTCCTGTGTTTTTCATGGCAGTCTAATCATGATCCATACTAGCCCTGCTTCATCCTACTGAATCATGCTCTACAGTCAAGCGTTGTTTTCTAGTTACTTTTGATCTCCATGCCAAACTGACTTATTCTTCATGAAAACACAATTTTTCTATGTGTTAACGAAAGAAAATAAAATTTCTTTTCTGCTCTAGTATTTATCTATGTTTAATGCTTTCCCATTTTTGTCATTCTATATCTTTCTTTGGGTATTTACATGTTTTGAATTTTTCATTCTCTTTCCTGTAATTATTTTTTAGGGATAATGATAACTTCTAGCACATTCACCTTTTTTTTTTAATTTTATTTTAGTTTGGAGATCCAAAATAGTTTAATGTTGTTCATTAAGATGATGCAAAGAAATGTCACTAATTAATCCATATTACAATCTTTTACATGGTTTCCACTTAGATATTTTAGGAAAACATATGAGGTTAAAAAATTATTTGAAAACTATAAAACCATATTTTTTTATTAAATGGTAAAAGGTTTTGGAGGGACCTTACCCAAAAGTACATACCAAGTTAGGCTTTTCAGGAGCCAAGGTAAACAAAGTATAAAAATGTGGGTTTTTTATCCATGGGGGCCACACCCCAACCCAAATACAAGAAATGAGAAAAAGTTAAGACAGGGGCCATCTTCCTACATAGAGCCCAACAAAAAACCAACAACACAATACAAGAGCTAAACAAAAACAACAAAACAACTACACCAAGAACTAGGAGTTGAAAAAACTAATCAAATAGATTTTTTAAAAACTTTTAAAGAAACTTTGAGGGCCTAATGGAGCTTCAATGCAATAACAATATTGGGGTCCTAGTTTAAAGCTTTAAATTTTTTGGTAATCTTATCATTTTTTATATGTAGAGGCCCGAATGCCGTTAGAGTCACAAATATTACGTATGTGGACTTGCATGAGATCTATAATGGCATTGTGCATGGCCATATAGTTATTGTGTTTATCGTCAAGGTATTTGTGCTTAGATTATAGAGTGGTATTTTCCTCTTTGAGGTCTAGGATAGGATCAAGAGCTTGTTCCTTAACAACATACTTAAGTAGAAATTCCACATTGTCCTCAAGGGTTTTCATAGTCTCATCTTGTATGATAAATTTATTCTTCAAAACAGAGGAGGTGTCTTATTCCATGATAAGAAGAACAATGGGGGGCTATCCTCCACACAAATTTATTTTCCCTTATGGCCAATGTCAAGGATTTCCTTTTCTTTCTCGCTTCTACGGAGGATACTTTTTGGAGGTGGAACAAATGTAGAGTCCTGATACATAGGATTTTTAGAACGAATGCAGGGCTGTTGGGGAAGAGGAGAGATCAAAGTGGGGTAGGGGTCTTGGGCCACAACATTGGAAAATAATTATTTGATGAGGAAAATGACAACTTGGTGAAGAGGAACAATCATGTTTCGACTTTGAACTTCCAAAATAGACTTTTTCATAGAGTGTAGAATATAGTGGGATAAAATCACCTTCACCTCACACCTGAAGTGATTTAGTAGGACCAAGTGATGCATTGAAATGGTGGAGAATCTACCCTCTAGTTTAATATAATGATCCATCATTTGGGTGACCTCATCAAATGGTTGCGGGATAGAGGAAACTAAAATGCCTTCTTTCTTGACATCGATTTTTTCTCCTTTGTCCAGAAAGACCTTTTCCTCAATTTCCTTATCAAATTTATTCCTTAATATTTTGTTTCCATCCATGCTTAAGCCAGTGGTAAATGAGATGAACTCCTTAGTAATATAAAAATATCTTCCTTTGAAAGTAATGTTTTGGTCTTTCCAATTCTCCACAAATTATAGAGAAATGTATTGTTCGTGCCCTTTAATTATTTGAATGAAATATGTGAAACCCTCCAATATTGAGGGTTTCCCATAGCTCAATCTATTCCTACCAGTGTAGGTCAAGAATGGGTTCAACTCTGCATGGGGCTCCTCCCATTGAAATTCACTCCTAAAATGAAGGGTTGATCTGAAAGCAACAACCTGTAGTCCCTCCAATAACCCTTTGAGAACATGTATTCTTGTGAGTTGCATAGATAAAACCTATTTCCTTCTCCCTCACTTATTCAAAATTGAAAAAATCAATCAATTTTTGGAGTAAGGGGAAAATAAATTTGATTGTACACAATCTACGTTATACATATAGAAATGGATTACGTATGTGTAGGATATGTCGGTTGTGAAGTATTGATGAGTACTCTCTGAAGATGATTGAGTTATGAGATTTCCATATTCTCCAGATGGTACGAGGGAAGATAATTTTCTAAATCCTATGAAGAAGATCATGCTTAAAAGGTGGCTTTGATTACAACCATGCATGTATATGTTTATCCTCTGTAAAAGACCATGTTAACTTCAAACCTGTTGAAAATGTGCTTCCAAAGAGAGATAGCAATTGGACGATGTAGCATAAGATGTTGTATAGTTTCATTATCCTTTAATATAATCTATTTGGCATGGTATATTTTAATGATATTTTCAATGGTGAGTATGCCTTTTTATTACATTACCAAAGGAATTGGTTTATTTTCAGACCATAATTTCTTTCACCCATATCTTATTCCAAGGGAAGTTACTGATGGGTTCATTACCATACAGTTGATACCCTAATCTCTCTAAAGAATTACCATAAAAAGATGAAACCCAATTGAATTCATTCTTGTTTCTGGAATTTATGACTAATGGGAATGTGGCTTAGCGTAGTTTGGATTTCCCCAATTAAGCTCCTTGTGCATTGGGGATAATAGTTCCAATAATTTTTCCAGTGCAGTTTGCCTTCATTGTTTTGAATATAGTCATAGACTCATTATTAAGGCTACAGTGAGGTTATATTTGAGCTACTCCCATTGGTCATATACTTTAAGAGCGTTGAACTATAAAACCATATTAAGAATTCAATTGTATAATTATTATTTCGAATTATATACATGTTTCCATGTAGAATTAACCAAATAAAATGTCTTCAACAATTTTATGTTCTTTACATTGGAATTTAAACACATTATATATGCGTTAATATTATTAAATATAATTTTAATCAGTATGTATTTAATAATTAATATATTCTTCCTTTTGCGCCCGCTAATCTATGCCAAAAATTCAGATAGCTTTGAGGAAGCCATGCTATAATTATTTGTTTCGAAAACCTATTTACTAAACCTGAATATTATTTCAAATTACATACATGATCGTACACGTATATTTATATATCCATTATATAAATTCCAAATTTATTTTTTATCATTTATTTCTTTTAAATATGACTTATATTATATGAATAAACTCTACCATGGGAAAATTTGTCTACCCTAACATCCACTAGGCTATAACTCTTAATTGAAAAAAACATTCATCTACCTTGGCCCCTTATAGATGAGTTGTTTTTGTATAGGAAACACAATGTTTTTGCTCCTAGCGATCACTTTTGTTCTTTGTTTGTTGTTATATTTGTAAAGATTAACAATTTGGATTTATAAAATAGCTTCATTATGAACATGATATATTTACCTTTAAGAATAGATTAGCAGCTACTAGGATGCAATGAGTAGATGACATCATATGTAAAAACTAGTATTATAACCTCTCAGTTGTAATTTTCAGTTTCCATAATTTTCATAAATGTAAAATAATTCTACCAAAATGTCATAAGAAATAGAGAAATATAAATGTATATTTGTATAACACATTAAATATATGATTTTACATGTATATTGATGTATCCATTATATAAAAGCCATATTTATTTGTAATCGTTTATAGCCTTTCAATATGATTTATCCTATATGAATACACTCTACATGAAAATTTTTGAATATATTAGTGCCCGCTAGGCTATAATTCTTATTTAGAGAAACCATTTATTTACCTTTTGTGGCCTCACGGAGTAGGTTTTTTTATATAGGCAACACATTATTATTTGGTACTTATAATCACTTTTGTTGTTTGTATCTTGTTATATATGCAAAGATTAGGAATTTAGATTTATATCATAGATTCATTATGAACATGATATATTTACCTCTAGGAATAGCTTAACAACTGCAAGGGTGTAATGAGTAGATCACATCGTATTTGAAAACTTTTTCTATAACTTCTAGATCGCTAGTCCAAGTTTCTTTTCTTGTCATAAATGTAAAAATATTTTGCCAAAATATTATAAGAATTAGAGAAATATATATGTTATCACTTATAACATTTCAATATGATTTATACTATATGAATACACTCTACATGAAAAAACTTGCATACACTAGTGTTAATTAACTAAGAATGGACTAATTAAGTAGTATATAGATAGTTAATCTAAGCTATGAACAACTATAATAAAGTAAATAAATGTAGTAAATAAGAATGTAAATGAGATAAACAACTATGCAAAAGGAAATGCTAACCCTAATATGTAAAATAGATTAAATAAATAACTTAGCTGATAACAGATGCATGTCAGAGAGTGTGGCAGAGGTGATTGGAAAAATCAGGAGTGGGAATGATTGTGTAGAAGTCCCACAAAGAGTGGATTTGGACTATTTATCTAGATTGGAGCACCTGAAGGAGGACTTGGGCACCTGCAGTCACTCTAGTTTGTAATCTGGGTGCCCTAGTCGGTGCAAAAGCTCATAAAATTGTTTTTACAGGGTTAGAAGGTGGTCTGAAACCCTCATTGTGTAACACAACAAATTTTTTATTGTGTTGAATGTCTCCAATACTCCAAGATGAAGGAAAGACCTGTAAGACCCCAAAACACACATTAAACCCTAAAAAATAATAATGCATATGAAGGGGTTGAACTGACCTCAGCTACCAATATGGTAGACTTACTAAGTGTTGCACTATATCTCAGACTTGATGTAGTTCTATATGCAAGTGTGTGTAAACATGCCCTAGGTTGCTCTTGTGTCAGTCGCACTTTATGAAGTAGTGAGCAATAAATATGTGTAGAAAATGTAATAGAATGTGTACATGGAATAGGATAGAATCCCTCCCCCTATGAAGTGTGATGTAGATGTCCTATCCTTGTGCCTTGATGGTGGAGCTATGTGGATACAAGTGATCTCTAATGCAATAGATGGATGCAACTCTAGATGGAGTGATAGTAGTAAGTGATGATAGGTCCCTCATTATGGTCTCATAACTTTATATTTATAGGGCTCTCTTGATATAATTTTGTAATTAACCCCAAAAAGGCTGACTATAAGAAAAATAAAGATTCCAAATGGCTAGAAAGAGTCCAAAAAGTGGTGAGAAAGTGTGGAAAAGGACCAAGGCGCCCTTGGTGGGACTAGGAAGCCCACAGGCACCCTAGTACTAGCCTAGGTGCCCCAGTTGAGGCTAAAATGACGGAAAATAACCAAAACAAACTAGGCATGTGGCTTAAAAGGGATGGTAATGAAAAAATAAAATAAAATAAGATGGCCAAAAGACTAGGGTTAATTAGTACTTTCTTCACTCAAGAACCTTCTAAATAGTAGTAAGAAATTGGGATAAATAGATGTCGAAAGTGCATGATTTTGTGACTACATTTTTCCCCCACTTTACGTTGGTGAGTGGAAATCTTGGTAACATAAAGTAGATAGAGATGCGTACCTGGTGTCCATGAAGAGTGTAGTAGAAATGTGCTAAAAGACTAGACAAAAATGTGGAATGACAAAAAGATGGAGGAGCATGGAAACTAAAGATGAAAAATACACTAAGAAAATTTTATGAGAGTGAAGCTAGGGATGAATGTTTGTGTAGCTACTACATTGTGTAATATACCTGCATGGTTAAAAATGTGTGTGTTGTTGTTGTTATTTCCCCAAACTTGACTACTTGTTTCTCATACGGTCAGACTTGTAAGGAGAAAATAATCAAGTAGTCAAATATGTATGTATGTATGTATGTGTAAAAATGCAATGTAAAAGACACATGCATATGTAAAATATGCAAATTCAAATGGAACATGTGAAGCCGATCCATTTCAAGAAAAAGAGTGTAGAATAATATCATGTACTATCAGGGGTTTTTGGGTGATCCGATGCCATAGGCCAAAGAAGTATAAGGAGGAAATTCTCTTTTTCCTCCAACCTTTAACTGCTTCCCTTACCTATGTGTGAAGAGATCTATGTACTATCCTGGGTTTTTTGGTGATCTGACTCCAACGATAGAAGAAGTATTAGGAGGAATTCTGTTATATCCTCCAACCATTAACTACTCCCCCGACTGTTAAGGACACTAGGTCTTATAAAAACCACCATGTATGGAGTTCATAGATTGGTTTGAACTCACTCACTATGTGGAAAGTGCATTGAATTGAAATGGTGTAAATTCACTGTGTTAGTGTGTAAAACCTCAAATTATTCCCCCCTATTTAGGGGTGCATGTAACGCCGCTGATAGGAAAATATAGCCCCAAAAGAGGACCAACAACATGTACTCTGTAACTCTTCCCTAAATGGGGAAGGGAATGCGCTTGGTAAAAACTAAGGCTCACACAAACAAGGATGGATACCAAAGAAAAATTTTAGTATGATCAAACATACATGTAAGAAGACAATGTGTAATCTACGCAAATATTATAAAATCTACCAATAAATTTAGTGTAAACATGCAAGAAGAAAAATAAGCCACATAAAGTGATTCGCAAACATGGGACATCACTCATGATGCTCTAAGACACTCAAGGCATCATGGCTGCAAATAATAAACAAGTTTTCACACCAAACATAGGGAAAATCCTGTATACAAGAAGAAAACAAAATAGACAAGTACAACCAAAGAAATATTCATGGAAAAATGTAATCGTATAAAACAAGTGTTGCACATGGAACACCCATTAGCATGTTAGAGAAATAACCACTATATCAAAGAATGAATAACCAAGTAAGGTAAATTGCTAAGGAAAAAATGAAACAATAGCACCTATGAGAATTGAACATGGATACCCCCAACGACAAGTGTAGGAAGGGTAGAAGAGCATCCATGATGGGTGTAAAAGATATGTATCTACTATCACAACAAAACAAAGATGTGAATGTGCATGTGTGGATGGTATAGATGATGACTTATAAGAAATAAATGTAACATGTGTAGTAAAGTGATCATGTAATACACGAGTAAACAAGAGTAAATACCCCCAAGACAATACAATATGTTGTGGATGGCTAGAATGGAATGCAACATGGCATGATATGAGCCACATGGCCTCGAGTGAATGGAAATGTATGAAATGAGGTTAATTTTTTTTTCCCCTCGGCATTCAACAATGAAATGTAAAATAGAGTGTGTCATTGGGAAATCGTCAAAGTGTATGTTGTGTCTAACGCGTTGTGATGAATGTGTAAGTGTAGTGATGAGATGCGACATAGAAATGATGTGTGCATGAACCCTATTGCCAAATCACATATCATGACTAGATGAATATATAAGTGATGATTTAGACTAAGTGTATATCACTATAGTATTAAAGGGAGAGTGATGATTTATCCCTAAGCGTATACCACTAAAAAATGAAATGAGGGAGTGGTGATGTAACCTAGGGTGTATACCACTAAAAAATGATAAGATAGGTGACGATTTAGCCTAAAGCATTTGTCACTACAAGATGAAAGGAGGGAGTAGTGATGTAATCTAAGGTGTAAACCACTAAAAAATGATAGAAGAGGTGACGATTTAGCGTAAAGCGTATGTCACTAACCTAAGATTATCACATGGTGATGATTTTAAGGTCCATTTTATTGGTAAACTCTTGGAAGTCGAGTATGGAACGAGGAAATAAAGTGCATCATATGGTAGTGAGTGCAACGTGAAGAAAACAATGTAGTATATGTAATGATAAAAGATTACCATGTGATGGAGAGAATATGTAAAAAATGTGGTGTGTTAAATGAAATGGTAGATATGTATAATGAATAAAATGTAATGTACAACGTGTAGTGTAATACATGTAGATAAATGAGAATTTTAGTATGTGAGGATGAATGGAATGCTAGAATCATATGTGATGAAGACTAGTATAATATGTAGAAAATGACATGAAGACATGAAGTGTATGATGTATGGTATGTGACTATGTATAGGATGTGAGGAAATATGCGTAAATATCCTAATAGTGTACTATGTAAAATGTGTAAACTAAGAACATGCATAATATATGATGTATGAATATGGAAATGGCACAATGTTGTAGAAAAATGAGGAGCTTGGATGGTGTATGGTGCATGGTGCATGGTGCATGGTGTTTGGTGTATGGTGTATGACGTGCGGTGTGTGATGAAACACAACATGTAATTCCTATAGTGCAATGTTTGGGTTTCAGTATAGTAACAATCCCTCAACACTCAAGTGTTAATTGAAGCATATGAGTGTGTCATCGGGTAGTGATGATGCTAAAACATGTGATGAAAATGCCTATATGAAAATCCAGAGATGATAAATGTGTGAATTTTATGATGAGTGAGGGGGGGAATGTTAAGTTTTAATTCCTCCCCAAGTGTGTGCACAAAGAAACCATGCAAAATAATTAAGGAGGTCATCATCTTCTTGGTCAAAGTCATATGGATAGGCATTAATAACCTGATAAGAAATAGTGTCTGGTTGATCATGTAATGATCCATTAAGGTGTATGTTATACATTCCCATAGTATATTCCTCATAAGTAAATAGAGGATGTGGACAACCATGTGCATACCAATGAGTGAGATTTTGTGAATAGCCAAGAAAAGAACTATTGTAGATAAAAACACAACCGAAAGGCATAGGAAATGAAATTTTAGTATGAATAGGATCTAATGTGCCTCTAATATAAGTAAGCTAGGATTCCCCTAATATGAGTGGAGAAGATTGAGGGGTATGTGATAAATAGACTAGAAGATGAAAGAAACGCAAACCATAAGCGGAAGTTATATTGACAAAACCATAATATAGATAAGTGACATGCATAGAAGGATAGAGATGCTCAAAGGTGAAACCAAGATGAGCTAGACCATCATGGGAACATGTAATGACATCACCTTTAGATTGAATGGAATATGTTCCCAATATGGGTTATGGATGAAAAGTGTGCAAGTAAATGGTGGGTGTGCTAAAGTAGAGAATGTATGTGGATGTGGATGTGTTAGATTGACGTCCATAGACTAAATAGTCCTCTGATAAGGAATCATAGAAGTAATAGTTTTAGGTGGCATATAAGAAATGGCATCTATCACACAAATAGTACCATCAAGTGGTGGTAATTGCATCCCTAGGTAAGTACCATCTATCACACAAACAGTTCTTCCCTAGGTTGGGGTTCATCTGTAATTCCTATACATGGGATAGGAAGATTAGTATTAGGAGCCCGGTCACAATACTGAAATGGATCACAATCATGAAAAATGGTATACTCCATGATCTAATGTAATAATTTAACAAAATTATGGATAGTAGAAGTGACAACTTGCATGGAATGAATCCATAGTCTACCAAGTAGACAGTTATAGGAAATTGGGAAATCAAAATGAAAAACACAGTATGGATAGTATTAGGACCAACAATGATGGGAAATTTTATGTGACCAAAACATGCATGGATGGATCCATCATAAGCACATAGTGAAACACTAGAGGGACTATTTCACGAGCAGTAAGACTTAAAACTTTGAGAAATGACATGGGACACAAATTAACCTCAGATCCTTTGTCAATAAAAGTATGCTTAACAGTGACATTATAAATGCGAGAGATAATATGAAAAGGAAGATCATTATCAAAAGTGTGAATAGCAGAGGGAATTTTGGACTTAAAGACTAAGTGTGGAGAGAATGCATCAACAAAGGCCTAATAAAATGAGTCAGGATATGTGTCAGTATGAATACGAGTAGTAGAAAGTAAAATTTGGACTTTATGGAGTAAATCAGGATTTGCAAGCAAATAATCATTGATTTAAATACACATGATGATTGAATATAAAATAAAACCCTAGAAGATGCAATGAAGAATGGTCGGGTTCACCAAAATGATTAACTAAAAATCGATTAACTAGGTAGTATATAGATAGTTAATATAAGCTATGAACAACTGTAATAAAGTAAATAAATGTAGTAAACAAGAATGTAAATGAGATAAAAAAATATGCAAAAGGAAATTCTAACCCTAATATGTAAAAAAGAGTAAGGAAATAACTCAACTAATAACAATTGCCTATCAGAGAGTGTCACAGAGGTGACTAGAAAAATCAGGAGCAGGAATGACTGTGCAGAAGTCCCAAAAATAGTGTATCTGAACTATTTCTTTGGACTAGAGTTCCTGGAGGAGGAATAGGGAATTTTTGAGCACTCTAGTCTAAAATATGGGAGCCTTGGTCTATGGAAAATATCTGAAACTATTTTTTACAAGTTTTGAAGGTGGTATGAAAACCTCGCTATGTGTCACATCAATTTCGTTGCTCTCAGTTGAATGTTTCCAATACTCCAAGATGAATGAAATACCTACAAGACCCCGAAACAAACATCAAACCCTAAATAATAATAGTGCATATGAAGGGGTCAAACTGACCTCATATTCCACAATGGTGGACTTACTAATTGATTTTTTCACTATATCTCAGAACCGATGTAGTTCTGTGTGCAAGTGTGTGTGAACTTGCCCTAGGTTTCTCTTGTGTCAGTCACACTTTGTGAAGTAACGAGAAATAACTATGTGTAGAAAATGTAATATAATGTGTGTATGGAATATAATAGAATCCCTCCCCCTATGAAGTGTGATGTAGATGTGGATGCACGTGATATCCAATGTAATAAATGGATGTAACTCTAGATGGAGTGATAATAGTAAGTGATGCTAGGTCCCTCATTATGGTCTCATAAATTCATATTTATAGGGTTATCTTGATCTAATTTCATAATTTACCCCAAAAATGTTGACTATAAGAAAAATAAATATGCCAAATGGATAGAACGAGCCCAAAAAGTGGCGGGAAAGTGTGAAAATGATTGGGGTGCCCCTGGTGGGACTAGAAAGCCCACGGGTGTCCCGGTACTAGCCCGATTGCCCTAGTTGAGGCTAATTGATGAGAGATGATCGAAACAAACTGGGCATGTGGCTGAAAAGGGTCAGTAAAGATGAAATACAATAAAATAAGATGGCCAAAAGATGGAGGTTAATTAGCACTTTCTTCACTCAGGAACCTTCTAAATAGTATTATAAAACTGGGATAAATAGATGTCTAAAGTGAAATATTTTGTGACTACAAGCGCCTGCTAGGCAATAATTATTATTCAAAGAAAACATTCATTTACCTTTGGTAGCCTCATAGAGCATGTTTTTTTAGATAGGCAACACACTCTTATTTGACATTAGTGATCACTTTTTTTGTTTGTCTCCTTGTTGGGCCCCAAAATATCAGCTAAGTACAAGAAGGTGGGTGGGCATATGAGATCTAGTTGAAAAAGGGTGTGTGAGTTGAAGGCACACAAGGAAAAGGGTTATGGAAGGGTTTTGTAGAACACACAGTGTGCACGCGTAGGGAAAAATGGGTTTTGTACTTAGCTGCATTCGATAACCCAAGAAGCACATGAGAAAATCATGACCCTTATGGATAAGGTGCCAACCTCGTGACTATGGATAAAAAAGGGAATATTAAAAGAATATGATAGAAGGTTCCAGAGGACATCATTGCAAGGAAAGGAGAGTACAGATCTAGAAATACATGCTTCCATGGAGGGCCACTTCGACACTTGGAAACCGATCTGTAACTTCTGGAAGGCATGGTAGTGGGTGTTAAGGCTATATATACAAGGCTGGTAGAAGAAAAGGATATAGTTGAAGAGAGGTGAAGCCCTGCAAAAAATGAAATTGAGGGTGTTATGGCTAGGGATTAGGAGAGCTCTATGAGCATTTATCATATATAAGGGGATGGGTTCTCATTCTTCTTTGTAATATGATGAGTATAATATAGCTCTGATGCATGATTTAGCTCTGCATAATTATATGAGGATCCGTTATGACCTCAAGGGATGTATTGTGGGTTATTAACTCTGATAGTATGAATATAATTCTCTGTTATAAATCATCTGTGTTCAATACTTATGAATTTTCTTTTTTTATGAATCATCTACATTTGTTGCTTTTTATTTCTCTCACATGCATACAATGAGATGATAACTCATCCCAAGTTCAAAAGAATGTGGTTTAGTTCTTTTCTGTCCTACATTTGATTATCTATTCTAAGATGATGCATCCTCAAAAAACTCAAATAAAGGAGAGACTCGGCACCTGCACGTGCCTCGAGAGAGCACCTAGTGCCTGATGGGTGACAGGATGACACACATGGGATTTTCCTATTCTATGAAGGGTATAAAAATGACTACATCTTGCTTCCATTACCAGGACCTATTTTTGAAGATGTGAGAAATGACATGCATCTTTGTCCTTGTGATGTGTGATGACAAAGCACCTGACCTTAGAAAGTGGTGAAATGTGGTTCAAGATCATGGAGGATGATTTTTCTCAAAGATTTAACACTTGACCTGAGTTCAATGTGCGTAGATGGGGTAGAAGAGAACCTATACCATGAGTTGTATGAGACATTTTTTGTTTCTTCCCAGTAGAACTATATGAATGGCTTTCAACATACGCATCTAGATCAAGCTGGTATTATAGATTGCACGTGTGGACCCAAGAATACTATCACGGGTTATAGGATGCATATCTGACTTGGACACGTGTTATTGATCACTGGTGGAAGGGAGTGATAACTAGTTATACTTCGGAATACACCCTTTCGATGTATTCTTTCCCAGAAGTTGTTGAGTTCAAGTTTTTGAGGTATCCTAGAGGATCATTTTTATGTGTTATTACTTTAGCTATGAAGATCTTGGTCATTATGTTGAGTTTAGAAACATTCCCCATGGCCGGCTAAAAATTCTCTGAGCACTGTGAGAGGAAGATAGGGTGGAGGAAGATGTCAAAGATTACGGATGAAAAGGAAAGGGAGGAGAGATGACTCAAGTATAGAAAATCTCATGAAAGGGAGATGAATAGACAACGTGAGGTTGCAAGTGTGATGGATCTATAGAGGGAGACATTACGGTTAGGAGTTGAGGTTTATGCGGAGGATGTGGAGCCTAAGTAGTATGTGCCACCCCATCTTGGCTAGCGCGAGAGAGAGGCCCCTTCAACATCTAATGAGAGTTCGTCACATGGAGAAATAAGATTTGTTGACATGCATCTAAACCCACCTGATGACTAACCCATGGTGCTTGGTTTTCAAAATCAAGGGAGAAGTATTGTTAACCCAGTTGGTATGAGTGGGAGTCATCGATCGATGCCCAGGAGATATAATTTTTCATTTGGAACATCCATGGTTATGCAAGCCATTCATGTATTTGGAGGAATTTTTGGACAAGGTATAAGTACGTAACATTTGGGTATCTCATCTGGGAGTGGTGCAGGACATACAATTGGTAGTGGGACAATATCACAAACCATCGGTGTGTAGTTCAGTGGGATGCTAGGAACACTAGGCGCGACCACTTCTGGTCCTTTTCTGACTATAGGAGGTGGATCTGGTGGGTCAGGAGGAACAAAACTTAGTGGATCTAATGGATTTTGTGGGTTAGGAGGAAGTACCAGAGGGAACCAAGGCTCTAGATGAGAAGAACAAGGACCCCAGACACCTTCCCATGTGTTTTTTGAGATGTCTTTACACTTACCAGACTATAGGGGTATCAAAGATGTTGTAGAGCATGTGCACAAATTTGAGTTACTGTGGCATGCAAATGGGATCACTACCCCAAATTGGAAGGCAAGTCAGTTTGTAACAATGTTGCAAGGGCACACACATAGTTGGTATAGGAAGTATGACCCCCATTAGGCAGTGGTAGACTACAATGCATTAAAGAATGCCTTCCTAGCAGAATTCCATATCCCATAGTTTGAGTAGAATAGCATCAATGTTCTTACAGAGATCCAACATGAATGTTAGAGAGTGTGCGGGAGTATGATGTGCATTTCAAGACTCTATTGTCAAATCTATCTTATGAAATTAATCCCTCTCAACATGCTCAATGGTTTTTTGGACGATTGATAACACCATTTAGAAGTTCTCTGTTGCACAAGACTTTTATAGACCTGCAAGAGGCATTAGAAGTTGTCCTACGTGTTGAAGCTATTGGGAGTGTTGATACTGGTGTTAGTCTTTTTCTAGAGTTTTGAATTACTGCAATGGCCAATTAGTTGGAAAAGCTATCTGAAAACTCAGCACATGAGGTTCGTAGTGGGATTTGGTGTAGAAAATGTGAAGTGAAGGGGCATGAAAAGGATAGTTTCCCTTGAAATTCAATATGCGCTATGGTGGTAGAATGTGAGATCTACCATAGGGATCATAATGCAAGTATATGCCCTCTACTCCAGTGCACAATCCACAAGAATGTTTCTTGCTATTACAATATCTTTACCTCTATGACCCATGATACCAAGGATTGTAGACTGATTGATCAAATCAATGATGGTATTGATCTGGGTGTGCATCAGACTAGCCTTGCATGTAGTTCAAAGGATGATGACCATTGTTATGAAGGGAACGTAGATGGAGGAATGAGTGGAAGGTGTTTTTGTGGATGATTTCGTGGTCACAGTAACCATGGTAGAGGATGAATTGAATTCTCATGAGGAACTTGTTATAATTGTGAATCTACATATCATTAAAAATGTGAGTTTCTTTATCTGTTACAATGCTCATGTTGTGGAAAGAAACAAAAGTATGAAAAGTGTCCATAAATTTATGAGCATATGAACTAGCAACATCAAAAAGACAAAGGCTCTAGGATGTTAAGAATCAAGAAGGCTTATTCACAGTGGATACCACAAGTGGCTGGTGATTCAGTGCTAGAATCTGTGCTAGTGATGATGGAAGAATATGTCATGCATGCCAGGGAAATACCAAGGCAAAGGACACTAGTTTCAAGAGAGTACTATTACATGGAGAGTATCCATACCCTTCTCATCAGAAGGAAGTATATCAAGAGACTATGGATGTCATTTAGAGTTTACAAGGAGAGATCCAATGTCTAAAGGAGTAGTCCAGGTAGCAAGAGCAAAGAAGGAATGTTGAGGCTCCGCAGAAGGACGTGGATGAATTCAAAGAAGTGTGTAAAATGTTAAGGAAAAAGAATATTATTCCCTTTATAGGATAGTGGTTGAGAGAGAAGGTACCATGCATCAAAGTAGAGTGAGAAAGATAGGACTTGCACATAAACCTTCCTCCTCACAACCTTGACTATGAAAAGGAGATTACTTTGAATGCGGTTATTGATGGGTGGCTTTTGAGAAATATCCTCATCGACATAGGAGAAGAGGTCAATGTTCTTACCTTGGATGGATGACATCAAATGGGGAGGCCCACATTACAGCCATCTTCGAATGTGTTGTATATGGAAAACAAGAATAAGCTAATTCCCATTAGAGTTCTAAAGGATGCAATTATCACCATTCAAGGAGCCAAGTTCACTAGAGACTTTGAATTCTTGGCACTCACTAAGGTAGACAACTTTCTAGCATTGCTTGGGCACCCATGGTGTTATAAGAATAATGCTGACATGTGGTTTAACAAAGGGTATATCAATTTTGAGAACAATAAGGAAAGGGTGGTCATTCCTTTGACAGATGGGAATTCAGCTCCCTATATTGATCCCTGAGGAGAATTCCTTGATAGAATTTATGTGTGCTCCATCAGAGATACTGAGATAATTCACCCCACAGAGGGAGTCATCTAATTTGAAGATGTTCAGTCTGTAAGTGATACCACTAGTGTAGAATGTGACAATTAGTCACATGGGACTTATGAGTTAATTGGGTGACAATTAAGAGGATCTGTGATAAGAGTTAGAAAGGAACACTCATTTAAGCACCTAGGAGGAAAGAATTTTCCAAGTCACTCTGGAGGGGCATATCCTGATATTTTCTTACAGGACATGGAGGCTCAATGGAAGAATGAGGTTGAGAGAAGAGGGATGCTCAGTTGTAACCTACTTGGAACTACTACGTGCTAGTGGGCTACACGTCGGGAGAACCTCTTAGAGTGGTGTGAGGTAAGGATCACGTTTTCTATAAGGTTTTCCAATAGAAACACGCCCACGAACATATAAGACTACCATGCTAAAGAGACTACTTCATTTCATAGCCAAGTGTGTGAGAAGGCCTGGATGGGAAGTGCAGAAGCATTTCTACCTTCGTTATGGGTACATAAGTTGTATTCCACCTTAAAATGTTGTGAACACGCTTGTTACATTCATTCAGAGATGTGTTGTCAGATAGGAAATTGGCAAGAGTTGGCAACTGATCTCATTCAACCTTTGAAATATAGGAGTACCAAACCATCAGTGGATAAGGCATTACAAGTGATCAAGCACTTTACGATGGGGGATAGCGCTATGGTAGAGGATAGGCTCCTAGAATTTCTAGGTGAGCCTTCTTTGGAGACGTGCCTCAATGAATAATAAATAGAGGAGGTACAGCTAAAGCATGTGTGCATGGAAAAAGAAAAAGGAAAAATGGTCTATGTAATAGATGGAGAAGAGATGGAGACTTTGGATGTTAACCATTTAGAGTGTATGCATGAGGTCATAGATAACGCTAATGAGTGAGCATGCACCTACCATTAGCCCTTAATTATAAAGAAGGTTAACATTGGGATGGAGGCAGAACCTAATGAAGCTATCGTTGGTGGCTATTGTTTAGAAAAATGAGGTTTTAAAGATCATTGATCTGTTGCGTTAGTTCCAATATTTATTCCCTTACGGGTACCATGAACTCAAAGGTGTTCACCATTCCTTAGGGGAGATGAAGATCAAATTGAAGGAAGGTGTGTGCTCAATTTAGAAGAGCTCTTATCGGATGAATATGAATTTTCACATACGGGTTAAGGAAGAAATATATAAAATGATAGCATCTGGTATCATTGAGGCAGTAGAAGAATCAGAATGGATAAGCCCAATGTTTATCAGTATTAAGAAAGATGGTAAGAGAAGAATTTGTGTTGACTACAGGGATCTGAATGCAATGTGTGCCATCGATCCCTTCCCAACCCCTATTAATGAAGAAATTTCGAAAGGAGTAGCTGGGTTCGAAGTCTACTCTTTCGCGGATGGGTTCTTAGGGTACCACCAAGTCAGGATTGTAAGGGAAGACTAGAGAAAGAAAATTTTTTCCACTGAATGAGAATTTTTTCCTATATAGTTATGCCTTTTGGATTAAAGAATGTGCTTGTTGTGTTCTCACGCATTGTGGTACAAGTAGTTTAGGACTTCATCCATAAGTTTCTTCAAGTTTACCTAGATGACTGGACTATGTATGGATTAGTGAAAGACCATTGTGACAACTTAAGGCTGATGTTTGAAAGATTTCGGTAATTGAGGATATCCCTCAACATTAAGAAATGTGTCTTTGCTACTCCATTTGGAACCCTATTAGGACACATTTATATGTAAAGAAGGCTTGGTAGTAGATCCCACTAAAGTTGCAGTTATTATAGGATTAGGAGAGCCTACTAGTCAAAGCGTAGTGCATGAATTCCTTGGGTATATGGGGTATTATAGGAAGTTCATCAAGGGATATGTCAAGATCGCCAAACCCTTAGAGGAAATATTGAGACAAAAGAGTGCCTTTCATTGGGGAGAGGTGCAATAGAAGGCATTTGATACTTTAAAGGATAGGCTTGTCATGATGCCCATATTACATTTTCCTTCTTGGGATAAGCCTTTCCATTTGCATGTTGATGTGTTGGGGACAACTATAGGAGCAATGCTAGCACAACCTGGTGAGGAAATTGTTGATCATCCCTTATGCTTTACAAGTATGAAGTTGACACTAACATAGTAGAATTACACAACTACTAAGCATGAAGCATTGTCAATGATCTACGTGCTACATAAGTTCAGACAATATCTATCGGTGGCACCATTTATATTCTACACAGACCATATGGCATTGAAGTACTTAGTCAAAAAACCCGTTCTACAAGGGGGCATATGTTGTTGGGTCCTATTTCAAGAACTTGAGTTCAACATTATCATGAAACTAGGAAAAAGTAATTCTAAACATGACCACTTGTTAAGGATTAACTCAGGGTAGGATGCACAAATAATAAGGATACCATGCTAGACGCGTAACTATTTAGGTTTTGGTGTGTGTCCTTAGACTTGGAAGATATCGTAGTGTTCTTAAAAATAGGTGTGGTGCCGGAAGGGATGAAGGCCTTGGAAAGAAAGCAGCTAACAATATGCATCACACCTTACATGTTGATTAGTGGAGACCTGTATAAGTTCGGTAATGATGAGGTTCTCTGTCGATGCGTATTGGAAGATGAGCGTGTAGCCATTATGGAAGAAGCACATAGTGGGATTACAGGAGGACACTATAAAGGAAATGCTACCGTATAAAAGATTTTATTAGCAGGGATTTGGTGGGAAACCATATACAAATATTATATTGAGTTTTGTAAGGCCTGTGACCATTGCCAGCACCTTGGGAAACCTATAAAGAGAGATGAAATGCCTTTGCAACTAATAACCAACGTTGAACCATTTGAGAAATGGGAAATCAACTTTGTAGGACCAATTGTTCCAGCTGCACGAAGGACTGGTTCATGGTATATCATCACTTGCATTGATTACTTGACACGGTGGGAAGAGGCAACACTTGTAAAGGATTGCACTGTGGCAAAAACTTCTATATTTTTATGGGAAAACATAATCACCAGGTTTGGTTGCCATTTAAGTTTAACAAGTGATAGGGGTACACACTTTCACAATGAAACTGTCAGGATTTTGTTATTAGAATTTATGGTGGCCCATCATAAGACTACCCCATATCATCCTCAAGTAAATGGAAATACTGAGGAATTTAACAAGATACTAAGTCACATGTTAACTAAGATTTTTGACGTTGGAAGACAAGATTGGGATGATAAGGTATTCGCCATTCTATGGGCATACATGATAACCTACAAAAGGTTGAACAAGGCCACACCATTTCAATTAGTGTTTGGCGAGGAGGCTGTGTTACTAGTGGAATTCATGTTACCATCACTATGTACAACGCACAGGAGGGTTAGCTAATGAACAAGCGCTGGAAGAAAGAATTGATAAGTTGATGTAGTTAGATGAAAGGCGATCACTTTCTAGATGGAGTTAGAAGAAAAAAAAGTTAGAAAAAAATCATGGCATGATCGTCATATCAAGAACAAGAAATTTGAAGTTGGGAAGTTGGTGTCATTATATGATTCCAAGTATCTGCGCCATCCTGGGAAATTGAAAGTCCATTGGTTGGGACCTTACATCATCTCATACATTCTTGATTCAGGCGCTTGCTAGTTACAAGCGCTGGATGGGATGAGGTTACTAGGTCACTTCAATGGGAGTAGACTGAAGCACTACTATAAATAAGTCCTCTTGGTGTTTGTAATAAGGCAGTCTTGCCAATTAGTCTAGAATTTTCCTTTATGATTTTTCTTTTCTTTTATTTCCCTTTCTCGTTACTTGTTCCTTTCCTTTTGTTTTGTTTTTCACCTTATACACTGATAAACAAATTATTTTTCTAAATCTGTGTATGTGCAGAGGACCACACATATGTTTTAGTGTGGAGTGGAGTGATATGAAGTATAGGCATATAATACAAATTTGAGCTGGCATTAGAAGTTGTGGTGAATTTCCTAGTTGAAGGATGAAAAGTGCGTAAGGGTAAAAAGTGCATAGAAAAGAAGGTGGACGAGAATGGTTGGTGTAAAAAAGGATTTTTGAAAAACCATGTACAAAAAGGATGAAGAGCGTAAGAACAACATGAGGTAGGTGAGGGCAAAAATCAGGTAAAGGATAGGTGAAGTGCCTTTGGCACTGTGAATGTGTGAGTAAGAGTATTTGGACAGGTTGGATTTTTGTGTGCCAGAAGGTTGAAAAAAAAATTTCACATAGGATGTGGCGCATGGGTAAAAGTGCTTAAAAATAGATTACTAGAAAAATTCACATTTAATGTTAAAGTACGTTGGTAGGTAGTATAGCATTTAATGCTGGAAGGAAGCAAAAACAATAAATACAAGGTCGGATAAATCATTTTTTCCCTTGCATTTATGAAGAAGAAAGCTCTTACGAACTAGGGCATCCAGAGTGATTTGTGCAAAGAAAGGAGAATCCAAGAAATATAAATTATGTGACTAGGGTAGATCCGCAAACTAGTGTGGAAGGAGTACATGGGCGTGGGAAAAATTGTTGAGGAAGCATCGTCTTATGAAGTATTTTTCCAGTTAGTGTTTGGCGGCTAGGGCACGGAGTTAGAAGGCTTTCTTCGCAAGGTTGAGCTTTGGGATTGGACAAAGTGATGGATCAGAGCAAGGGGAAGAGGATTTAAGTGTTAGCACTGACCATAAGAATGACACCAAGGAAACCAACCATTTCACCAAAGAAAACAAAGGGTAAGGGCAAGGGAAATAAAATCACTACCATCACAAGCATCAATGAAGAATGGTACACAGAAATGCAATACCCAAATGGGGTATTGCTAGGAAAAGAATGGGAGTCACACTTGCAGAAGATGGTCATAAGTGATTATAATCATTGCACAAGCACAATGTAGAAGGAGATGGATTTAGAGTTGGTTTGACCAAACAACAAGAGGACACTAGAAGGCATGCCAATATACAACAAAAAAATAAAGGTCAAATTGGGGAAGGTAGGGTTGTTGCAACTTTATGAGTTACCTTACTTTGGCAAACCTAAGTGCATTTATCAATGGCTGATGTCGCGTGTACATGAAGATCACTTTTACTTCACAGGGCATAAGATGTGCATCACACTGTAACTGATATCTAAGTTCACAGGCCTCAATTGTAAAGGAGATAGCATTGATGATGATCTGAGTGACAAGGAAGCCATAAAGAAGAGTGTATCCACGTATGACTACAAGAAGGGTTCAAGATAATTTGACATCTCAGAGATACTAGACCCAGTGATGAGGATGGTCATGAGTTTAGTCACCAAACTCAATGACTAGGAATGGTGGACACAAGTAAATAAGGAATGGCTAAACATATGCCAGAATATATCATAAGGTACCATCTACAACTTGTCCACTTTCATCATGGATGAAATTATAAGCAACACATAGGAGGGAGAGAAGATAATCTTCAGTAATGTACTCCTCACTATGGTGTTCCCAGAGATTGGAGTTCCTGACGGGCCAAAAAAAAATTGTTTGGGAGTATTCAGAAGAGGATCTCTCATGCATAAATAGGTTTACAAAATATAATTGTGAAACCATGATGGCCACTCACAAGGTGCACCTGGAGAAATGGTATAAATGAATGTGGGACACATTTGGGGCTGAGTGGAGGATCCCAGAGAAGTTTCCTATGCTCGTAAGTGGAGAGGTAGAGTTTTTAGTATACCAACACTTCTGCATTAGCATATTTATGATGACATATGGGAATATGAGTCCATGGTGCAAACTACTCTTCTCCTTCACCGTGTTATACTTCCAAGCCAGAGTAAATTGGTTCAAGGAGGCTAAGAGACTAAAGTTTGACTGTAGTGAGATACATGTAGACCATTTTGAGCTGCATCAGAATCTATTCTACCCAAAGAAGCGTGTGTACGTGGAGAGATATGTCTCCCATGAGATCTAAATGATGAAACCTTTAACATTACCATTTGCAAGAAGGACCGCAGCAATGGTGTATCTACACATAAGGCCTAAATTTGAAAAATGTGCTTACTTGGATAATGATGTCTCCATTCCTAAATACCCTACAGGAAGGAATAAGGTCACGCTTAGAAAGAGAGAGAGAGAGAGAAGAGGTGGATAGGACATCAGGTGTTCAAACTACACATATGGTAAGCACACTGGAGGCAAGTGCTAAACCTAGTACTTACGTATAGTGGAAGAAGTCTCTAGTCAAAGAAAATATACCAGAAGAAGAGGCACCGGAACATGAAGAACCCCTCACCCAGGAGGAATCACTAAGGAAGACATCACCTGTCAAAGAAAAAGAAAGATAAGAATCCCATGTACTAGAATCCCTAGTAAGGAAGAAACAAAAGGTGACGGATGAGGTCGATTCAGAAGAACCAAAAGACCTAGATGCCTATATCGGCGATAGGGATGATGGTGAAGATGAAACAGGAGGTGAAGACCATCCCATCTAGGAGATACAAAATTTTGAAGAAGAAGGGGATGAGGAGTATAACGAAGGAGATGAGGAGAAGGAGGATTAAGAATAAGTTGAAACCCAAGACAAGGGGGTAGGTGGGGAAGAAGTTACAAAAGAAAAACAGACCCCAAGCCTCAGAAAGGAACAAGTATATGAGTCCACGGAGAAAGAAGTGGAAAATATCATCAAGGACCTAATGGAACAAGAAGTGGAATGCAATGCGGACATGGTGATGAATAAATATAAGGAGGATAACGTAGAAAAATAATATGGAATGATGGAAGAAGATCCTAGTTTGGTTGTGAGCTTTCCAAAGGATGCACACACAGGGAGGAAGAGTGAAAAAACATCACAAGTTCAAGGGATGGGCTACATTGATGATCCAAACAAGTTATTACATATGTGCTTCCAGAGCATCGTGCCAATGGAATAGCTTCTAGCCATGACTTCATTTGATGAGGAAGTTGCATACCCTCGGACAAGGAAAATTTTGTCATGGGCATTTGAGTCCCACATTGATGAGATATAATTTGAGGTAAGCCAACAAGAATTGATCCAAGTACCAAAAATTAAAGGGATGAACCCCTTGGTGAATGCTCAATGTTTGTCAGATGAACATATCTACAATGCACTCAACAAAGTATCAGTTGCGGTTGAAGCCAAGATCTTCAAGAGAAATGATAGGGTAAAGTTCCTAGAGGAAGAGATGGAGAAAAATGAAGAAAATCTCATTGAAAAGACCAAGGAATTGAAGCAAGAAGAGCTAATCAACACTCAGTTAAGGCATGAATTAAAATATGAGAAGGCAAGAGTGTGTGAGGCATACAAGAAAATAGTTATGATCATGGATGCCATTTTCCTAAAGCATCCAGAATTAACACCACCCATGCAAAAGTATGGATCATCCTTGCAATTCCTAGAGGACTTAACCCGCATACTCATTATGGAGAGGTGGCCACTTCCTTTAGAATCATCAGAGGAGGTGCTGGTGTGCCAAGAGAAAGAAAATAAGATGAAGATGGTGGAGATTATTGCTCAGTACAACAAAATCCTTGCCAATTTAAAAGCCACCGCGTAAGTTGTTGAGGCTGCCTATGACAACTACGTAGACATAGATAGAGAGGAAAGTATCTTAGTTACTACCCATGAAGCGGAACTCAAGGAGTTTGAGGAAAAGAACAAAGGGAACAGGGCGGAGTGAGACAAGATCCTAGCCAAAGTAGAAAAGCAATCAGAGGCCATTGAGACCTTGTAAGGCTCAATCAAGAGCCAGATAAAGGAATTTTACGCTCAAATCACTCGAAGGATGGATGTGTTCGAGGATTTTGGTAAGCAGCTGGAGGGGATTTTTGACACAATGAGCGCTAAGGGAGAAGATATTAGTTTTGAAGAAGTGATCGCCCTGGTGGGTAACGTTTGTTAGTAAGTGCAAAACGAGGATGAAACTTGGGGGAAATTAGAAGCTAATTTATGGAATGATTTCCCTCTCCTCCTACAGAAGTAAATAAATCTCCCCGTTCTTCTATTCTTTTCCCTATTTATTCATTCCTTCATTCTTCCATTCCAACGATTTGTAAGGATCCACCATTCTTTAATTATTTATTGAAGAGTGTTTCAGCTAAGTACAAGAAGGCACATGGGTGAGTGGGACCTAGTTAAAAAAGGGCACATGGGTTAAAGGCATGCAAGGAAAAGGGTTCTAGAAGAGTTTTGCAGAACACATGGCACATGCGCATAAGGAAAAACATGTTTTATACTTAGCCGCATTAGGTATCCTAGGAAACACACGAGAAAAGCATGACCCTTATGGATAAGGTGCCAGCCTCATGACTGTGAATCAAAAAGGGAATATTCTAGGTATGCGATAAAAGGTTCCAAAAGACATCATTGCAAGGAATGAAGATATCAGATATGGAAAGGCATGATTCCATGGAGGACCACTTTGACACTTGGAAACCGATCTGTAACTTCTGAAAGTCATGGCGTTGGGTGCTAAGGCTATATATACAAGCACCTGATAGAAGAAAATTATATAGTTGAAGAGAGGTGAATCCCTGTAGAAAATAGAATGGAGGGTGTTATCGCTAGGTATTAGGGGAGCTATGTGAGTGATTTAGCATAGAGAAGGGGATGGATTCTCATTTTTATTTGTAATATGATGAGCATAACTATAACTCTAATGCATGATTTGGCTCTGCATAATAATATGAGGATCTGTTATGACCTCAAGGGATTTAATGTAGGTTATTAACTTTAATAGTATGAATATAATGCTCTCATTATAAATCATCTGTGTTCAATACTCATTCATTTTATTTTTTGTATAAATAATCTCCATGTGTTGCTTATTATTTCTCTTACCTACATACAATGAGATGACATCTCCTTCCTAAGTTCATAAGAATTTGGTTTAGTTATTTTATATCTTGCATTTGATTGTCTATTCTAAAATGATGGATTCTCACAAAACTCACATAAGGGAGAGACTCGGCACCTGCGAGTGCCTCGGTTGAGGGCCCATCGCCCACTGGGTGATAGGCCGGTGTGTATGGGATTTTCCTGTTCTATGAAGGGTACAAAAATGACAAAACTCCTATTATATATGCAAGGATTAACAATTTATATTTACAAAAAGCTTCATTATTAACATGATATATTTACCTTTTAGAATATCTTAGCAATCGCTAGGGTACAATAAGTAGATCATGTCTTATTTAAAATCTGGTTATATACCTTCTCAATTACTATTCAAAGTCTTTATGTATACATATATATCACATAAAATACACAATTCTACATGTATATTTTATCCATTATATAAATTTCAGATTTAGTTTTTTAAAATTTATATAAAATCTTGTATGGATACAGTCTACATGAAAAATGTTGCCTACTCTAGCAATTGCTAGGCTATAATTCTTATTTGCATGCAATCTTCATTTACCTTGGTAGGCTCACAGATAAGTGGATTTTTCTATAGGCAACACACTTTTTTTGGGTCAAATGATCACTTTGTTATTTATCGCATGTTAAATACATAAAGATTAACAATTAAATTCATAACACAACTTCATTATAAAAAATAATATATTTACTTTTAAGAATAGATTAACAACCGCTAGAGTTCATCGAGTATATCACGTCGAATCTAAAAACTTGTTGTAAATATTCGTGGTATCTCATCCACTAGGTTGGCCCAAGACATAATATTAATACCTTACGATCGGATAGAATAAACAAATTAAATTAAAATAGTTTGAGGTAAGTGGGCACTAGGTTCTTCCACAATATAATATTTCCAGCTTAGTGGTCACTATCATTTATCAAGTTACTAAATGATATTTTGAGCTTAGCATCCGCTATCTTATGACACAACATAATATTTGGATCTTAGAAGTCTATAGGTTTCAGTAAAATAAATTAAGACATTATAAGCTTAGCGGCCGGTAGGTTATGCCAAAACCTAATGATACGATCTTAGTGAATACTGGGATTTAACAAATTAAATCAAAATATTTTGGTCCTAGCGTCTACTACGTATTTAAAAAATATCTTATTTTGACAGAAAGAGTCACTAACATTTAAAAAACTAAAGAAAGACATTAAGTTTAGTTTCTGCTAGGTTTTGTTTGAACAAAACTTCAACAAATGATAGTGTATTCTTCAAAGATGCATACAAGATATGTATAAATTAGTTGAATTTATCGTATGATTTTAAAATTTTAAATTAAGATATTTTGAGCATAGCGCTCGCTAGGTTAGGATACCACATAATTTTTAGAGCCTAGTGGTGGTTAGGATTTAATAAACTAAATTAAGGTATTATGAGCTTAGTGGCCACTAGGTTATGCCACAACATATTATTTGGGTATTCTAGTCGTTATGGTTTAATAACTTCAATTACAATATTTTACAATATTCAGCAGCCAGTGGGTTATGCCAAAACATAATATTTGGATCTTAGTCGTCACTACGATTCCACAAATTAAATTAACATAGTTCAAGCTTAGCGGTCGCTAGGTATTTAAACAATATATTATTTTGACCTAAAGAGTCATTAGCATTTTAAAAACTAAAGAAAGACATATTGAGTTTAGTTTCCACTAGGTTTTGTTCCAACATAACCAAAAAAATGATATTATACTCTTTGAAGTTTCTAGGGTTTAACAAATTAAGGTAATATTTGGATCTTAGCGGTCTTTGGGTTTCAACAAAAGAAACTTAGATATTATAAGCTTAGTGGCTGGTAGGTTACACCAAAACATAATATTTGAATCTTATTAGTCACTGCGAGTTCACAAATTAAATCAACATTTTTTGAGCTTAGCATCCATTAGGTATTTAAAGATATATTATTTCGACCTAAAGAGTCACTAACATTTAACAAACTAAAGAAAGACATAATGTGTTTAGTTTCCAATAGTATATCAAGATACTGCATGATATTTTAAACTTAATGTTCCTTGGCTTATGACACAACATAATATTTTGATCTTAATAGTCTTTAGGTTTCAACAAAAGAAAATAATATTTGGATCTTAGTGAATACTAGGATTTAACAATTTTTTTTGACATAGTTTGGGCTTAGCGGTCGCATTAGGTATTTAAATAATATAATATTTCAAGCTGAAAAGTAACTACTATTTAACTGAGTAAAGAAAGACATATTGAGTTTATTTTTGATTAGTATATCAAGTTACTGAATGATATTTTGAACTTAGCATATGCTAGCTTGAGTTTAGTTTCTGCTAAGTTATGTATTGCAAACACGATATGTATCGAAAAGAAGATATATAGAAATTAGTTGAATTCATTCTATGATTTTAAGATTTTAAACTAAGATATTTTGATGATAAGTCTTCAAAAAATATTACATGAGGAAGTAATCCATGATAAGTATTCCAGTAGTGGATTCCCATGATGATTACAAGCAACTTATCGTACTAAATATGTGCAAAAATTGAATGGGGAAGAGTTGTAATCAGATTTACTTCACCCAAAAACACTTCCTATATATACACTTCACTATAAAGACAACCATTCTGGCCCTTAATCATAAACTAAATACAAATGCATCTAGGAAATATTAGGCATTTTTACCTCTCTGATCCACCTCGCCAATGATCTCAACATTTGAGTCCCCTTTACTCTAATCAGGAGAGGAGGAAAAATATGCACAACATTTCAACATTTTAACCTTAGTTTCAGTAGGGAGTTCTATACCCTTATTTCCCGCAACCACCTCTAGAGCACACGCAATCACCCGCATCAAGGCATGGACATGATACTAAAGGTTGACTAGATGCTCTTCCAACTTCTCATGATGCTTATGCAAGATAAAATGCCTTGAAGAGTTGGACAATGTGTTTACCATACTCAACCCTTGTGCCATGTCAAAAATGTTCCTCTACCCTTTGGACTGGTTTAGGTCAAACATCAACTTGTGCATGCTCTCAAAAATATCACCATCCTCTTCTTCTTCAAAATTCTTCATGACCGACCAGACCTTCTCAAGCCAATTACGCATATTCTTGTTCCAGATTTTCCTGTCCAAACAAGAAGTAAACAATTCCCTAGTATCCTTTCCTGTCATAGCTCTTTGCCTCTTCCTGCTATGACCAAACTCCATGCTCCCCAAGAAACCACCAACACCCATGTCACCATTGCAGAGAGACACAAAGCACAATGACTAAAATTGAAAAGAGGAAAGGACTAGTGAAATGTCTAGCCGACCCGGAGATATAAATCCACCATTGTGTAACACATGAAAGGGGGCAAGTGTGAGGGTACCGAAGATCATTGATTGGATATCCTAATCATAAATATCATACTTCTTATTAAAAATCTTAAATGCTCGACGTCATCTTACATCTCACGCACATATAAACATTAATCAATCTCATCTATCACACGAATGTAATCTATCAATGTCATAAATGCCCATTAAAGCCACACATGCCATATCCTCTTGTCACCGCCAAAAAATGTTACGCCTCAGAATAACCTAATATTTTTTATTAAAATCTTATAAGTCATTACGTTTTGACAAATTAAAGTAAGTTTTTTTGAGTTTATCGACCTCTAAGTTAATCAACCACATTAACTTTGGAGAGTTATATAGCAATCAAGATCTATATAAATTAGACGAATTTATTGTATAATTTTAATATTTTAAATTAATATATTTCAAGCTTTGCACCAGCAATGTTATACCAGTACATAATTTTTTGAGCATATACATTTTTAGCATTTACTAAGTTAAATTAAGATATTTTGAACTTAGCGGCTACTAGGTTATGCCAACACATATTATTAGTAATTTTATCCCACATGAATACTATACCTTTCATGCAAATAAATAATGTTTTCCCAACCCACCAATCATAATAAAAAAATCAGTTCACTTCAAACTTTATAATGTCTATATTTTATTTAAAAATTTATCTAATGTAAATAAGTCATTCAAGCATTTCCTTATTGGTTAGTTGGTTTTGATTTGAAAAATATAGTGCCTTATTACAGTATTGATTCTTTTCATTTTAAAAATCATAAATTCATATAAATACATGTATCCAGTATTTAAATGAGATTTTAACAATAAAAATAAAAAAATTCTCTGGTCATGTTTTTTATTTAACGTTAATAAAATTATTGGCTACCACTTTGCATAACAATTTTTCCCATGATTTGTAGGGATTTGGAAAGTGTTGGAAATCGTTGAAAGTCAGTTAGAACATGTTAGAACATAATGGTTAAGTGGGTTGGCCACCCCTTAATCAAATATGGGTCCAACATTATACGGTAGGTTATATATTTAATAATAAGAAATATTTCTATTTCTATTATTAAATATTCAAACCTAGGAATATACTTTAGGTTAAATATTTAATAATACGAAATAGTTATATTTATATTATTAAATATTTTAAACCTTGGTATATGTGTCAACTGACATGGTTGAAAAGGTGAGTCGAGAGACATACTCGATCACTTCTTATAAAAAGGACTTCGGATCCTATTTTGATATATTCTAAAAAATAATATATCAAAGGTTTTCACTGTTGTGATTAGGGTTTTTAAGGAGAAGGTGATTTATTGGATGTAAAAAGTTCTCTACAATAAGGTAACATTTCACAGTGGTTTTTACCTTTGGATTTTCCACTATAAATATTGTGTCATGTGTTATTTACTTTTGTAAGTATTACTTTATTATTATCCAATGTAATGTGATGTTTATTTATTTAATATTACATAGTTTATTAATGTTGATTATATCCATAATTAATAGAATCCTCAAATTCTAACATGGTAACAGAGTAAGGTAAATTAAATAGAATACATCAAATGTTATTGTATTTAATTTATTTAATTTTGTACGGGTTTTTTCAACCAACCTGGAAGGGTATTTAAAAATCACCGGGCCCCTTCTCCCCAATTTTTGTGCAATCTAAAATTTTGAATGTTTTGTGAGGAATTAATGTGAGTGTGCACATGTGAAAGGGGTTTACATGTATGTGAAAATTCACATACAGGTAGGGGTAAATTAATATATGAAATATTTCTATTTCTCTATAGTTTTAAATGTGTACAGGGTAAATCTTTTCAAAGGTAAAATTCAAGAGTAAATGAAGGTAGGAGATAAGTTTCATGAAAAATAAGGATTTCAAATTATTTCATTGGCCGGGTGAAATGACTTGTTCCCTCTGTAAATCTCCAAGTTAATTTGTACTCTCGTGTGATTCAAAATCTACTTAGACCTGGTAAAAATTATCTTACTGTTTTTACCTTTTTTTTTAAAAATAATATGCCCATGTCTTTGGAATCTAGTAGGGATTGATTTTTTTAAAAAAATTATAGTTTTTATAAATATATTCTTTAAATAAAGGAGTGGGAGTGGAATTTGCTAGAAGTTTTAAATAAAGTTTTTGAGCGAGAATCTTCAGTGCGTCAGACGGAGCAACGAACTGAATGGACCTTGCCCCAGGTTAATGATCATGTGATTGCTACTCCCAAGGACAATAATGAAAAGAATGGGGTTACGAGCACATGGGTTGAACGTTTGGTTGGAGAAATATTGGACAAGGTGATTTTGGAGGGGCTGGAACTGTCTAAGGAGAAAGGTAACTTATCCCTTAAAATCCCTGAGACTCTTTTGGTAAGAACAAAAGCCTCCATGGAAAATTCTATCTTTGCTAAATGTCTTGGCTCTAGACCAAATATTGACTACTTTAGGGGTTGGGTTAAGAGACCTTGGGCGTCCAACAGAAATGTTGAGGTTTCCGCTTATGCAAATGGTTTCTTCCTTGTTTCTTTACCTAGCAAAGATCAGGTGGCAAAGATTCTTTCTGGAGGTCCCTGGTTTATTGGAAAATCTCATGTGGTTGTTCAAAAATTGGAACTGGATTTAACCCATTTGTGATGTTTGTCTCTGAGTTCCCTATTTAGGTCAACCTTTTGGGCTTACCCCTGAAGTTTTGGGAGCTGGAAGTCCTTATTGGCATTGCTAAAAGCCTAGGAAAGCTGATAGCTTTAGATCCAATCACTAAGGCTAAATCTAGATTAACTCACGCTAGATTATGTGTCAATATGGGTCAAAATGCTCCTGTAGAAAGTAATATCAAACTCTTGAATTTCGTAGGGGTTGGTTGTAGATATTTGATTATGATTCATCCCCCTTTGCCTGTAGAAAATGTAAATAGGTGGGCCACGATCACAGGAATTATTATCTTCATAAGAAAAAAATTGATCCCATTATAGGTCCACAAAAGAAAAATAATAAGGAGGCAAAGGAATGGAGGTTGATTGGAAAAAATGGGAAAGTTGTAGAGACAAAGGATCCTCTTAACATCTAAAAGGTGGTCAAATAAGTGATTCCATTGAGTCATCATAACACCCCCTACAAGGAACTGGTGGTCTCCAGTTTCCTTGAGGCCAATAACTTTGAAGCTGAAGATGAGAATGAGAATGAAAATGACAACCTGGACTTTGAGAAGGGGATTCTTAAATCAAGGGAAGGGGCAAGCCAAGCTTCGGAAGGTAATGCTCTTGTGCTGCAGTTTTCCTATGGACCATCGCTAGATGAATTTTCTTCCATTGGTCAGAGTTCCTTTGGTCAGAGATAAGAAGAACTATTACCCATGTCTAATGGCTTCGAAATTTTGCGGACTATGTTGCTGATGCTTACAAACTAGCAGTCTTTGCCAAGACCCTAGTTAGTAAATCTAAACCGGTCATGTGAAGCACCTCCAGAGCTGATGTTGGTAAGGACTCGACTCCTTTGGGCAGGAAAAGTAATAAGGAATTAAGGGAGACTAAATCTAGCAGGGAAGTAGAAGTTGGCATTCAGGGTACTTTGGGGAAGTTGCTTTTCCGAAATAAGAAATGTTAAATGATCCTCCTCTCTTGGAATATTAAGGACTTGAGTAATCCCAGTAAACACAAAATTGCTAAGGATCTTAGAGTTAAAGCTAAACTAGATATTTTCATGCTCCAAGAAACCAAAATGAACATGGATAGATTTAAAGAGGTGAGGAGACAAATTTGGAAAGATAGTTACTAGGAAGGTTGTAGTTCCTCTGGAGCCTCATGAGGTGTTGTTACTACGTGGGATCCTAGTTTGGTGCATGTAGTTTTGATCCTTTCCTCCCCTGGCCATGCAGTTATGATTTTTACAGAAATCATCTCGAAAACATCCTGGTATGTTTCTAACATTTATGCTCCCAATAAACTCAGTGAAAGACAAAATTTATGGAAGGATCTCTCTAGCTTTAGACAACTATTTAAGGATAAAGATTGGATAGTCGAAGGAGACTTCAATACCCCCCTTTCCCCTGGTGAAAAGAGATGGGGTTTGATCTCTTATTATGAAAGTAGGGAAGATTTAGCTGACTTCCTAGCCGGTAATAGTCTGTTTGACTTAGATTTGGAGGGATCCAAGTTTATTAGGTAAACAGGAGGACTAGATCTGAGCTCATTCAGATGAGATTGGATAGATTTGTGGTAAGCCATATTTGTATGATCAATCAACTTTATTCTCTAAAAACACTTCCCAGAATTGGATCAGATCATAATCCCATTCTTCTCGATTTAGGAATGAATCATCTAAAAAAAGATAGGCCTTTCAGATTTGAAAAGATGTGGCTAGACCACCCGGATATTTATAACAAGATTCCTGAATGGTGGGATATCCAGGTTCGTGGGGTTGCTAGCTTCAGATTGTGTTTTAAATTGAAGAACATCAAAAGTAATCTTAAAAGATGAAACAAGGAGACTTTTGGGAATATTTTTCAAGAAAAAAGTAGAATTGCTGAAGATCTCGTAAATATTGAGGAACTTTTGGAGAATGATGGTCTTAATCCGGTTCTCAAGGATCAAAAACAAAAACTTTTGGCTGATTACCATGGAATTTTGGCTAAAGAAGAGGTGTATTGGAGACAAAAATCTAGGGTCAAATGGCTCAAGGAAGGGGATAGGAATACTAAATTCTTCCATTTCTCTGCTACTTCTAGAGCCAATATCCTAAAGATTAATGAAATAAGAGGTGAAAATGGGGAGTCATTTATGGATAGCAGGGACATAAATGCCTCTATGATAAATTTCTTTGAGGATCTCCTCAAACAGGGGTAGAGGTCAGAGGAGTTGGTTCAGAACAAAGTCTTAGACCTTTTTCAGGAAGTTATCACCCCTCTTGAGAATAGAGATTTTAAGAAACCCCTCGGAGTAGGAAATCTGTTTTGTGATCTTTGATATGGAACCTAATAAATCTCCAGGGCTGGATGGCTTCCTTGCCTTTTTCTTTCAAAATTTTTGGGAGGTGATTAAACATGAGGTCATTGATATGGTCCAAGAATTTTTCAACAATGGTCATCTCTTGAGGCAAATGAATAACACTTTTATTGTCCTGGTGCCGAAAATTGTTAGCACTAAGGAGGTTAAGGATTTCAGACCTATAAGCCTGTGCAACACCAGTTATAAGATTCTGACTAAAATCATAGCAGGGAGGATTCAAATGGTTCTCCCCAACTTCATCTCTGGGAATCATGGGCTTTTGTTCTTGGAAGGAAGAAGCCATCCGCTCTATTGAAATCTCTGGAAGATCAACTATGTTTCTTAAGTTGGATATGCATAAGGCCTTTGATAGGATAAATTGGTCTTTCCTCCAGGCCATCCTGCTAAAGGTGGGTTTTGATAATTTTTTATTTAATATGATTATGACATGCATTTCCACTACCAGTTTCTCGATACTGGTCAATGGTAAACTAGAAGGTTTTTTCCAAGCTAGTAGAGGGCTGAGACAAGGTGATCCTCTCTCACCTTTCCTCTATGTCATAATGGCTGAATTCCTGAGTAGAATCTATCAACTTGCCATGGCTTCCAACTGTATCCAGGGTGTTAAAATCTCAAATGGTCTTCCCTCTATCTATCTCAATCAGTTAGTGGATGATAATTTTATGATGGGTAAGGCCTCTGTCCACGAGGCTTCAAATTTTAAGGAGGCTCTTAATGATTATGATTAGGTTTTTGGATAGATGGTTAACTTCCATAAAAGTGTTGTCTTTTTCATAAATGTGGAGAATCAGGTTTAAGCCAAATTAGTTCGCATCTTGGGTTGCAGAATTAAACATTTTCCAGATTCTTATCTGGGTATGCCCATGATCCATAAGAAGCTTGACCTCATGGTTTGGAATGCTCTATTAGATAGAGTTAATAGTAAACTCTCGTCTTGGAAGGGTCTCTTGCTCTCTCAAGCTGGTAAGATTCAACTGCTCCAAATCTCCCTTCAAGGCATTCCCATATATGTGATGTCTCTTTTCATGCTCCCTGCTAAAATTAAGGAAGCCTTAGAGAAAATCCAAAAGTGGTTCCTCTGGATGGGAGCTAGTGAGAAGTTCAAATTTTCTCTTGTGGTCTGGGATAAAGTTACTAAACCTAAGCTATGTGGAGGTTTGGGCCTAAAAAATATTTCTCTTATGGATAAGGCCTTAATTGCCAAGGTTGACTGGAGGATTGCTAGAGAGGAAGGTCTTTGGGTGCAAATTATAAAGATGAAATATTTACGGAAATAGGTAGAATGGAATCCTTCTTTAACCAAAATAACCTCCCTAGAGGGTCTTTTTTTGGAATTATTTTGTGGTCTCTAAAGAAATCTCTAAAGGTACAATTTGGGAAATTGGCAAGGGCTCTAGAATCAGTTTTTGGTTCGATAATTGGCTTGAGGATTCTCCCTTAGCTAACTTGGATTTCTAGAAAGAAGTTTCTTAGTACTACAAGGATTCTGGAAAATTTTGGATTCGGGACTTTTGGTTCCAGGAAGATTCTGTCAGATGGGAAATCATTGACCCTCCTCCAGATTTTGATGGAGACATCCAACCTTTCTAGGTTCTCAACAATAAACTTAAGGCTTTCCACATACCCATGTTCCAATCTAAGGAGGACTCCATTAAATGGAAAGAAGAAGAATATGGAAATTTCTCGGTTAAATTAGCGTACATGTCAAATTTCAAGAATGATTTGCACAAGGACTATTGGGGTAAACTATGGGTGAAGGATCTCACCCCTAAGATTAATATTTTTTTCTGGTTGGCTGCCCAAAATAAAATCCTAAGTGTGGACAATCTTAGGAAAAGGGGAATGAAGATTCCCAATAGATGTTCTCTCTGTAAGAAAGAGGAGGAAAATGTCAACCATCTCCTCCTTCATGGTTCCTTCTCCCATGTTGTCTTTGTTGTTATTTTGGATCTGTTCAATACCCAATGGATCATGTCCTTGACAATTAAAGATTGTTGCTTTTAATGGGAGATCCCTTTCCATTTTCCTATCTTTATCTGGGCTTGGAATATTGCCCTCCCTCATTTTTTTGGGGGTTTATGGAAAGTCAGAAATGATGGTATCTTCCACGATCAAAAAGCTCTACTCTTGAAAGTTAGAAGAATTTTTTTGAATGCCATAAAGGAAAACATTAACTCTTTAAAGGTAAAGTAAAGAAACCCTGTCTGATTAGTGAGCGGACAGTTCTTGACAAGTTCACTCTTGGTCCGGTGGAATTACACATTCCTAAAAAGATCTCCAATTAGAATAGGCTTGAGGGAAATGTTGTTGAGTTAAATTTCAATGGAGCCTCAAAAGGGAATCTGGGTCCTGCTAGGGGAGGGGGAATTCTAAGGAACCGTGAAGGAGATTGGCGATTTGCTTATGTGGGTCCTTTAGGTCGCCAAACGAACAACATGGTGGAAGTTAGAGCTCTTCTTTGGGGGGTTTTCCTGGCTAAATAAAAAGGTTTCAAGGACATCTAGATCGAAGGTGACTCTCTCCTATTAATTAATGCCCTCAATAATCTCGGTTCCATTAATTAGGCCATTAGTAATATCCTTAATGATGTAAAGGAAACTTCAATTTTTTTATAGCATTTCTTATAATCATACCTTACGTCAAGGGAACAAATGTGCCGATTAGATGACCAATTATGGAATCAATTGTAATGATTATAAGATATGGTGTAAAGTTGATAAACTACCCACAGACATTAATGAGATCACTAGTAGAGATAGAGGGCACTAAGTTTTATAATGTTGGCATGAGTGAGTCATGTGGCGATGACATCTTACTTAATATCTTGTTTTCCAAGATTTCTGCTAGTGCGAAAGAAGGTCTTTTTTTGAATTTTAGTAGCAAACAGAAGAAGCCCAGTCTGGTGAAAATAGGGTTGATAGGATTAGAGTTGAACCTACTAGCCAAAGCACTGAAGCTTTCAATCAGTCTCTATGGAATAAGCTTAGGACTGGGGGTTTCAGTAATTTCATTTCCAAATTACATAGTCATGACCCCTCCCTGTCTAAGGATTTTGGAAAAGCTTGGAAAGAGGATGAGTTTGAAGTCAGAGGGATGGAAATTGAGGTGTTTGAGTCCACCATCACCCTGGACATAGACATGAAAATGGATGGGCTTAAAATTTTTAAGGATAGAACCCGTAGATAACAAGAAATTGAGTTGTTCTTTGTTGGCAAGGAAAGATGTTCTTTCTTTACGGACGGTATTTCCAGGTCATGCATTTCGGGTATATGGAGAGAGGTGTGCCTTCAAATCATGAAGTACATCACTCTGGAGGGAAAATACAAAAAATATATACTCACCATATGACCCTTCTAAACAAGTTCTACCATTAGGTCATGGTGAGCATCCCCTTCTTTCTGTTTATGTCTCTGAATAAATCTTTGAGGGCTTTGCAGCAAGAGAAAGTAGAGATGCCTCTACATGAAGGGCTCATTCTTCTGATGTTTGAAAATGGGAAACCTGCTCTGTCCTCGAGCATGCAGATGAGGATGACCTCACTCTCGCTGACTTCCTTACTAAGATGAAGGCTGGAAAATGCAAAATTGTGGGGGAGGTTTCTGGTAAAGATATGGGTGAGGAGGGTCGTGGGGAAACCAACACTTTGAGAAAAAGAAATCAGGATAGTAATTTTAAGGGTTACGAGGATTTGAGCAGAAAGGTCCAGTACTTAGAAGGGGTGCTTCAAGTGATGGAAGAAACCAATGCTAGTCAAAGGGAAACAATGATGGATGTCATCAATGCTTCTAATCAAACTATCACTACTTAGGTGAAGTCCAAGAAAAAATTTATGGCGTTGCAAGACCAGGTCAAAAAGCTAAGCGACAGGCTGGAAGGGGTGGAGGAGGGCACTAAAAGAAGGAACTTTAACTTATGCATCAGTAGCTCTAAGGACGAGATGAAGGAAGATATTAATGACAAAGGTGTTGAGGGCGATGTGATCAAAGATAGCCATGATGGTAGTAGTAGGGGATCTACAAAAAATTAACTTATGGTTCTGGAATGTTGGTAGAATTTTGGTGAACTTCTATTTTTTTTTTGTTTTAGAGATTGTTTCTCCTTCTCTCTGGTTTTCCCACCTTAATACAAAGTCTGGTTCTTAATTGTAAGAGTTAAGCATGTTTAACTCCTTTCTTGGACTTTTATGTTTCCTTCTTGCTTGTTGTTTTCTGTTCCTCATCTTGTAATGGCCCCTGGGAGCCGATCCCTATTTTTTTACATGACGATCATTTAGACCTCAAATTAAAGTTGTTCAAATCAAGGAAATTTTCACTTTGTTAAAATTTATGGTCAAATGACCGTCCCAGAAGACAAAAATAAGGCAGAATGATAGTCATTTAGATGTCAAATTTAAGTTGGCCAGATCTTTATCTACATTAACACTTTTCATAAATTTGAAGTTGTGCATTCTTAGGGGTTTCATCTTCTCTTTTATATGGTCGTAAATGTTTTTATGATAGGTATGGGGTATAATGCAGTGCCCTTTATAATGCGGGTCATTATTTGATTATGGGAAGTTAATTAGTATGCATTTTTATGAAAAAAATAGTTATGGTCAAATAATTTCTTTAGATCTATAAATTTAAATTTGGTTCTATAAGTATTGTTATGATCATATTAGTTATTTCTTTAGAATACTTGATTTTTTATTGAAATAACACAAGTTTTTTTATCATAAAATATGGGTATTGTCATTTTTTCAATGAAAATGTTTCTAACTCATTTATTCACTTCCTTTCATAATGGGGTATGCTTCTGAATGTCATAACGAGGTGTTAAAGATAATGTCACTCCATCTAAAGAAACCACTTTAGAGAATTTTCCCTACTCCTTAGGATGTGATTTGATATTGAATACCATCTTAGGTGGGAAGATTTTGAGTCAAATGAAACAATTAGGGGAGATTGGAAACTCTAGACGTTTGTGTTCAATATTCTAAGCTATGCTAAAATACCGGTCGTCAAGCGAATGTTAGAAATAATGAATGCATTTTAAAATAACGTATGCAAGATGGCTCTGTCCATGATTATGCACAATAGTGAATGATGAATATCGTTCTACACATTGGTAATGTTCAAACATAGTGACATGAGGTATGTCATAAAAACGATTTAAAACCCAATTTATGAAGATACATGCTTATATAAGATTAGTTGAAAAAAAATTGAGCCATGTTCAAACGCATTGCTATGAAAGGAGACTGAACAGGTATGAAATTTCTAAGCCAATCTTAAAAGTTTCAATTTTGACACAATGTAGATAGGATGCAACTTTGAGTTAATTGGTGAAATCGATTAATCTACTTTATTGTTCAGCAACCTTTAGTATTTCTTCATGTCAATTGGTTGCAAAAATTACTTCTGATAAAATCAGAATGAGGAGTGAGTTATTTCCAGTTAAATACTTTAGGAGGGCTCTGTTCATTCTACCACAAAAAAAAAGTGATGATCAACTTTGACTCTAAGGATTATTCCTCTTAGGAACTTCTTGCTCATAAATCAGAGTTTTGGCTATCATAAGCCATAATATGATCAGAAGTTGCGATCTAATTCTTCTATATATATCCGAGAAGAAATTTTTTAGTTCATAGAACAAGTTTACGTGTAGCTAATGAATGCCTGTAAATGTCATATTTGTCTAAAATTAGTGCATCAGAATGAAGAGTTTAAATACTAGGAAATGCATGGAGTTTGATGGAATAGGATGAAGAAATAGACTATCTCATGCTACCACTGCCATCTAAGGAAAAATCGATCGCCTTCCACATGATGCTCCTACAAATCCATTTCATGTATAAGTTTGGTCTTTCACATTCTTCCTACGTACTCTATTCTGACACACCCATATGGATTCTAGGCATTCAAGGAGCTAACGAAATCATGGGGAATCTTATATTAAAACCCTATGTTTATTTGATCTTAGAAACTTTCCATGGCCACCTCTGTATCTTGGTGATAACTCGAGCTTTAGAAGCGAATAGAAGAAAAGAAAACCTAAAATTCCTGTGACCTAATGCTATTTTCTCTCACACTGTCTCCTCTCCCTTTTTTCCTAAGATTTCAAAGAATCTATTTGTACAATGTTCACTTCTTTAAATCCTTAAAGTTTATCTACTGTCAAATTCTGAAGGATACTTGGTGCATGAAATCATAGTAATGATATATATATATATGCACTTTTTTTCATTTATTTAAATCCCCCTTTGTAAATTTATGATAGCCCCTCCTCTATTTAATTTACTATTAACCTTTCATATGCCCACATAGTTTCAAGACTATCAGATCGTCAATCTCATGACACAGGTTAGGACTAGATCTAACTACAGATACTTTGAGCTATGCGGCGGTGACTAAGAAAAATTAGAAGGCACACTACATTTACATACTTGACCCAGACTAGCATGCGTATTTTAGAAATGGTCGAGAGCAGTAGCCAATAAAGGTGAATAGAACATGTAGACACATGTTTGTTAGATATTTGGTTCGAAATAGGTACAATAATCTCCATCACGTTATGCCCTTTCCCATCAGCTCCAAAAAATCCCAAGAAGATATTTTGAACTTATCTTGCGCTAGTTTAAACAATGTGTTGACATAAGGCTTATGGAGCTTATGGATTTATAGTCTGTCAATTGAATTAACTTATAGACAGGTTTCCAACCTAAATTGGAGACTAGATACTTCTACTCATATATTATCTTCGAGCATAGACACTTCATATTAGCCTCTTCAACCCATTAGTTACAAGAATGTATTCTAGTGAACATAATGTCTAAGCTAGTACTATGTCACATTCATAATGACCTGGATCTTAAAAATCACTAGCCCGAAACAAGAATGATAACCCACTTATTAGGGCCTTCGGTACCAATGGGTTGCGCATAAGCAACGAGAGATCCGAACATCTACACATACTCAACTAGGATAATAAAAAATGAGAATCAACACTCGATTAATAATAAAGGAAACACATTGGGTACTTCAAGAATAATCGTTATTTTGAGCATAAAAATGACAGTAGACATATCTCCTATGAAAATTTTGCAAGATATTTTGCAACTACAAAGTAGGAACTCTTTGGTGCATGCCACAATATATATATGAATATGTCATTTGCGAGGTATTTAATATATTTGTAATTACAATATCCATTACAACATTTAAAAACAATAAACATTAAATACTATGTTAATGTAACTGCTTCTGTTGCTATTCCCATAACATGAATCAATCTACATGACAGTAATGCAGTAGCATCACTAACTATGTAACTATTTAGTATCCAATATTTGTTATTAGGAATTTGGTCACCAATATATAACCACACCATAAATTCAAATTTGGAGCTTAGTGAATTATAAAACAATAATGATGATAAATAAATTAGGATTTTGTGACCTAACAAGCCGCTAGGTTAAACCAAGATATACATGATTTGGAGTGCATAGTGAACTTACTCTGTGTAAGAATAAAAATCTGAGATCATCCACTAGCATAAGTAACGATGGCTACGATATTAAATAAACATCAATACTAAATTGGAATTTTGATTATATTATCGAGGTTTATCCATGGTTATAAATGACCCACATACTCGTAAAAACAATCGACTCATGAACATTTGTGTATTAACATTTTTTATCCTTAAGGGAACGTTACTTCTCCTTGTGTGATGCAACATTGTTTGGTTCCACTTTTGAAGGATTTGTCCTATGATGACTTGACATGGCCACTATTAAATTATGTGGATATGACTAAGGTGTATCCTAGTTCATGTCTATTCCCTAGTGGATTCAGCAATAGGGATTCCTAGCAACCAGGGGATCCATGAAATGAATGTGATTCATGGAAGTCTTCATTTATGTGTTCATCCACGTAAGAATGTTTGTGTGACTACTTCCATTCCTCTCGATAGAAGATATTGAGATCATAACATACTTTAGCAATGGCCTTACAAGTGGGTTAGGTCAGATAGTTCTCTGAAATACTAATGGTGTTACTAAAATTCCTACAGTGGGGGAGTTCCATTTTCTCTGAAACAAATGATTTTAATTGAGTAAACTGTAATGAGTTAATCCCACTTAATACATTAAGAATTTATGATTCCATAAAAAAATCCACGAAATTTTTACGAGGAATTCGTAGATGCTTCCATGAATTGAGGTGCAGTTGATTCAGTTGGTATCAATTAGCTCAGGTTCCAACACCGGTGCACACTGGAGTATGATCATGTGATGTGATTAGATAGAGTTTGAGTTTGTTTTAGATTTCCCAGGTCAATGAAAACGTTTCTACTAAGACCATATTCAGATTCCTATCCAATGTTGTTTTGAAGGGTCGTAACGAGCCACTAGTTAAGATGTCGCTCAGACTAAGAGTGAAACAACTTTGGGAGAATTTTCAAACCTACTCTTAGGATAATGATCATGATATCTGAATCAGAGTCAGCTTAGGATGGGAAATTGGTGAGAAATGATGACGAATTAGGGGTGAGTTGGAAACGCAAGTTTTGTTCAAATTCTCTGATGCTAAAATACCTTGTCTAAGAGTTAGAAAAATGACATTTTAAAATAGCGTTCAATATGGCTCATGTGGCTTCCATAGTAGAGATCATTTAGGATGGTAATGTTCTCTAGTGGACAAAAGGATGTCATAACAACATTTAAAACCCAATTTATAAGGATCATTCTGAAGCGTTTGAATTAGAAAAGTAGAAAATTTTAGCCATGTCGATCGCATATCGCTACATGGGACAATAGTTGAAATCTAAGAATTTTGTTCAATTTTGACCAATTTGTAGTGTCACTCCAACTTTAAGTACCTCCTAAATTACTCAATCTACCAGTATCCCAACCTTGTGGAAGCGATTTCGATTCATAGTCCGATTGGTTGCAAAAATTACTTATCTGATAAAACAGGACATGAGGAACTGAGTCCATCTCCCCCTAAAGTGATCATTTAGGAGGCCTAAATGGTCGTTCTATCTACAAAAAAAACTAGTCACATCCACAATGGAATTTAGCTCCGGGAACGAGGTCATAAATAGAGTCTTTGGCTATCATAATTATAATCTATAAGTTGCGTCGAGGTTTCTCATCTATATATGCAGAATCACTCATACAGATTTGATGAGAACAAGTTTTTGAGCTCATGAATGCCTGTTTCAACAGCACCATTTTGCATCCAATCTTCACTAAAAATATGTTGAAATGAAATAGCAAAAACTTTAACTAGTTGCCTCAAGATGAAGGATGCAATCCAGTTCTGATGATTCCATTCGCCAATTTTGAACAGTGTTTTATTTCTTAGTTTGACTCCGTATAGGAATTGAGATATATGGTGTCATTAAACCCTCAGATATTTTCCTGCACCTTCATTAAAGGGATAAGTCGAAATGAGGGGTGGGTCTCCATGAGAGCCGGAGGATTTAAATCATTCCTGTTGCGTAGCTATATATGTCAGCCACATGTGTGTCATGTCCATCATCACTGAAACAGTATTTTTACACTCACTTGTAAATGTGCATGTACATTTTCGCACACAACGTTGTATCCTCTTGGCACTCGCCATAAGAGGTACTTTGCATTTATGACACATTCTTGTCAATTTTTATTATGTAAATGCTCTTTTTAATGTTGAGTATGTTGAACCGCAGTACATTAGTTGGACTGCTGGTTGTTATAACTCTCCTTATGACTGCATGGTTACATGGATGTTTGAAGGTTCAGTACTACTATCGTGCATAACTATAGCTGTGTACCACTCAAAACATCTGAATTCATTTACAGGAAGGCTCTACAAAAAAAAATGGAGCAAGGTGATATAACTAACAGTGATAGAAATGATTTCATATTGTATAGATTATCAGACAAAAAATCAAAAAGCATTATCTTATTTTAATTTCCTTATTGACACATCTATTTGTTACATTTAGGTTCTCCAAGGTTTTTCATACTACACATGGAAATGAAGAGGGTAAGCACAAAGATGTTACAGGGAGCACAAGTAGTATTTCTAATGGGCATTTGTTTGTGAGATTTGGTGAGGTGATTTCACAAAACACTCTTTGACTAGAATAAGACTGGGATGATGTTGAACAAAGTCATGACAACTCTCTCAAATCATCGCTTCTGAATTTTAGGGTCAATGTTTCAAGTTTTTGACAATTGGTGGCAATTGATTTTTGATAGACCAAAGGAAGTAAACAATGGCGGCGGCTCTGAACGCGCCTTTAACGCCGTATGGAAAGAAAGGCATCAAATTGGAGGGGTTGGCGTTGGCGAGGCCAACGATGATAATGAAGAGGATTATGAGGGTGTTGACAGCGTAAGCTATCCAGTTGAGGTACGAGGTAATGACGATCAGGGCGACGAAGAGGAGGACCGCCACGGCTATGGGGTCCAGGAGATTCAAGCCTGACTGAAGATTTGTGTGAATGCGAAAGTCGTTCGGGGAGTGGTTCAAGAGGGGCGAAAAGTAAGAAGTCCAAGATCGAGTCACCGTAGGTCCATGATTATGTTTTGCCACCATAAATCCAACCAATTATCCCAGTTCGACCCTCAGGTACGCAAATGAATCTCCTGCCAAATGGATCAGAGTTGTTGCCGTCAACATTATTGAAAAAAGGAGGTTTTTTTTTTTTCACGACAAGCCCTGAAAAAAGTCAAATGAAATTTCCCCTACTCAATTGAATTATAGAATAAATTGAAAAGTAGGGAAATCAAATCTGTTAATTAGCTTAGTTATGCAACGACTCCAGAATATGTTTGAGTGTATATTTCTGTAAAATAAATTACCTATAATAGGAATATCGACTCCAAATTCTGTGTAGCAGTAGACAGAAAACATGATAGATCGCCCAGAAAATACATCACTCGTAGCCATTCCTACATCCCTATCATTATGTAATAGAGAAACATAGCTCCTAGGGTTTGAGCTTAGTGGATCATTCACCTCCACATATAGAAGGTTACAATTATGATATTTATGCATCAACTGTCGCGAGCTGCTGAGAAACTTAGGGCGTGAATATAAAAATGTGGAAATGCCCGTCTAAATTTAAGATTCATGTGAAAAACGTCAGATATTATTTGGATATTAGTGCCTCACTAAATTAGGCCAGTGACATGAACGACCGGAAAGAGCCTTTACCATAGGGGGGACGCCTTCGGAGAATATAATATTTGTGTAGTTAAAGTTATGTTGTTTTCGTTGTATAGTCTATTGTAAAGAAGTGTGTATGAGTTTCGTTTTCCACTAGTCAAATCAAAATATTGTGATAAAAATAAACCTAAATAAGAATTGCCTTACAAACGCATTTTTAGTGCCACCCGACATCCAAATATTGGAAGGATTAAAGATGAAGAATATTGCATTCCTGATGATTTTAATTTGTTACTACTCAAACATAATGTGAGTACTAACCCACATGGATGTCCTAACAGTTATTCCCCCTAGTGTAAACATGGATAGAAAAATTTGTTCACACTACTACAAAATTCAATTTATGCTCACCCGTATGACATGTTGTTGTTTGACTCCAAAATATGTGAACAGGCTCCTAAAATAGTTCATGGGTTTCAAACCAGTCCTATATCAATTGTTTCCAATGATAATGCTTAGTGTCACAAAATAATGGCTATTAATGATGGTTCTTCTTATATGACCAAACATGTATGTTCTTACCCCATATGTTTTCTTCTCTTAAGGATAAATCTGGATTTATATGTAACATATGGATTTATAGGATATTACTGCACAAGGTAACAAGTTGAAGTCTTGTTAACATAAATTGAATTGCAAACATTGGGTACAAAATTGTATTCTATCCCTTGAAATATATCATAATTACTGCAAACATTCCTTTTATGTTTAACATATGATAATATCTTGTATTTGAAATGAACATCATTGAACATGTATATCTATGTGACATAAGAAAAACTGTTAATAAACACCAAGATAAATTGTTTTCAAAAAACATATTACCTAAATGCATTGATGGAGATAAATACAAAATATTTAGTTAAGGAATCCACTCCTAGGGAGATATCATAATGAACTCTTGATTAACAATAATCATCCTTCTAGAGGCTATGTTATCCTACACTAGGATGTTGAGACTAATGCTACTATTGTTCATACTCGTAAGGATTTACTCCTATGATAGCCCAAGAAATGCCCACACATAGTATAGTGGCACCAAGAACCTAACTCCTTAGACTTCATTTGATATACCTATACAACATACAACTTCCTTTGTGACCTCATAGCACCTACTCCTTATGTTACTACCTAAATTATTATATAGATCTCTCTATAAGAAATGCAATGCATACATACTCCTACAAAGTTGCTAATACCTATCGTTCATCTTCCACGGAGGTTGACACCTAGTATACGTACTAGTGTTGGAGAGGGGAATGATATCTCCTATTTTGATGGATATCATTAATCATATTAATTAAAACATAAGTGCTTCATTGATTACATTTTCCTTATTGGGATTTCATCGTTATGCCAAAAAATAGAATGCATATTACTACACATGATGCTACATGGTGGTTATTCTCAAGATGCACTCCAACAAGTGATGTTAGATTTATAAACACAAGCCCAACAACTAAAAAAAAGTCTCACAAGTCATGGGAGTATGGTTATTATTGACAAGATCCCCCACTGAGCCTACAGAGTCTTGAAGGATATAACCCCTCCTTGTAGCCACATAATCTGAGACACGTGGTTTCTATCACATGACAATCTCAAAAATCATGTAGGAATCTTGATCCTTATGGTGCACAAGGGAGTGATTGGTAGCTGTGGATGATCACGAGCTACACCACCAACATGATAAAGATTGTGCATGCCAACTAGTGCAACAAAAATAGAAATAGAGGACGTTAAATATATGGAAGGGGATATCTACAAGAAAGTACACGTGATTGAGACTTTGTGCCAGTGTGTATAACATGGTAAATCTTGCTCGTTGATGTATAGCTTCATTTAGCCCTCCCTGACATTTGGAATATCATTCTCATCTTCACCTTATGGGTACATGAGATCCCAGGTGATTTATAGAAATATATTTACTCACCATCATACTATGATTAATATATTTAGGCATAAGATTGTTATGATCCTTCCCTTTTTCTTGTTTATGTTCATTCTTTGCATCGGTGAATGATTTTCAATAGGGAAATATTGATACCCTTTACACCATGGTCTAATTATATTTTATTTTTAATAATGGTAAAATGATGGTGGAAAAGGAATTAGATCCCAAAGTGGGGGATTCAAATGACAATTGTACTCTTACTGACCGTATGAACAAACTGAGGAGAAAGAAGAGTATGCACATCTCATGGGAAGGGAAATCTTGGTACTAGGGTGTAGGTTCTCTGATTAATATGAAAGGGGATGTTCTAAAGGGAAAGAGAGAGTGGATTTGGGTTGGAATGTCACTTTTGATAAAATTACTCTCAGGGTGAGTTAGGAGGAAAGGGATATGGAGGCCATAGGAAAAGTTGGAATATATATGGGAAAAAGTGTCATGCATTACATCGATGCCTCTAAGAAAATTTGCATCACCCAAAAATTTATTAGGGGATATGGTAGAGATCAAAATTTTGGTTTCAAAGTTACAGGGGTGTATGGTCAAGTTAGAGTAGGGACACAAAGTTTACATGTATAATCTCCATCTCATTAGTTTGATGAGGAAGATCATGTTGAAGATGACATCCCTATCATGAGTGAACAAGATGATCAGATGAAAGGATAAGAAGAGCATTAACCAAAGGAGTACAAATGTTTGAAGACTAACTAGTCCCTTAGATGTTGGAGATTTTGGTTGATTGTTTGTGGACTATCGTTTGGGATGTTTTCCCTCCATGTTTTAGTGATTTTTTGTTGTATTGATCCGTTGGACTATAGTTTGGGATAAGTTTGATTTTAGCCCTTTTTATCATGTTTATTTTTGTTTGTTCTTGGTGATGCTCACGATGCATTCTATTGTAAGGTTTTTGGGTGCCTTAATCCCTGTATAAAGTATGCAATCATTATGTTAATGTATATTTAATAAACCTTGTTAATAGTAATTTTTTTAATGACATTTTAAATTAAACAAGACTGAGTGGAAAGTTCATGCCTTAGGGTTGGGAGATGTGCTAGTTGTGCGATTTTTTTAAAAGTTTTCTATAACTTTTCATTAGGTGCTTTATATTGCTAAGAACAACCAATTTAAATTTTTATAAAAAGTAGAATGTACCAATACTTAATGTGTAAAATATGCACATACGGTATGCCAACATCCACATAATGCTAAAAAATAGAATGCCCATATGTAATGATTTTGAATGCATAAATGTGTATATACTATAAATGCTCAATTTAAATGTTACACATAATTCATAAATACCCACGTTAAAATTTAGATAGAAGACAAAACAAAAAATAAAATTATGCATCAAATATATAATTGTTTTGAAAAACATAGAGCGATCTAGAATCATATTATGCTTGAAAATAATGTAGCAATATAGGTCGAAATTTTGAAATACATAATATGTTATATTTTTCAGGTGCAATAAAAAAAACCACCACGATTTTACAAGTTGAACATGCCTACATAAAGATAGAAGTTTTATACTAAATGGAATATCTGAAACAAATTAGTTAAAATATTTATCACAATAGCAGACAACTAATAATAGTATTATTTTTTTTGTCTTTAACACAATATAATCCATAGATAAAAAAAAATTTAATACAAACATAGAAAAAATTGTATTTTATAAAATTTTACCTACAAATCTAGTTTTTATTGCAAACGGGAATAAAGAAAACATTAAAATTTTTGACTAATAATAACAAAATAGTAAAAAATATATAAGGAGTGGGATGGGATTTAATTTAGAAATGTTTATAATATGATTTTTTAAATAAATTTTATTAATTTTTATGAATAGTGTACTATTTTGGATGTGTCACTTCTCCAAGCATGCAAATACATCTTCCTTTTTGGATAAACATTAAATGTAGTGAATATTTTATTAACATTTTTTTTTTCTAAATCTGGTATCTTATTTAAAGATTGGGCAAATGTATTTCTTAGAATTTTAATTTTTATTAAATAGAAAAAAATAATGTTGCAATAAGGCTTCATAATTGTCAAAACCAGTACTAACTAGAAAATAAAGAAAAATATAAATAAGTTTTGTAGATTAAAAAATTATTTAAATAAGAATATAAACATTAGAAAATTGAAAAGTTATAGAATTTTTTTATTTTGACTAGTGGATTAAGGAGAAATTATTTGTTTTAATGAAAGTTGTAGAATTCTTGTAGGATGCAAGAGATAATAAAGTAAGATGTTTCGAGCTTAGTGCCAATTAAGGTAATAGAATACTTCCACAATATAATATTTGGGGCTTATGGATCACTAACATTTACCAAGCGAAAGAATAATATTTTTTATCTTAGCATCCGCTATCTTATGCAACACCATAGTAATTAGATATTATCGATCAATAAGATTTAACAAAATAAAGCAAAATATTATAATCATAGAGTCAACTAGGTTATACCATAATAACATATTTTTATGTAAAACTACTATGTCCATTTTTTTGTAAAAGGGTGAATATGGGCGTTTTGAAAGGACCCGCATCCATTTACAAAAAGGACCTTAAGGAAAAATATGACATTGAAGCATAGAAGAGAGAAATCCCATACGACAACAAAAGATAAAAAGCCACATAAATGCAATCCAAATGGAGAAAAATATACTTTGTGAATAGTTTAAAGGATAGATGTTTCTTCCACTGTAGTAGCAATGGTGCTTCTATTAAAGATAATAAGAAACATCTTCGAGTTTCCTTGTTCCTCGAATTCTCCTTTCACAAATTTGTATTTTTTCTTTTGTTCTCGAACATCTATTTGGTTCTCCTACTCTTTCGTTACCATATTTTTTTCACAAATAGCTCATTGTAATCCAACACTAACACATTGAATGAAAACCCATTCTTAACATGAATATATTATAAAATGTTGTTATTGACAATGTGAATGACATCGTAGCCATTAAATTTTAATGAGTATGTGTAGCAAAGGACTATTTGTGGACAATAATAAGACCAAAAAAATAATATTAAATTTATCAAATACATCTGCTCATCGATTCCTGAACACCACCATGACCATAAATTGATTATGATATTCACTTATTTATAGCGAAAATTGAGCCACCATCCATACCACTAGTATTATTTTTCAAAAAACAACAAAACACATTCTTGGCAGGTGTTATGGGTTTGTAAAAATTTTGCAAATTTTCCTCTCATGTTATTACAGATTAATTTACGCATCGTTTATCTGTCAAGATGTGATCTATTCCATCCTCCTTTAGTGTTCTAACACATTTTTACTATATTATGAAATTATTTATTTAATAAACAAAACTACCTTCTATAAAATATTGAGTAAAAAACTTTCTTTTGTATAATTATCTATAAAATCCCTACATGGATATAAGCCCTAATATGCTATGGAAAATTTTACATTAACATAATTTTGTAATTTTAGAGGGGTTAAAGGTGAGAATCCATACCAATTTTTGACTTGGAGAGGAAATCAAAATGTTTCAAGAAATCAGACACAAAAATTTTGATGCTTACCTTAGTGAGATTTTTCTATTGATGAATAAATTATCTCGCTCATGTATTGACAGAGAGAATAGAAAGGCAAATATTAAAAACAATACACTCAAAAATTGTCTATTTATAGAGACATGTAACTAAAATAATCCAACCGCCAATTTCATTGGCACATGAATTTAATAGATAATGCAAATGATTTTACATTGCTTTACATTAAATGGCTAATTAATAGTTGACAGTAGTTTCATGCTCTAGAAGGCACACGTATTTCGAATGGCAAATGTACTTTAAAATGGAGAATTTTACATAGTTCATTTTAATGCCTAATTAATTTTGAGGCAACTGTAACATTAATTATCATTTTTCCTTACAAAATGGTTATCATTGATAATGCATTTGGTATTGTAAAGAATAAATATAATAATTTAATATTATCATTTTTTAACTATAAATAAAATCCCTTATATAATTTGGGTAAAATAAAGCCCTTAGTTTTTGTTCTTGCACTTCGACATGTGAATCTTGATGCCTATTTAGACGGTTTTGTTGATTATAGTCATAAAATACTTGCAAATATTTGTAATAAATGTCACACGTGACTTGCATATTTAATATTTGATAGTAAATTTTTAATATAGATTTATATATAAATTAACAAAATTTACATCAACATATATTACAAATAATGAAATTTATATAAAGTAATTAATATAAATAAACACTATTTTGTATTTTTGAAGGGTAATGCTAGAAAATTACCAGGTGAGTTATTGCACTTAGCTATGCGAATCAAGACTCACACTTAGCTGTGCGAATCAAATTCTGACACTTAGAAGTGTGAGTCGAGATTGACACTTAGAATTGTGAGTCGAGACTCACACTTAGAAATGTGAGTCGATATAATTGCAACTCGAGGCTCGCACATAGACATGTGATTAGTCTAATTTTTAAGTGCAATCACTCGCACTTGTACACTACTTACAAAATTTATAAATAAGAATCACCAATGGTTTTTTAACTATGCTTAATATATACGAATAAATTTTTTATATAAATGTATATGAAAACTGATAGTAACCTTTTAAACATGCGAGTCACATATGCCAGTTTCTATAAAATATTTGAAAGAATGTTACATATACAATCACAAAAAAATTTAAACAACCATTAAATTTAACACCATTCAAGGATGTTAAGCTCTAAAATATATGAGATCTATCTTAGAGTATAAGTTTGATAAGATTATCAATTTCAAAGTTTATTGGTATGAATAAGGTATGCATAAATAGTTGTATATGTATGATGATATTAAGATAGATATGTGGCATAAATCACAACAAAAAACTATGCACTATCTTAAATTTAGTGGCCGCTTGGCTTATGTAAGTTAGAAACCACTTGACTTATGTAAGTTGGTGGCCGCGAGGCTTATGTGGGGGAATCAAATAATAATAAAATCTAATTCCTAAAATAGCAAAACTAAAATAAAAAAATCAGGATTTAGAAAATGGATTCTATTAGTGGCGAAAATGGAATCCATTAAGTATGTTATTGGAATCCAGTAATAACGAAATTGGAGTGCTATAAAAGGGAAATTGAAATCCAATAATAGTGAAATAGGAATCCAATAATAGTGAAATTGGAACTCGAATAAGTCCAATAATGAAAATATTGGAATCAATTATTGCTACTAATGAAATCCAATCATAGTAATAATGGAATCTAGTATAGCCAAAAATGGAATCCAATATACACAAAAATGGAGATAGATTTATTCTAATACTTGTAATACTGGAGTCCAGATTAACTGGAATATGTCCAAATTTAGTGAAATAAGCGTTGTGATATGATTGGTGTCCAAAATTTCTTTAAAGGTAGGATATCCAATAGCAAATAACTACGGGAAGGGTGGTTCAAGAGTTTCTGACATGTTTGATCTAACGTTGAGAGAGCATGATTGTTCTTGGGTTGTGTCTATGGATTGTTCTAGTGGTCTGATATACCTCTAATATTCTAGATTTGTGACTATTTTTGAATCAAAACCATCATATAGCAAAAAAATAATGAGATAATTTTTTAATTATCTTAAATATTTTTAGAAATGTGTGAAAAGAAAAGACGGATTTGTAGATTTTCCTAGTAACTAGGCCTCCTAAGGTTAGTTTCAAGTGTTTTTAGGTGAGATTACTAGAAATACCCAAAGGTATGTGAGGCCCAAATCTATGTTGGTTTCAGTACGAGGCCTGGTATGCGGTCCTACCTCCTCACTTCATGATCCTAGACCGATAAGGGTGTCGGGTGCTTAGACAATATACTGCACACCAATTATTTATACTTGGCCAGAACATTGATTCAACTTCCCCTTGGTGATGAAATCTAAGTAGGTAGACCTCAGAGGGGATGTTTTGAATGTAAATTTGATTATAAGTGGTTTAGTAGCATGTGGAGGAAAAAATGGTGAACGTAAGTTTTAACCCCTACTTAGACTAGATGACCAAGTAGAGATGAAAATGAAAGTTCGTTTTAAGTTACAAAAGAAAATTTTCCTTTCGATGAGGAAAACACACCAAATGTAATGCTTGAAATGAGAATGGAAAAAATAGAAAGATAAATACCTCTATTTTCAAAATACTCTTTTTTTGTTTTACACTCTCCATGAAGTCACGAGAGAAATCAAACTGAAAATTTAGTCAACTTCAAAGAAATAAATAATAAATGGACGCTAGTATAGAAATTTTGAATTTAATAAAAAGTACTAGGTCCCACCAAGTGTGCCAAATTTTTTAGTAGATTTTAGGATTCAATTTTACTTTATGAAATAAATCACTAAAACTCAAAAATGACAGGGTTTAACGAAACCTACATGGATGATGACAAAAATATGGAAGATCTAAACATGTGCACGAAGCTCCTATTTTATAGAAACGTGAACATGAATACACATAGACAACTTGACAAAAGATATATTAGATAATTATGAGGTGATTTTCTTAGAAAAGGAAAATTCCGGGAACCAAAGGGCTTCCTTTAACGGATGTCAACTCACTTTTAGAAAATAAAACTATAAATAATACATGATAATATTACAACTGATAATATAAAGTGGTGTGGATAATGAACTATGGATAGAAAATGTTTGGATGCTAGGATTCAATCAGCATACTCTATGATGGGTTGCGGTGGATTGAAACTGCTACCCCAGTAGAGGGTGGCCTCATCATTTTACTCGAGGAGAAGATCTAATTGTTTAGGAATGTCATCTTGATTGGGCGTAAGGACGATGACACATATTCTCAACTCATGGTTAATATCATATTTTTCCCACAACATTTGATGGACTATAGGGAGATCACAAATTTAACTAGGCTCATAAGCCTCTCTTAGTCATCTAATAGATAACCAATCTTACAACTAGGAGAACATTAGCCATGATTTGGAAATATTAGGAAAATATATCAAAATGTATTAAGAATGCAAAACTAGGTATTTAGAATGGGATCAATGTCGATCTATATGATCGGTGTCAATTATTGTTTATATAGCCTAAAATGTGACATGGCACTAATTCTTTAACGAGAATGATAAAATAAGAATGTGTAAGGTTTGGAAACTTGTTATTAGACCTGAATACAAATGTGTACTAGGTTAGAGGAGGACATACATTTGCAAAAATGATTGTTTGAATGATTGGATTAAGAGGGTAGCTTCTCCAAAATGAGAATGGTGTATTGAGATATTTTAGCTTCTTGATGTCAATATGAGGCTATGATTTAGAATGAAAAATGTTCAATACACAAGTCCAAAATTCAGCCTTATCACCTATGAATTTTTCAAATCCTTTGGCAGTGTCTTGTGTCACCTTTTATAGGATTGATGTCATTTTAACCGAATTGGCACCGATCGGCACCGATTAATAAAATCAGCACCGATTTCTATCTTTTCGAGGAGAATGGTTGAATTTGGTTCCAACCATCTCCTTTTTTTAAATTTTCATTTTTATAATGGTTTCAAAGTTTTTTAGACTCGTGGGGATACTTTATAGAGGTTAGGGTTTTTTAGGTTATTTTTTATAGTTATTGTTTATTTTGTGTTTATCGATAGTTACAGGTGGTAAAATGGTGAATATAAGTTAACAAATGGGTAAAGTTGTCATGTGGGTTTATGAAGTGTTGGTGAAATAATATTTTGTTTTACAAATTATGTGTTTTCACCAATGGTCATGGGGCTAATCCCCTCCTTATTGTGTATTGGGTGGCTCTCATTATTGAATGTAAACTATCCTAATTCTATTTGAATGCTTTAAGGTGGCCAAATAGGTTAGGGATCACACATAAGCACTTCATTGAATCTATGTAAAATTACTTGTACAGGGTATAAGGGAAGAATTTACAGTGATGAGTGATAAAGGAGATAATTTAGGAAAGAGAGAGTTATTGTTGTGAGTAGGAACTAGTAGAGTTCACACATAATAACCAAAGTAGGTCCACATTCAATTAGAGGAAAACAAGAATGTAACAAATTAGCAATACTAACAAACTAGAGACACATAGTTCCTTACATTCATCAGTCAAGGACACTAAGTTCCTTCTTGGTTATTCAAGATCACTATGCTTATAAATTTTCAGAAAATACTGAGAATAAAGGAAATCATTAGCAAAGGAAACGAAAGAAATGCAACTCTTATTTATTATTTAGTGATTAGTACAAAGCTAAAAAATCTACAATAATCCATAATTTCTACAAAAAACTAAACTTTAAGATCCCTTGGAATGGAGAAGCCATTCCAATTTATAGCATTTCAAATTATCTTTTCATTTTCCTCCTACCTGACCCTTCAAATTATCATTCCACTTATGACTTTACATCTTCCTAGGAAGTGAGGAAATAAGTCCCCTTTTTGTAAATCAAAAGGGACTTTTACAATTCAACATTAAAGAGTCACTTAAGTGAATAAGAAAAAAATATAATTATTATGCACAATGAAGGATTAGAAAGGGGAGAGAAGAAGAAAAAATGAGTTGACTTATTTGATAAAGAAGCTTCCCATGATGAAGAGCTTGTTTATTCATGGTCCCTGGGGGAGAGTTTCCAAAATAGGTTCGTTCCCTTTCAATTCTTTATTGAACCGAGCTACTGCAAAGGCCACCTTATCTTCCTCTAGAATTCCAACACAACTCAACACTTGGATCCATAACATTGAAAAATCACTTATCTACTTGCAGTGATTAAACCATTATTTTTTATCTCATGCAATATTAGAAATAGATCCTTTGATATTGGTAAGGGACTCTAAGGTATCCTCATTGAAGGAAAGAGGATCACATACCTCTTTCCTGACTAACTCCTAAAATGATATAATGAGTTCTTTTGATGATGAATTCTAGATGAGTGGATGGAACCAAAGTCTCTTACCATAGTTGCATACCTCATTCAAAACCTCAAAATAATTTTCTCTAGTACAGTCAAGTTCAGAGATTGCTTCTTCTATCATTCCATATCTTGCATTCGTGATGCAGATCTAAACCATGTACAAATTTTTAGCAATTTATGTGAACACATTTCTACCCATGAGAGTGTGATATTTAGTGGGATCATCTCAGACACAAGTGGGAGCACCTCATCTAAGTGTATCATCTCTTTTCCAATATCATCCCTTATTTTCTTCACTTCTGAAAAAGTTCCAAGAATATACTTGATTAGAGAGGACCTCTGGATGCAATGTCTTATCTTTCTCGATGACCTCTTCGATCCATATATTGATAGCCTTCCCTTGCATTAATATTTTTTATTTCTTCATCACTTCAGGGTCAAAGCTATTGATTATAATGATGTCTTCCATAGGGAGTGAAGGTGTTGAATAGGGCTCTAAGAGATGTTGAATGTGAGCACTAATATTTTTTACTTGTTCCTCCAATTTATCAATTTCTTTCTTATACTCTTCATTATGAGCAAGGAGGCATGCAGAAAATTTCTTGAATAAATGATATTCACCCTCATATAAAGCTTGACCCAATAAGATTTGGATCAACTCAAATTCTGATGGATTCATCTCCTCAATAGGATTTACATTCTTAGGCCTAAAAAATTATACATATTGGTTTCTTGAGGCACCACTAAAGAAGTGGGAAGTTATCTGGGCCTTCTTTCTCCGATTAGATCTCAAGGTTTTTTTTATAGCTCCAAGGTCAGGCATTGTAGCTTGATGTGTCATTATTGGTTTAATTTTGATCACTTCTTGAATTTACGGGAATGGCTCCTTATGATTTGACATAATGATGGCCACCAGAGAATTTTTAGGAGCTTGATATTGGATCACTTCTTGTTCATTATGGGGAAAATCCTCCATTGGGGAAGACATACTATGATGTTTCTGAAGAGAAGGATGAGCTCTTTATTTTTCACCCAAAGTGACTTGAATACTTAGATGATTTTACTGATCATTTGGTTTCCTTGATGCATTCAAGGTACAATGTTACCAACTTACCCGATGAGTTATGATGACCTCCTTTAATGGATTGATCATGCTACCAGGTTCCTGATTAAGTGTTTAATGACACTATGGCATCCAAATGGAATTAGAATGATTATTTTTTCTTTCATTCATGATGCCATCCTTGAAATTCACCTCTTTATCCTTTGTTGCTTCAGATTACTTGAATCATATCATACCTAAAATGCTTGCATACCTTTATGTTCAGATTCTTCTGATGAGTTCCTCATTTTACTTATGAATATGATTACATCCTTTGATGATATTAGATTATAATGGGGTCCTTAAAACCATGGGAGAATGCAAGAATGAGGATCAAGCAGGATGACACACACATCAAATAGGTTGCACTTTAACGATAGCGTGAAGGATTTCCATGTAGTAAGAAAGAATTCAACCATGAAATGTGCATGCAAAATAAAATGGTCTACTCATTCTCATATATCAAAAAAATTGTACAAATAATAGTGTTGTGTAACTCCCAATGCAATACCATCATACCTCCAAAAGGGAAAAGAGGAGTTATATTCCAGAAATGGAAAGTAACTCTTGTATGACACATTTATGCACACTGGCCTGTATGATAGAATCTATCACACCCCCTAATATATTTATGACCTATGATCTCACCTAAGTGAGATGACTCCCCATGTGATGTGGATGATTCCCCAAGACAACAAGGCAAGTATCGCACACCAACACCCCCCTTCATCGTTACTTATGATGATGTGGCAAGTCATAAACAAGAAATGGGTACCAAAAACTACGCCTGATAGGGTGCCCATGTACAATAAGGGTCTCAAGTAATGGAGCAAAACCAGGTGGGAAGAGATGGAAGACTACCCTAAATAACCTAAGAAAGATGCATCAAATGGGTCCCGTAAATTAAAGGCCTTATAAGGAACCCATGTATAAACTCTAATATTTTTATAAGATGAAGAAGACAATAGAGGAAGAATAAAAAAGAAATAGAAGAAGATGTGAAGACACAACCTAATATAAAATCTCTAACTCTATGAAGTCTCTGAGAAGAGTTTCAATGATTTATTCTTATTCCTGTATAATGAATAAGATCCATCCGCATCAGAAAATGTTATTACCCTTAGGAAGGACATAAATGAAGTACTAGAGGTCTACCCACTCCATGAAGGAAACCAAAGATGATACTATGAAGAACTTTGAATCCAGTCTACTAAAATGTGACATAGGTCTAGAAAATAAGTACAAAGAAACCAAAGGTAATGTCACAAAATTATAAATGTCAGAGTGTGAGAGAGGAACATATTCCAAAAGGATTCCCAAGTGAAGTGAAGGAAAATTAACAACCATCACATTAGTAGAAAGAGGATCCATAAGAGGATGTGGATCAGTCATGGTCTCCAAAATAGTGAAAGTGATAAGAGTCCTAGAAGTGACACTCCAAACAAAGGAGATGAAAGACTCCTCCAAAACACATGTAGAAGGAAGAGACTCACACACTAGAAGTGGAAAGGAAGATGTAATGAGAGTATCAGGTTGGGAATAATATTTCCCAATGTCTAATGGGAAGGGAGGAAGTTTAAAATTCTCTGAAAGGTGGCAATGAGAAGGAGGAGATCCCTCATTAGTACTCTCATCATCAGAACTAGAAGAAAAAACCTTATCATTAAGGATGGGAATAGGAAAATATGTGTCAGTATAACTATCACATGAAGAAGGAGAGGAGACAATTGTATCAATGTAAGAAGCAACAACAACAATCTCTGAAGGGTCTCCAAATAAGGACTGAAGAATGCTCCAAATAGTGCAAGGACACTCGGTGTGCATCAGATGATCATGGAGAAGCATGGAAAAATGGATCAAAAATAAACTAAGAACATGATAATACTTTTCAATCTAGTCTTCAAGATGATAAGGATCAGTGAGTAGAGGAACTTTCCATACAAAAAGGGATAAAGGCCTTCATGGGTAAGGTAATGTTCCATACAAGCATGTCATAATGTATAATTATATATACTAAGAAGAATAGGTAGAGGCTGAGAAGAAATCATGTGAAGCTCAATTATAGAAAAAACATCCTCTATGGTACATCTATTAAATATATAAATTAGTGTAGAAGAGTCATAGATAACAAATAAATGCTTAAATTAACGTCGGAATCAACCAAAAAAGCATCGAGAATGCAAGAAAATAAGGGTGCGATAATACACACAAATTTACAAGATGTCGGACTCAGTTGAGGATGTGTATACATGAAATTAAAACACCTAAGAACAATGATGACCCCCTATTTGTGGTACTTTATAAGTAGTGTGTTATTTACAATAAGGTGCGTTCATGAAACTGAAACATTTGACCACTCACCTTGCAATAGGTGATGAATCATGCAAGAGTTGAGGCCACAATAAGTTTCACTAAGAAGTATAGGAATAAAAAATCAATAAGAAAAAAGTGTAAAAAGAAAGGAGCAAGGGGAAAAAATAGTGTTCAGTGTGAGAAAAAAGTGTCTCATGTCACATAAGGGGCTCTCTTTCTGTAATACTATGGTGGATGCACTCACTAACCCACAAGAAAAGAAGAGCACTATAATGCAAAACTGAATCAAACTGAGTCAAAAGGGGGCCAAAGCACTAAAACTAATCCAAATGTGCAACAACAACTTGAAAATGCTAGAAATGAGACCTACACACACCTAAACAATGGTCAGAAAAAAAACGACTAGTAACCCTAATTTCAAAATAAATTCTACCCAATTTTGCTAATTTTTTGAAAATGAATTTTTTTTAAAAATGGTCTTAGCATTTAAAAAACCAAGATTACCTATTATCCTCCTAATTAATATTAATGACCCACTAATTAAATTGACCTTACCTGATTAATTTGACCCACCTTAATTAAAACACCCTCCTTAATTAATAAACAAATCCCTTAATTGTTTAATTAACAACCTATGCTTTAAAAATGATTAGGCTATCAATATAACGTAAAGTCTTAAAAAAAAGGAAAAGGATAAAAAATGTGGGCTAGGTTTGAAATGAAAAATGGGAGGGATAAGATGGAAGGAGGGTCAATAGAGTAAAGGAGAGGAGGTGTCTCAGGTGAGCCATGTGGGGCTTGATAAGATTTAGGTGGGAAAGTGGAGGGAGTGGGCTCGATGAGGTGAGTCGACTTGCAAAGGATAGGCAGTCAGACACGGTCACCATCTGAGGCTAGTAGCTCATGAAGTAAGCTCCACATGGACCTCAATGAGGGTTTGGAATGAGTTTAACGACGAAGATAATGGGTCAGTTAAAACACATGGAAAGGATGGGAAAGGGCCAAATGTAGTAGGGTAATATATGGCTCGAAAGGGAAAGTAAAGGAGAAGGGTAACAATCAGGGGGAGGAAAAGGAGTTAGGGTGAGAAAGATAGGCTGGAAGGAGACAAAGATGAGCTCAGAGGCTCTAAGCGACACAGACACATGGTTCTAAGGAACAAAGTGAAGGTAACCAAATAGAAATAGCTCAGAGAATAACTAGGAAAACCATCATAGGGAAGATATCCTGGAAGATATTGTTAGGGGCTCAAACATACAAATCAATAGGAAAGGGAAAAAAATATGTGAGATCAAGCGAGGTAGGGCTAGAGGGAAATCCAAGGACATAGGGGTATCCAGCCAAGCATGATTGGATGTAAACACATAGGTCAAGCTAGAAAAAGAACCTTTTCAAGCCACAAAGCCAGAAAAAGAACCTAAAACCAAAGAACAAAACCAAACACATTCATAATGAACTGAGTCAAGGTCTAAAAATAATTCGCAAGCAATGAAAAATATCAACCTAACTCACCAGTAAGGGGCCAACTGAACTTATCAAGTTGGGATGGGTATCTGAGCTCGCTGGGGTAAGTTAGGCCTAAAAGGGAGCTCAATGGGAGGAAAAGGAGTTAGGGTGAAGCAAGAAAATGGTGCAAGGGTGAAGGAGTAGAGTAGAACAACAAGAAAGAGTTAGAGGAAAGAAAAATCAGAAAATAATTCCAAACCTGAAAAAAAAATCATAGTAAAGAAACTCACACCAGAAATACCTCCAAACAAATATTTTCCATCAAATGTAGTTGCAGCCAGCTAGATCTAGCGGGAAAACACTTGAAACTCTGACTTGAAAATAAACCTGCACATGCACCAAAAAAACCCACAATATAGCAAAACTCTCTAAAAAATGAGATAATCCAAATAAATGCAAGCAAAACACGAATGGGAAAATGATTTCAAAGATTGCACATAAAACTAATAATGACACGAAACAAAGAGTAGTAGGAAACAAAAGATAGAGAGTGGCATGAATACCAATATCATGCTCTGATATCATGTGAGAGACTTTGATAGCAAGGATCAACAAGGATGACACACACATCAATTGAGTTGCACTCAAATGACAACATGATGAATTTCCATGTAGTAAGCAAGTATTTAACTATGAAATGTGCATGCAAAATAAAAAATGTCTACTCATTCTCATATATTAGAAGAAAGAGTATAAATACGATTGATGTGTAACTCCCAATGAAATACCATCATACCTCCATAAGGGAGAAGAGGAGTTGCATTCCATAAATGGAAAGTAACTTATGTATAATGCATTGACGCACACTGACATGTATAACAAAAATTTTCATACCACCTATGACCTATGATATCACCTAAGTTATATGACTCATCATGTGATGTGGAAGATGACCTAAGATGATAAGGAAATTTTCACACACCAACATATACTTTTAAAATCCCTTTCCAACTGCACAGTGTCTTTGAATTTCACATGTTGTGCTCGATATGATCTGTCTTGATCTTTGAAATATTTTTGATCAGAATGATGCTTCAGGATCATTATGGAGGGTTTTTTTTCTTTTTTGATATGTAATAAAAATTTACAACTATATTAGGATAGAAAAAATTGGTGAGATGAGTGAAAATAGAACCAATTACAACTTTCTGCATAGAAAATTGAAACTTTCTATTTTTCGTAAGTGGGAATAAGACCTGTTATTTTGTGAATTTTGATTTTTTTTTCTCAAAATTGATATTTTTAAGCTTATGGAACACTAAATTAACCTCCATTGATAATGATTTACCATTTTTAGGAAGTTTCTATTTTTATCAGGTTACTTTTTTTGAAACTTACTATTTTGGGAGAATTATTTGTTTTACCGTGTTTTTCATTTTGCACTGTATCCAGATGTCCTAAGTAACTGGAACTTTCAATCTAGAGAGGTTTATTATTTTTTATCATGTTATTGTATACATAATATGGTATTTTTATTAATTTATCATTCTGGCATTAGTTTGTAACAAAAATATTATTGTTGGATTCATCTCTACACTGTGATCTCGTGCTTCGATTATCATCGTGTTCCATCTGCTAGAACTCTTGAAAATAAAAAATAAATTTTTTAGGATGGATGGTTTTAGGTATGATGATGTGTGATGGAATCCATTAATGTAGGCTCAAATATGAAATGATCTTAAGGGAGCTTGAGAGGATAAAAATCAGTGAAAATCTTTGTGCAATCAGTTTTCTGGTCAACAAGTTATGGGAAAAGCTTTGTTTTAATAGTCATGGCTGTTATGTAACATGTTGGGAAGCATGGATGGTGTTTTTTCATGAATTTAAAGGTTTATCAACTTCAGTAATTGAGGAAATTTTGAACTGTGAAAGTAAATAAGCTTGAAATCAAGTTATGTTGTGTTTTTTAGTTACCCAACAACTACTTTTTGTTCACGAGTGATAAATATGCTCATGTTTGAAAACTATGGTTTTAATGGCGTGAATATGGGGTGAAGTTTTTTTACCCTTGGGAATAGGTAAAGGGGACAATAAAATTAACCTAAAGTAGATCATGACAAGTGTCACTACGAGGTGCAATATGGGAGAGATAGAGAAAACATGCCTTAGCACCCGAGAGCTGGAAGTGGGTAACATGGAGAACCTAAAGAGGGGCTAGAATGGGGGAAAAAATTAGTACCTTCTATCCTATTGGGAATTTTGACAAATGGTACAAGAATATGTTCCCTGATTAGATGATCACAAGTGTCACTGTGTGGTGCAAGAAGAGGGAGATGATTTTAGATTAGCAATCAATCATGCATGAGCTAGGTCATATGGGGGACAAGAGAGGAGGGATAAGGTGGGGAATAATTTTTTGTTCCCTCTATCCACTTGGTAAATGGAAAATATGGATACCAAAGTGTGCCATGAATCCAGAAGGTGACATGTGTCACTATGAAAAATGACTAAGTACGAAAAACATGTTTGCACAAATGAGAACTTGAACTCACAATTCCTAGAGCTCTAGATAGTATTTTCACATGAAATTTTATATTATTTTAACTTAATATAAAATTTAAATAATAATTGGATTGGTTTTAGACTTCAATTCTTCCTTAAAATAAAAAAAAGTTTGACTCCTTTTTCTTTGGGACAAAATGATGTTCCTACTAAGACTAAGATTCCTTGAGAAGTTCTTGGGTATGGAACAAATGTGATGATTACAAAATGTAGAGAATTATTTAATATTTAAAATTCCTATTTTATTTCCTCTTAAATCCTTACAGATCTCCCATAATTAGCTAGAGAAGTACAGGAACTATTTTTGACCCTTCACTCCATACACCTAAAAAACCTGCTTTTACACAGTCTGTCCCTAAACATCCAAAAATTTCCTAAATGTTAATAAATAACTTTCATGCTTTTCATATCTCCTCTAAAAGAATATTGGGTTAGTTTTACCTCAACAGTTATCTTTCGATGGGTGTCTTCTAAAAATAGGCCATTTTGAGCCTCGAGAAGCAATTCCTTTTGAATGGTTCTGAATGAATCCATAAATCACTTCCCTATACATGAAAAAAATTTAAAATCACATTATCACATTCTTCCTAGCATTATGATGGTAACATAGTAACTAAGTTGTCTGGAGAACATGTTTACATTGACAGGGAAAGGGATTTTCAAGTGAGGATTAGGTTGTCATGACAAAAAATTGAATTTTTCATGTTACACATTTTTCGTGGAAACAATTAGATCTAGCTTGGGTACTTGTTCCAAATCAAAAAAAATGAGGATAGGGAAAGAATAAATCCATAATTTCAATACACTACGTGGACCAATTCCTTATCCATTGAGCTTATAGATTCATTTCTTCACCAAAAACATGACTGAACAAACAAACCGATGAAAGGGAAACATGCCAGAAGTATAAAACAACACACAATGGAAAGGGGAATTATATTAAAGTGGAGAGTAATTTATAAAGGTGGGGGAATAATGTACACATACTTGGAAATGGTTTGGGAGAAGTACATACCATCATGGAACAATGTATTGAATTCAAATCTCCAAATATCAAAGATCATTATTGTATCATACCATACTCTGGAGATGGATTTGTTTGATTTGAGAAGAAGGAGAGAGACCTCGATTCCATCTTCATACTTATATTTCACAAAAAACAATATTTCATTCATTGTAACATGTTGGAAAGAATTACATTTTGGAGTCTTTATCTAGTGCTACGTGAATATGAGAAGTCATTCCTCTATGTTCCCAAAAATGAAGTCCTTTATTTTTTCATGAAAGAATTAATTTTCTTTAAGTGGATATTGCACCATGAAATAATTTTGAAGATCATCAGGGCACTAATAATTGGTGAGAAAAATTTTATTCTATTCCCATTCAAAATCTTGTTTGATCCTCTCACTTTGTTGTTCTGAACAATTGCTTTCAAAAATGGAGGTTATATAATTAGTATGAAGGCCTTTAGAATCCTCAAATGAATGTAACAACATGGATTCATGTTCATAGCTAGCATGGGATTTAGAAATGGTGAGTGAAAGTTGGCATTCTCCACATTCAAAATAATCATGCACATTCCTACTTTGTTATCCTGGATAATTATCTTCTATTAAACTAGCTCAACATAGATGTCAACATTATTTTCTATGGCGTAGGTTTTTTCTTCATGATTGAAAATATCCATAGGAAATTCCAAACTTTCCTTCCTCTTTTGTTTATCATGGATGCAATCTTCTTCACAAAATGAGAAAGGTGAAATCTTATGTTCACATTCATTATTATCTTTGAAGGCTTTGAAGAGAACATTGAGCTCATTTGTTTGCTCCATCTCATTATCTAACATTGGTACATAGAAAGGAGAAACAAAACTTGAATCATACATATCTTACATTTGCATGTCTCGAATCAGGATCTCAATAAAGTGTAGAGGGTTTTTATTTTCTTTGGAAATACTCTAGATGTCTTACACTAGTTTCTCTGTCAAATATTCCATATACTAATTTTCATCTTCATTTGTGTTGTCATGTGTTTTTTCAATAAAAAAATTCAAGTTGAAAACATGACAAATTTACCCCAATGTCGAAAAACATTTCCAATGCCCCTTCTGAATCATCCTACCTTCTCTTTCATAACCATTCCATCCTTGAAAATATTCATGGTGTGATGTACACCCTTCTAAAGTGTCTAAAATATGTTCATGTAGTCTCTCAGTTAATTCAGTTTAATGTTGACAAAGGAAGAAATTTGTGTTATGTCTAAAGAGACTATTACCTAGCCTATCTGGGGCAAGTGCGCATCCCTTAGGGTTGATCAGTAAGATTTAATTAATATGGATATTTCATTTAATATCTTAAAATACAATGGAACATGTTTAGGGAAGTTTGGGAAAGTTTCAGAGGTTTTAGAGAAAGAACAGTGAAAGAGGGTTTTAGAGACTTGAGGAGCTTATAGTTTAAAAAAGAACTTGAACATTAACAAAATATTCTAGGAGATCCAAGATGATTCAAGAGGAAAACAAGATACCATTATAAATCTAAATAGATCCTCTACATGATAGAGTTTTCACATATTTCGCAAGACCTAAGCTCTTCTTTGTGCAGACCAATCTCAGTAGACTCACTTGGCGGTCCCAAATGAAAAATCAGAATTTTTTGGAAAATTATGCACAATTAGATGTTTAAAAACATCCTATTTATCTCAAAATGTTCTTGGGAGTAAAATTAATATACAATTTCACCCAAAAAGACCTCCTACAACTACGGGAAAGTTAGTATCTTGATTTCAAAAGTTAGTCAACTTTGCAGTTGGAAGCTTGACGCATTTTGGTGTTTGAAAAAATGGAGAAAGTGGGGAAAGTAAGGACAAAAAAATCACCCTACCCCCTAATTGAATCCCCTAGACCCTCATGTGACCTTATTCCTCTCCGATAAGGTGATAGATGATCAAACATGCAAAATTGACTAAGTATTAACCTCTTAAGCCTTCGGCGTATTTTTCTGCCCCTACTGTCCCAACTTTCCAAGATAGTTAGGACATTACAATGTGCCCCACCCCTATCCATTTCTCAAGTTCTTCATATGACCATAAATTTTGTCTCTCGGGTGATGAAGCCTTTCTCTCTTCCTCCTCGATGTTCACCACTCATTTCCTACCAATTTTCAAGCATAAGGAAGGGGACACATTTTTATGCCCCTACTATCCCAGCTATCCTGAGACACTTGGGATAGTTGAGACACAAAAATTCTCCCCACCCCCTTTTTCTTTAAAACATATATTTAAATCGTGCTTTGAAAGGGTAAAAATAACAATGTTTTTAACTTTTAAAGAACTCTACATACCTTTTTCACTCCATTGAATACATCTTGAAGCTCTAATAAACCTAAAACTTCTCACGAGGCATCCATGAATTCCGAAATGAATATTTTCTCATATCTCTCAAACCAGTGATCCGATATGTATGAAATTTTCTCAACAGTTCTAGAATCTAGGCACCTTCACGAACATAGTAACAAAAAACCATCTCATTCTCTAGATTATTTATGGTAGAAAACCCTCATTTCATGCCCTAGTTCACACTTTTTTGATTTTCCATCATTATGACAGGAGGATTGTGAAAAAAATTTGAGCACAATATCCAAATAGTAGACCTACTCTAGTGAATTTCTTTTCATGGCCAAATGACAGGGGAAGTGGAATTTCTAAAAATAATAAGTGTTTGGTCTTTATACTTACTATAAATATAAAAATTATGAAAAAACCAAACCTTTTGAAGACAGTGTTCTCAGAAATCAATAGTGAAGATAAACTAGGAAAATTCGGTCCAAAAAGCAAAAAAGCACTTTCTAAAAATAGTAACTATCAAAGATCATTAGAAATACCCCAAGAAAATTGTATTTAGTATGTTAGGAGTTTTGTGACATTGAAAAATCAAAAAAAATTTATAAAAAAAAGCAGAAAAAAATAGCCCCTACCTTCTACTTACTCAAAAATAGAAAGTGTTCGTTTAAGGTAAGAAAGTTGTCTTCCTCATTTTATCTCACCTAAAGGATTTTTGCTACAATTAATTTCAAATTTTTGGTTTAGAGAATATTTCAACGATTTCATCTGAGTATCTATAAGTGTGTGACAACAATGTCACTCAAATGGACTTAGAGGATCTGAAAAATTAGATGCTTGGCAGATATACACAAGTGGTTTGTCTACAACAGGGGGTCACCCACTATCCATCTAGAGAACAAAATTGGTGATAACTTGTGCTCAACACTATGAACTAGAAACAATAATCATACAAGTGGTTAATAGTTAAATCTTTGTGGTTCTCACTCCCAAGGGGATATCATAGAGTATGAAGATTCCAACTTTAAGAAACATGGTATTCATCCCAAAGGAGTTTGCATCAGGGGTATGGTCAAATACATATTCAAACCTTCAAGGCCTTGCAATTGGGTCTCAGTTGAAGTAGGTGAGAAAAACCTCCCGCGTTCCAAAGTCTTGGTCCATACATGAGTTTTACAAAGGATACAAATGCTATAATTATTTTGGGTTGAGTGATAAGGGAGGAAAGAACCAAGGAGTTACATGATTCGATGTCATTGTTCATCCTCACCATCATCAGTGACAACATTAACTTTTAGTTGCTCCAGCTTCCAATCACAATAAATTTTTCCATTACATCATACATAGTGTATGTTATTGCTAGTATGAGATTTTTCCGATATTTTAATCTCACATTGAACATATCCCAGAAGGCTCCCACCTATGAAAGATATCCACATATGATCTTGAGAGAGAGTAACCATCACTTTACCTAGGGGAATGATGCATTCACCATGTATGTAGTGAGACTTCTCAACAGTAATCCACATTTATTCAGAGATGTGGGTCCTTCTTCACACAATTTGTAACTTTCTCATACATAAGGGTAGTTGGATTTGACCTCATTCCAAGAAATCTTCCTCGGTACCTAAGGGACAAGATTTTTATGTTTGAGCTTTGTAGACAACTAGCTCATGTCAATAGAAAACTCAAGAGTAGGAAGAAGAAAGGTATTTCTTTCCCCGTCTCTTTGGGAATTTTCTCTTGTAGGTCCCTTTTTGATGCATCAAATTTAGAATTATCTTTCTCTCAGTTGAATCTATATTCCTACACTTCGAGGGAAAAATTCAACATCCAGAGCACTCCTAATATGTTCCATATCCCTGACTTGCACCGTGTGTCACAAAATGAGGACTATTGGGTGAATTATTATGATGATCACGAAGTTAGGAAAAGATATAACATGAGGATGATAATAGAAAAAATGAAGTAGTTTGGATTTGAATGGTTTGAAGAAGGCATTAATGATGATGGAATAGAATTGTAGGACCCCGAGTATCCATGTGTGAAATCTTTGCATCTTCTGCAAGTTTCTTGGAGTATCAGGGAATGAGAGGGCATCAACAAAATAATTGAGGGAGTGATCTGAAGATTAATGAAGTGGTTTAAAAAGAAGAGGGTATTGTTCATCAAGTTAGGAGGTCTTCATGCTCTCAGTAAATAGGAATCTCCTCAGGGGAAGTTGAGAAAGGTTCTACTTCCTCCCACTCTAAAAGGCTTAAAAAGATAAATTCCATGGAATCTGAGCTAACACAATATAGGAGAACCCACAAGAAATTTAAATCAGCTCAAAATCCAGCAGAGGAAATGGAACAAGGGCAAATCGATCTAGCTCAATCACCTATCATTTAGATAAATTGGAGAATTTCTTGTTCCAAAATTGTTCCCATTCAACTAGCCTAAGATCCACCTTCTCAGCGAGAGCAAGAAACCACCATCATGACTAACATTGATCCTGAGAGGAATGAAGTATTCTCATGGGTACAAGATATGACTGGGGAAGAGACACACATGAGCCAATAGGTGGTCATCCTAGACTTCTAGGCTATATTTATAATGGTGAATGTAAAGAAAGGAAATAAAGAACAAATTTCCTCCCACTTTTTAGTAGTACTTCAGGTAACTAATATGTGGAGGTATTCAACCTAAAGTCATCAATCTTATCGGTGATATGGCCCCATCAATTTATGATATCATCACTATTTCACTTGGACCAAGGACACATGAAGGAGATACTCATCTATTCCATGAGTGTTTCGATTACCTTCTCGTGAGAAACCAATAATACAAAGAGAACCTTGATAGAGTGAAAGACCACATAAGGACCCTCATTTCATATTTGTAAACATTATTGGACCTGAATCCTTCCACTTCTCTCCCATTTGAGGAAGTTACTCCTATAATTATCTTCGACCATGGGTCTATCGGAAGAACATAAGGCTTCACCATGCATGGAAGAGAAAATACAAGTGGGTGAACAAGATTCTAGAAAAGGGTAAGGTGTTGCTTCCTGATATCATTTCCTTGTTCAAGTACATGAGTAGGACAGCTACGAAAGTAACCATGACTAGAGATGATGTTGAAGTGAGAATTATCATTAGGACTATGTGTATCTACTAGTCATTGAGATGGGCAAGGTAAATTCACCCCTCTTGGTAAACAAGGAAGCATTCACTTCAGCATTGAACAACTTACCCCAAGTCTAGGTTCATACTTTGGTTTATTTTTATGAAATGATGAATCGTGCTCTAGGTGAATTAGATTCATATAAGGAACACATTGTAAATATGTAGGGGATGTCAATATTTAGGTTCATAAATCTAGAGTGCTGACATTTAATGGAGACACTTCAACAGATGATATGTTGAATTCATTCTAATACCTTGTCAAGAAAGAGGTTTGATATCCTTTTTCTTTCAACAAAGACACATTAGAGTGCAAGAGCATGAACTATCTCTTTGAAAGTTGGGTCAAGTCCTTGATTTTTGTTCACATCGCACAATATGAGAAAGTTACACCTAAGGTGGCACGATACAGTTAGCAATTCAAAGGCATCGAGATATCTCATGAAGAAATTTCCAAAAGTTCATTGGTGGAAGTATCTTCCTCTGATTGAGTAGTTATCTTCTTTCTCTCTTCACTCCCCTTCCCCTCTTCTTGCATGTTATAATTATTCATTAGGGGGTGCACTTTTCATTTTCATCTTATTCACTTTCATCTTATTCATTAATGTGACTATATTCAAAAATTGTAATAAGTTTCCCTCAATTGATAAAAAGGGGACTTAATTCCTTTCCTAGGAATATCAATAGTCACAAGTTTTAAATACATGTGGGGAGTAGGTGAAGATTCTTTTCGAAATCTATATATTGTAATGACTTCCTCATTCCAAAGGGTTGTCAATTCTGTATGTTCATGAGTAGATAGCTACCAAGGATAAACAAAAGATAGCAAGTTCTTCTTATTCCTCTCTCTATATTCTTTCCTCTTTTTCTTTTAATGTACAACTTTGTGAGAATGTCAATAAATAATGGAGTTTAAAATCTTCTAGATGAGTGAATAAGTGAAATTTTATGTTCTTGGTTTTAATCTTGTCTTGGTATTGTTAGCAAAGTTTTTATGCTTCCCAAATTGTATGTGTTAATATATCTTATTAATCCTTGCAAAAATCTAAGTTTTCCTACTTGCAGCATTAATCCCTCTCCTAAATTCTCATTCCCACTTCCCCACCTTATTATCAAATTCCTCCCTTGCACAAGATTGAAAGCATTTGCCACATGTGTAGTGGAGTGTGCCTATTAGATCCCTAGCCTCTAGGCCAACAAAAAATTTACATTTTAGTTCACATAAAATAATGGAGGCGTTCCATTCAAGCAGAGGGACATAGTTACAGATCGTTAGTTAAAAACAACCAATTTTTCCTAGCGAAAAATTATTTTGCCAACAATTAGAAAAGTATTTTCATTGGGCCTTAAGGAGATGGCTAGAAATTTGATCTACACATGGCCAAAATTATTTTTTAAAATCCTTGTTCTCTTATGATACATTTCTTATCATCTAGAGATCACCTTCTTGCAATATTGGGCATACTTGGTTTTCATCATTTTCTGAATAGGGATAAGAGATCCATGCTACATGGGAAGGGAACACCCTTTAATTCAATATGTATTGAATAAAATTTATGAGATGAGGAGGAATACAATGTTGCAACATGGGGAAAATTCTCTTTTCCAACTTGAACACCTCCTATAGAGTATTCTTCTTTGCAAAGGAGTGGGAAAAATCCATACTTTCTATGGTGATCAACATTACACTCTTTCAGGGAAATCAACTCCTCAGAGAGATCATGTTGAATTCGCTCATCAACCTTGGTTTTGAGAAGGAAATTGGACTCTTCCATTTGTACATCCATAATTGTGTCAATAGGAAAATTATATTATTCTCTTTTTTCATCCATGATTGTATCGATAAGGGAATTTGATTCTAAAATTATCTCTATTTCATCATTTAACATTTTTACATCAATTAGAGAGTCAGAATTGGGAAGGAAACTATCCACGATTACCTCAAATTAATCCTCCTAAAGAATCTAATTTTCAGATGGAGGATTAGTTTATTGAACATCCTCATAGTTGGTGGAGTCCTTAGTAAGCACTGGATCATTTGTCATAGAACATGAATCTTCATCTCTTTTATCCATTATTTCTCCACTAGGCTATGCCTTGAGCCAAAATGAATTAATGAATAGAGGTTGAACTATCATGTTTTCTTTATCATCTTCCAAGGTGTTAATTTGACTCTCATCGGAAGGTTCAAGGATAGACCATTCATCAGAAGTGCACAAGAATATTTCAGAGATAAACACCTCATAGTATAGACAATCATTAGGATATTTTCAAAGATGATTTTCTTCTTCCTTAACATTATGAAGTACTTCAAGATGCTCATACCTTTTTTACAAGGCTAATGCATAATTCAGAATTTCATGATAGGCTTTGGGATAAGAATTTCCTTCTTCCACACTCAAAATCCTTTGCATAAACTCTCTTTTAAAGGTTTCTTCTTCATCTCCATATGCAAGGAAAACATCTAGAGGAAGGGATATGAAATATAATGCTCTTATTTTCTTATTAGTTGTGTGAGGTTAAAAATATTACCTTCAGTAGATTCTTCACCATCATGCCCTTCATACAAAATTTCATATCTTTTATGAATCTCCACCACCAATTTCTTGGATTCTTAATAATCAGCAGGTGTGATTCCCTTTTTCTTTCCTCCAACAACATTTTTCTTTAATTAGAGCCACCGGAACTTGATGACATGATCTTTACAAACAAATATTTTCTCCATTATGGAAATTATTTTCATGACTACTGCAAAAAAAGTGTGTACCTTATTTCCCTTATCTGATTGTAGATTTTTGTTTGAAGCTAGAGACTTCTTCATCATATAAGAATCATTACTTTTACATGAGATGTTCCAAAATAAGGATTGATAAAAAGTTTTCAGATCATGGTGGTCATCTTCTTCTTCATATTTGTTTCCACTCATTGATTCTAAACACCGATCTTGAAACTTCATCATTGATATGTGGGAAATGAACATGATATGGATTCATTCCTTGATAGAGTTACCTTAAAAATATGATTTTGATTTGAAACATAATTTTTTTTAATTATATACTTTTTGTATTTTGCAGAGATCCTTACGGGTGCACGAGGGCAGATCTCTCCCCAACATAGTCAGAAACATTTGTTATTGAAATAAATTTTTGTGTTGAAAATTATGTTTTTCCAGTAGTGGTCATGGGGCTAATCCCCTCCTTTTTTATGGGGACGATCCCATTATTGAATGTAAACTATCCTGTTTAATCTAAATGTGATGGGGTGGTCAAATAGGTCAGGGATCACACAAGAACACTGAACCTGTGGAAAATTTCTTGTATGGGGTACAAGGGAGGAATTTACAGTGATGAGGGGAAAAGGAGAGAAACTAGGAAAGAGAGTTTTATTATTGTGAGTAGGCACTATTAGAGTTCACACATAATAACCTGAGTAGGTCCACATTCAATTAGAGGAAAACAACAATGTAAGTAATTAGCAAGTCTAATAAACTAGAGACACATAGTTCTTTATATTCATCAATCAAGGACACCAAGTTACTTCTTGGTTATTCAAGATCAATTTGTTTACAAAGTTACAGAAAAGAGAGAGAGTAGAGGAAATCATAAGTAAGGAAATGGAATAAATGTAGCTGTTATTTCTTCTATAGTGATGAATAAAAATCTCAACAATCTACAATAATCCACAATTGCTACAGAAAAACTAAATTTCAAGATCCCTTAGAATGAAGAATTCATTCCAATTTATAGCATTGCAAATTGTATTATCATCTACCCCACACATGACCCTTCAAATTCGCATTCCACCAGTGACTTTACATCATCCTAGGAAGTGAGGAAATAAGTCCCCTTTTTAGAAATCAAAAGAGACTCTTACAATTCAACATTAGAGAGGAACTTAAGTGAATAAGAAAAAATATCATGATCATACACAATTAAGGATTAGAAAGGGGGAGAGAAGAAAGAGGCAGAAGAAGAAGAAAAAAGGAGTTGAATGATATGATGAAGAAGATTCCCATGATGAAGAAAATTCTAATTTATGCTCACTGAGGGAGATTTTCTGGAATGGGTTCTGTCATCACCAATCTAGCACTATGATAATTCTTCACCGGGAACTCCTCGTGCTATGATTATTTACTAATGCATAGCCTTTAGATTGGTGGATGTAATCTAGAAACAAAACAACAAACATAACACAATAATACCATCGACTATGATAAGACGGAATGATGACAAATCTTAAATATCAAAGTAAATTATAATATTAACATGAAATTGTTACAATCTCACCCATGAGGTACTTCAAGTGTTATTGACTTCACTTGCCTTCCACCAATACTATGGGAGAAACTTTACATTACACCTCTTAATGGCTTCTTCAACACACCTTTAAACTGATGGCTTCCTTTACCCACTTGATACAATATTTCTCACTACTTCCTTCTATGCTGAATGAGGGGGGTGGCCTCTTTATTTATAGAACTTCTAGGATTATCCATCCTATCTCTAAGATAGGATAAGAAATCCACTCTGACGGATCATATTCCATACCTTAACTCTTATCTGTACATGTAAGCTTATCTTTTAAGATAAGATAAACCTTATTATTTCACATGGGTTCCACATTTTTAGACTTTTTACAAATAAAATACACAAAATATTTATGACTTCACTCCTTGTCCTTATTACCAATATAATATTTCTAATTCCAAATCATGTATACTCTACTTCTCTACTTATCCCAACTTTGACATTTTAACATTACCGGACCACTTACGACAAATATTTATTTTTTACAACATTCCTATTGTACTTTGACTGTTACCGTACTCTACATTATTGGCGGCACCGTACTGACGGCACCGTTATCTTCTATCATACGCTACTACTAATTACACTTAACAACATCCTATTCCTAATACATACATTAATGAAATAGAAATTACGGAGGAAAATTTTAGTGTCGACATCTTCCCCCTTCCTAGCTTCTACTCCGTCCTAGGAGTAGACTATTATGGTGCTTGGAAAATTTTCAACTTGTTGTGGTTGACCCATTTCGTAATGGGAGTGCCATCCAATTCCTCCAGTCGGTACGTACCATTTTCATGCACAACTACTATTTTGTAGGGCCCCATCCATTTTGGACGAAATTTTCTGTCGTCTTTTTTTGTATCCGGAATCATTTACTAGAACCAAGTCATTCACATGAAATGGAGACCAACGGATATTTTGATCAAAGTATTCCTTCTGCTTCATTTTCTTCTTATGGCTTATATCCTTTGTTATTTCCCTCATTTCCTCTAGCAAATGAAGATGTACCAACCTTTCTTTTACTGAATCACTTTCATCCATCCTTTCATTTTTCATAACTCTCACAGTGGGAATATCAAACTCAATAGGAAGAACTGGATCAATGCCATAGGCCAACTAAAATGGGGAGTATCATATTGCTGACTTTGATGTTGCCCTATATGCCCACAATGTTGCATGAATCCTTTTATCCCACTTATGTACCTACAAGGCTACATCTTTTGCTAGAATTTGACACAACACAAAATTTGTTGGTTCCACCTGTCCATTTGTGCGTGGCTTGTATGTTGTTACCTTCCTATGCTTAACAGAAAATTTATTGACTAGGGCTTCTACTACCTCATTAATGAAGTGGCTTCCTTGATCTGTTACAATTTCTAATGGACAACCAAATCTGGTGACAATGCGTTCATATATGAACCTTGCCACCTCATCCATGGAAGTTGTTTTCAATGGCCTAGCTTCAACCCACTTGGTTAAATAATATGTGGCAACTACAATATACTTATGTTGGTGTGAGGTAGTTGGAAGTGGACCTACAATGTTTATTACCCACTTTTCAAAGGGACCAAGTGGAAGAATAGGACATAATGGAGCTGATGAAGTCTTACGGTTACCATGTGTTTGACAAATATCACATGTCTTACAATAATTATAACAATCTTTAAAAAGAGTGGGCCAGTGATAACCTACATCCAAGATCCTTCTTGCTGTAAGTTGTCCAGAGAATTGCCCTCCACATGTACCATTGTGGAATTCTTCTAGCAATTCCTTCCCTTGATCACGTCCAACTGCCCTCTTATATTGTCCACCAGGTCCTATTCAAAATAATACTCCATGCAAAATAGAATATGGACGACTGGCTTCAGTAATCTTTCTCTTAGTCTTTGCATTGGCACCATCAGGAAACTTGAATTCATTCAGATCATTCCAAATATCTATGTATTCACTAGGGATTGTGTCAAGGGATAACAATGCTGCATCGAGGAAATCATCATCATCACAAGATGATCCTAAACCATCATAGGCTTGAGAGAGTGCATCTGCATTAACATGCTTCTTTCCTGGCCTATCTATAATATCAAATTCAAATTCTTGTAGCAAAATTATCCATCTTGTTATCCTCCCTGATGGGTTAGGCTTATTGACAATATATTTTAGAGCCTGATGATCTGTTACAATTATAAATTTCTGCCATAGCAAGTAATTTCTAAACTTCTTTACAGCAAAAATGATAGCTAGAGCCTCTTTTTCAGTTATAGTATAATTTACCTCAGCACTGCTCATTTTTCTACTCCCAAAGTAAATTGGATGTTCATTCCCATTTTCATCCTTTTGGCTCAAAGTACTTCCTAGTGCTGCATCTGAGGCATCAGTGTACACGATGAATGGCTTGCTCCAATCTGGATTCTTTAAAATAGGTGAAGACACCAGGGCTTCCTTCAGTTGTCCAAAAGCTTCATGTGCCTTATTTCCTGGTTCATAAGTAACATCCTTCTTTAAGAACTGGGTTAGTGGCTGTGCAATCTTTGAGAAATTCTTGATGAACTTTCTATAGTAACCCACATGGCCTAAAAATGATCTCAACTTAGTTCTATTCATAGGAAATGGTAAATCTTTGATTTTTGAAACTTTATCAGGATCAGTACCAATACCATCTCTAGATACAACATGCCCTAACAAAACACCTTTAGAACATCCAAAGACACACTTTGTAGGGTTTAGTGAGGCTTGTGCTTCATCTAACCTTTGAAATTTTGTCTCCATCTGGTGCAGGTGGTCCAACTTGCTCCCATAGATGTAAAAATCATCCAAAAATACTCTGATGAAGGTCCCAATGTAGGGTTCGAACACCCTATTCATCAAACACTGGAATGTTGCTGGAGCATTACACAACCAAAAAGGCATAACTCTATAAGCAAACGTTCCCCAAGGAGTGGTGAACTTGGTCTTCAGCTAATCTTTCTCTGCTATACGGACTTGGTTGTATCCGCTATATCCATCATCAAAACTATAACACTCCTAGCCAACTACTTCGTCCAATATCTGATCTGAGAATGGAAGAGGATAATGATCCTTCTTTGTTTCCTTATTGAGCTTCCTGTAATCAACACAAATGCGTAGCTTCCCATTCTTTTTTATTGAGATCACAATGGGAGAAACCCATTCTGAATTCTCCACAGAAAATATGAATCCTGCATCAAGTAACTTATCTATTTCTTCTTTTACAGTCTTAGAAAAATTAGGATTCATTCTATATGGCATTTGCTTTATAGGCCTAGCACCATCTACCAGCTCAATAGAATGTTCTACCCAACTTACTTGACAGAGTTCTTTGTAATCAAAAGTGAATATGTGTATGTACCTTCGAAAGAGCTGAAGGTAGGATTCCTTCTCACTCTCCATCACAACATCACCAATCTTTATTTGTTGGAGACGATCATCAACTTCTTCTTCAGATAATTTTATGGGGTCATGAGTCGGTGTGACTGGAAGGATATCCATGACTGAAACATCAACCTCACTTTTTTCATCTTCAGTGTCCACTTCATTAGTACTAGAGTAATCAGAGGATGTCCAATCATCATTTTCATCACTTGAATCCATAGTTTCTACCTTATGATGTCGAGGGATCATGTTTATATTCACCCTCTCTCTACCACGTCCAAGTGTCATGAATCCTTCATTCCAGTAGTTTCTTGCATGAACTCTCCTTAGCCATGGTCTTCCCAGCAACATTAGATACGCAACAGTACCATTTTTCATCACCTGAAAGTCTACCACACATACAACACCCATAACAGATATTGCCACATTTGAAACTACACCTTCTAGTTTAGTTTTTCCCTTATTTAATGACCTTAACATAAGTGTTGAAGGGCGATCAATTTTTAACCCCAACATATTCATTACAGACTCGGTCATTACATTAACTGCAGCACCTCCATCAACTAAGACATCATGAATTGAAATACCATTACATAATACCTCAGCTTGTGGAGCATAGGGATCCGCCTCTACCTCCAAAACAGGGACCTCAACCTCCTTCCTTTGTCGAGCATTGAGTCCACTTCGTAGCTCCCACCTCTTCTCAAAAGACATAGCCAAGAGTTGACCATATGTAATATTTGCAGGTCTTTTGGACAGATCTTCCAAGATGGAGTATGGTCCTTGCCCCTGTGAAATCAGAAAATCCTGCACACCCAACTTTCTTCTCCTATGTTTCTTACTAGTTTCTCCTTTCATCTTCTTAGGATCATTTCCATCTTGATTATCTTTTTCTTTCTTTCTTTTTGTTACAAACACATCTACTTCATTATTTCTACTTTTATCTACTACACCAAAAGAATTCATAGGTGCTTTTCCTTTATCATTATCTCCTTTACCAGATGTAGAAGCTCTATCTGGACAATTATACTTATAATAACCATTTTTATAACAACCATAACATACAACTTCAGAAATATTTCTTTTTGGACCTCTATCTCCTCCCTGAGAACTAAATTCTTTTCCTTGAGGAAGATTAATGGTTACCTGACCCATCTTTTTGAGCATATCTTCATACTCAGTAGATGTACTACGAGAAAGATTTTTGCTCACCGAGAGTGGTTGTGGATTCTGGACCAAAGGTGCTGGTGTAGGCTCTACTTTAGCAACAATTTCTTTGGGCTCCTCTTCCATGATTTCTTCTTGCCTTCTTGCAATCTCCTTTGCTTGTTCAATGGTAGCTGGGTGGTCATACTTCACTCGTTGTCTGATCTCTGGCTTCATCCCAATAATGAAGTGCTTACATAAGATATTATCCACGCCATTCATTAACCCATCCGTTAATCCTTCCTTCCGAATCTGGGCATCGAGCTTCCTCCTTAGCTCTAGAACACGAGCATGATAATCCCTTATCTTCTCCTTCTCTCCTTGGGATAGCTTTGTGATATCGATCATGAGATCTACATATCTTTGTTGTTCACCAAATTCTTTAAGAAAACTTTCAATTAATAAATCCCATGAGTTTTTCACATTATCACCTAGTGTTTCAAACCACCTAAGGGCGGAACCATCCAAAAAGGTAGGAAAAAATTCAGTCCATTGTTCCCTTCTTATAAGGCCATTACAAATACAAGATCGTTTAAACTCTTGAATGAAAGAGGAAGCATCTGCATTAGATTGGGCTGAAAAAACAGGAATCTTCTCCATTTTCAAAAGTAACCACAGTGAAATACCAACCCAAAATAACAATCAACAAGACTTATGTGCACCGATAATTAAAATCACTATAATAGAAAATAGAAATGACCACGGTAAACTATGGTAAAACTTGACTTACTGCGGTAAAAACTGACTTTACTGTGGTAAACACTATTCACAGTAAAAAGTGAAGTTACTACGGTAAATACTATTCATGGTAAAAAGTGACTTTACTATGGTAAATACTATTCACAACAAAAATGACTTTACCATGGTAACTACTATTCACAGCAAAAATGACTTTACCATGGTAACTACTATGCAAAGTAAAAACAAGGTTACCCTCCAATTGATTTTTGACTAAGTGGGAATATCTCTCCAGACAATCCACCAACGAGGAATGGTCCCGGCAACGGAACCAAAATGTCATCACCAATCCGGCACTATGATAATTCTTCACCGGGAACTCCTTGTGCTGTGATTATTTACTAATGCACAGCCTTTAGATTGGTGGATGTAATCTAGAAACAAAACAACAAACATAACACAAGAATACCATCGACTATGATAAGACAGAATGATGACAAATCTGAAATATCAAAGTAAATTATAATATTAACATGAAATTGTTACAATCTCACCCATGAGGTACTTCAAGTGTTATTGACTTCACTTGCCTTCCACCAATACTATGGGAGAAACTTTACAATTACACCTCTTAATGGCTTCTTCAACACACCTTAAAACTGATGGCTTCCTTTACACACTTGATACAATATTTCTCACTACTTCCTTCTATGCTAAATGAGGGGGGTGGCCTCTTTATTTATAGAACTTCCATGCTTATCCATCTTATCTCTAAGATAGGATAAGAAATCCACTCTGACGAAGCATATTCCATACCTTAACTCTTATCTGTACATGTAAGCTTATCTTTTAAGATAAGAAAAACCTTATCATTTCACATGGGTTCCACATTTTTAGGACTTTTTACAAATAAAATATACAAAATATTTATGACCTCACTCCTTGTCCTTATTACCAATATAATATTTCTAATTCCTAATCATGTAGACCCTACTTCTCTACTTATCCCAACTTTGACATTTTAACATTACCGGACCACTTACGAAAAATATTTACTTTTTACAACATTCCTATTGTACTTTGACTGTTACTGTACTCTACATTATTGGCGGCACCGTACTGACAGCGCCGTTAGCTTCTATCAGACGCTACTACTAATTACACTTAACAACATCCTATTCCTAATACATACATTAATGAAATAGAAATGACGGAAGAAAATTTTAGTGTCGACAGTTCCTACCCTTTAAATTATTTATTGAATTGAGCTATTGGAGGGTCCACCTTTTATACCTCTATAATTCCATTGTGGCTCAAAAATTTGATCCATGTCCTTGAAAGATCAATATTCTTTCACTGACTAAACCATTATTTGTGATCTCTTGCAATGTCATAAATATATTCTCTGATGATAACAAGGGACTCTAAGGTATCTTCATTGAAGGAAATAGGATCACCTACCTCTTTCTTGACAAACTTCTAAAAGAAGATAATGATTTCTTACGATGATGAATTCTCGATGAGTGGAGGGAACCCAAGTTTTTGAACATAGTTACAAACCTCATTCAAAACCTAAAAAGAATTTTCTCCACTAGATTCAAGTTTGGATATTGATTCTTCTATCATTCCATATCTTGCATCTATGATGTCGATCCAAACTTGAGAAAAAATGTTAGCAGCTGATCCAAACATATTTCTTCTCATGAGGGTGTGAGAGTTGAGGGATCTCATCTCGAACACAAGTGGTAACACCTCATCAAATTTTATATTCTCTTTTCCAATCTCCTCCTTTGATTTTTTCACTTCTGAAAAAGTGGCAATAATATACTTGATTAGAAAGGACTTCTGGAAGTAATGTCTTACCTTTCACAATGATATTTTCAATCCATATCCTGATAGCCTTCCCTTGCATCATATAGCTTTGTGTTTTCTTGATCACATCAGGGTCAAAGCTAGTGATTGGAAGAATGTATTTCATAGGGAGTGAAGGTGCTGATTTGGGATCTAAGTTAGGTTGAATGTGAGCACTTAAAGATTTCACCTATTCCTCAATTTTCTCAATTATTTGCTTATACTCTTCATTTTGAGCAAGGAGACATGTAGAGTATGTCTTGAACAAATGAGAGTCACCCTCATGAAAATATTGACCCAATGAGATGTGGATCAACTCAAAGTCTGATGGATTCATCTCCTTAATAGGATTTACATAATTAGGACTAACAACTTCTAGAAATTAGTTTCCCCAGGGTATCTTCATTGAAGGAAAGAGGATCACTTGCCTCTTTCTTGACAAACTTCTGAAAGGAGATAATGAGTTCTTACGATGATGAATTCTCGATGAGTGGAGGGAACCCAAGTCTCTAAACATAGTTACAAACCTCATTCAAAACCTCAAAAGCATTTTCTCCACTAGATTCATGTTTGGATATTGTTTCTTCTATCATTCCATATCTTGCATCCATGACGTCGATCCAAACTTGAGAAAAATTGTTAGCATCTAATCCAAACACATTTATCCTCATGAGGGTGTGAAAGTCAAGGGATCTAATCTCGAACACAAGTGTGAGAACCTCATCCAAGTTCATATTATATTTTTTGATCTCCCCATTTGCTTTCTTCACTTTTGAAAAAGTGGCAAGGATATACTTGATTAGAAAGGACCTCTGGAAGCAATGTCTTACCTTTCTCGTTGATATTTTCAATCCATATCCCAATAGCCTTCCATTGCATCATATAGCTTTGTGTTTTATTTTTCACATCAGGGTCAAATCTAGTGATTGGAATAATGTATTTCATAGGGAGTGAAGGTTCTGAATTGGGCTCTAAGAGAGGTTGAATGTGAGCACTGAGATATTTTACTTATTCCTCAAATTGCTCAATTTTTTTCTTATAATCTTCATTTCGAGCAAGGAGGCGTGTAGAGTATTAATTGAATAAATGAGAGTCATCCGCAAGAAAATATTGACCCAATGAGATGTGGATCAAGTCAAAGTTTGATGGATTCATCTCCTCAATAGGATGTATATTATTAGGACTAACAACTTCTACATATTGGTTTCTCGAGGCACCACCAAAGATGCCAGAAGTTATCTGGGCCTTCTTCCTTTAATTGGATATAAAGTTTTTCTTGATAACTCCAAGTTAAGGAATTTAATCTTGTTGTGTCATTCTTGCTTCACTTTTAAGCACTTCTTGAATCCATGGGAATGGATCCTCATGAGTTGACAAAATGTTGGTCACTGGAGCATGTTCAGTATCTTGATATTGGATCACTTGTTCATTTTGGGAAATCTCCATCATTAGGGAAGACATATTTGGATGTTTCTAAAGAGAAGGATGATCTCTTAATTTTTCAAATAGGGTGGCTTGAATACTCAGATTATTTGACTAGCTCACTTGGTTTTCTTGATGGATTCAAGATACAATGCTTCCAACTTTCCCGATGAGCTATGATGACCTCATTTGATGGATTTATCATGCTATCAAGTGCTTGATTGAGTGTTTAAGAACATTATGACATCTAACTAGAATTGGGATGATTATTTATTCTTTCATTCATGATGCCACACATGATAGTCACCTCTTTACCCTTTGTTGTTTCATAGTACTTGAATGAGATCAGACCTGGGATGCTTGCATACCTTTATACTCATATGATTCTGATGAGTTATTATTTTCACTTATGACTATCATCACATTATTTGATGATATTGGATTCTAATGGGGCCCTTTATACTTTTCAAATCCCTTTCCAACTACACAAAATCCCTAACTTTCACCAGTTGCACCTCAATATTCTTTTTCTTGATCTTTGACACAATTGTGGTTAGAATGATTATTTAGGATCCTTGTGGAGGGGATATTTGTTTATTAGAGTTGTAAGAAAAATTTACAACCATGTGAGGATGGAAAAAAAGAGTGAGATGGGTGAAAATGGAGCTAACTTTAACTTTCTGCACTGATAACTGAAACTTTCTATTTTTAATAGGTAGGACCAAGACATCCTATTTTGGGAATTTTTACTTTTTTCTCAAATTTGATCTTATAAATATTTTGGAACAATAAATGAAACTCTATTTATTACTATATACCATTTCTAGGAATTTTCTCTTTTTAGCAGGTTGTTTTTTTGGAACGTGTTATTTTGGGAAAATTGTCTATTTCACCATTTTTACCATTTTGTAATGTTTCCGGATGTGCTGAGTAACTAGCGCTTGAATTTTGAGAGGTTTACTATTTTTAATCATGTGATTGTATAGATTACATTATATTTTTATTAACTAGTCATTCTAGCATCAGTTTGCAACAAAACATCAATGTTGGATTAAGCTCTGTATCATGATCTCGTGCTCCAATTTTAGCTGTGTTTTGTCTGTTGTAACTCTTGAAAATCAAAAAGGAAAAATTTGGGATGGATAGTTTCAGGTGTGGTGATTTTTTATGGCATCTTATAATGGTGACTTGAAGCTGTAGTGATCACAAGGGATCTTGAGAGGAGAAAAATCAATGAAAATCTTGGTGTTTTCAGTTTTCTGGTTAGAAAGTTATGGGAAAAGCTTAATTTTCATAGTCATGGCTGGTATGTAACATGTTTCAAAGAATGGATGGTGTTTTTTTATGAATTTTCAGGTTTCAAATATTTAGAAATGTGGGAAAGGTCTAACTGTGTAAGGAATTAAGCTTGGAAGCAAGTTATGTTAAGTTTTTTAGTTACCCAAAAGCTACTTTTTGTTCATGGGTGAGAAATATGCTTATGTTTTAAAAATAGGGTTTTAATGGCTTGAGTATGGGGTTAATTTTTCCCCTTGGGGATGGGGAAAAGGGGAAAATAAAATGTGCCTCAAGAAGATCATGACAAGTGTCATTGCGAGGTGCGAGATGGGAGAGATGGAGAAAACATGCCTTAACACCTGTGAGCTAGAAGTGAGTCACATGGAGAATCTAAGGAGGGGATAGGATGAGGTAAATTTTTGTGTCCTATTTTTCCCCTTTGTAATGGGGAAAATAAAATTCTCCCTAACAAGATGATGAAAATTTTCACTGCATGGTGCGAGGAGAGGGAGATGATTTTAGCCTGATTAGCACTCTGTTGGGCATGAGATGGGTCATATAGGGGACCAGAGAGGAGGGGTGAGGTGGTACATAATTTTTTGTCCCATTTGTCTCCTTGGAAAGATAAAAGAGGATAAAAAAATGTTCCATGAAACTATAAGGTGACATGTGTCACTCAAAAAAATGACTAATTACAAGAAGATGTATACACAAGAGACAACTTGAACACACAATTTTTAGAGCTCCAAATGGTCATTTCACGTGAAATTTTATATTATTTTTACTCCCAAGACCATTTAAAGGAAAATGGGATGGGTTTCAGACTTCAATTCTTCTTGAAACACCAAAATTTTGCTCCATTTTTATTTAGGATAGTAGGGTGTGCGTACAAAGACTTAGCTTCCTTGAAAAGCACTTGGGTCTTGCAAAAAATGTGATGATTACAACATGTAGAGAATTATTTCATATTTACAATGCCTATTTTATTTAATCTTAAATCCTTAAAGATCTCTTGGAATCATTCAGATAATTTTGGGTTCACTTTTTAACCTTTTGCCACATACACCTTAAAAACCTAATTTTACACAATTTGTCCCTAAACCTCCAAAAAATTCCTAAATCTTCCTAAATAACTTACATACATCTCATAGATCCTATGTAAAACTCCCCTGTGGGTTGTTCGTCAACAATCATCTTCTGATGGGTGTCCACCAATGTGAAAAATCCTTAAAATATACCATTTTTATCCTCCAAGAGGAATTCCTTCTAAATGAATCCATGAATCACTTCCTTACACATGAAACACACTTGAAAATACCATTAGAACATTCCTCTTGGCCATTTCTATTATATCACAGCAACTGAGTTGGCCGGAGGATAGGTTTACATTGACCGAGAAAGGGATTTTCAAGTGAGGATTAGGTTGTCATGATAAAAAAAATGATTTTTTCATGCTACACATTTTTCATGAAAACACGAAGGGATGTCATATAGTATATACATATTCGTAAGAATTAGGGCGATCTAATTTTAGATACAACTTTAAAATGATTAAAATCTATAGCCCATAAAAAATTTACAGTGTAAATTATACATCAAACAATCCAGCTCCACCCTCAGGCTCCTTCCTTGGCCCTTTGATACTCCCTGTTAGTAGTAGGGAGTCACCGATATGTCTTCCATTAAATCAATACATTCCCCACATATCATGGTAACTCTAGGAGTCTCTCCACTGCCTAACCGTCATAATATCAAAACCCTCCAATCATAGCACAATATTGATCTAAGATCATTGTATCTGGTGGCCTTATTTCTCCATTGTCCACACTTACTCTAAACCCTACCGCCCCTACTCATGATAATCTTGGCCATGATGTTGTCAGTGTACTCCTAGTCACTCTAAACCTCTCCTACAACAACTCTTATTGTCAATGGTACCGGTCCTGGTCCTTCCACACCTACCCCAACTCCATCTTCAATTTTTTCACCCACTCATCCATCTCCCCCAACTACTACATCAACCTCACCAAATAATTCTCTAAGGCATCCACCAAAGCATCTCTCTTGGCTAACCCCTATCTCAACATCTTCACCTCCGATCCACCCGTATCTTCGCCTCTACCTCCTCTTCCATATCCATATCCTCCTCTTCACACTCATGTCATTTCATCACAACCTTGTCTCCTCAACCTAACATCTTCCCCTTCCACTGTGCCACATACTCGGGTGTCACCCCAACATCATCAATACCAACCGATGCGACCTCCTCCTCCACCATCTCCTGAATATATCACATTTGTACTAATATATATATATATATATCCATATAATCTCCTATAAATAATAGGATTACTTGGTACATCCTATTCTAGGACAAACTTCCACCTAACCTATCCAAACTACACCACCTCAATCATCTCCACCCATTGCCCCCATTGTTGGCATGTTTCTGCATATGTTTTGTCATTGATGCAAAACATCATTAATAAAAAATTGGATGATGGAGTAGGGTCATATTATGTTGTGGATGATGTTGACATGATGATTCAATTTTTTTCATGATGATATAAGGTGATTCAGTGAGGATTTCTTGTTATTGCAAGCTTATTCATGTGACCTAGCTAGCCTACGTGATGGTGCATAGAGTTTGGATCTTGTTGGTTGCTTGATAATCATGTTATAATAATGGAGATATTTTTTTTAGAGTTCTTGGGAAATCAAATGAGCTTCAGGGTCTAGATATAGGTTGGTGACCATATTTCAGGTGTTCATTTGGAGCAAGCATGGTTGCTAGGAGGCATGAGGATGATATATAGAGCTATATGAGCTCATGGTAACATGTAGGTAGGTGTATTATGATGTACCAGGTAGGTTATGACCTTTGTAATTGTTTTCATGATGATTTATGGTGTTATTTCATTTGACCCTAACTTCTACAATACAAAACCTTAAGGGGTAGCTATGTAAGTCTCAGTGGATGGAAATATTGAGAAGTGATTATGAAATTATGATGATTGAATATATTATTAGGGTGTGTCCTTGTTCTGTGGGAAAAATTTAAGATTTCCATGATGTGAATTTTACAATATATGAGGTTTTTGGTGAAACATGGTCAAGAACAAGTGCATTTCTAGCTCGAATTGGAACTTCTGATGCTCACCCTAAATTGTGTACTTTGTATCTTACCTTGTGGATTTTAGGGATGTTTCTAAATTTATTTTTAAATTTTTCCAAAAAATAATGAGGTATTTTCATCGTCACATTTTTATGAATGAATTTTAAGAAGGTAAACAATTATTTATGAGTTTGAAACCCTAGTTTGAAAGTGGTTTGTGATATTTTCTTCCTAAGTGTCCATAAATTCTTCATATTGCATGGATGCTGATTGGAACATGTAGAGGAATCCTTCATATTTCCATAAAAATATGGTAAAGATCATGGTAATGAGTGGACCCCACTCAAACATGTTAGTTTCCGTAGAAGTTTGTTTTGGGACAAGGTTTTCCAAAGGAGTTGCCAAATAAATTGAAATTTTTTTGAGTATCTAATTCTATATTGATCTAAAAATAGGTTTCAAGTAATTATAATGCATAAAAATGAAAAATTGTGCCCTATGAAGGTTGAATGGTCAAAGGGCAGTTTTGAGACTGTAAAATGTAGTCTTCACTGAAAAGGACATAACATGAGCTACATGTGGAGTTAAGAGGTGATTCGAGTTGTTTTGGAAATATAAATTAGATATATTTACATTTATATTATTTTTTACTCATGGTTATGAGTTTTTTATATGGTTTAAATTTTGATTTTTTGATAAAAAAATTTTTTTGTCTATCCAAGATAGAACTATATTTGTTGAAAGATTGAGTTGGTTGGAGAATAAAATGGATTGAGTGATGCTTTCTATCACTTTTAATGTCAAAAGGGATGAATTTTTAATCACATTAATTATTTTTTATGTCTTTAAAGTTTCATTAAGGGTTTGAATCACTTTATTCTTGAAAACATCTTTTTGGGGAGCATGATTTGGTGAAGGAAAAAGTTGATGTAGTTTGAACCAGTGGTTGTTTAAAGAATTATAACTTTCTTAGAATTATTATATAGGTATTGGAATTTCCATAAACTATTTAGATTCCATATTTTATTTTATTTTAATATATATTAAGGTCCAAATTCAGATTCAGGGTCTTGAAGGGTGTTGGAAACAAGTGTTTTGAGAAGGATAAGAAGTAGTGGTCCCTTTAAATGAAATATTTTGATTGGTTGATGAATATTGATACCATGTATGATGTTTAAATTTTAATTTAAACATGTGTTGTGATTTTTGGGTTATGAAAAATAATGGTTTTGGTGATTGGTTTAATTTTCTCTTTCCACCCACGGGTATTTAAGTCCTTTTGGTGCATGGAATGTTGTTTTTGGCTAGGCCTAGCTACTTCGGTAACTTGTGAATATTATATTATGTTTTTGGGATTTTTTTAATGATGCATGGTTCTAGCCAAATGAGGGGGAAAAAAAATTGAATTTGAATCAAGAGAGAGCTTATAAAAGCATAGTTTTGGTGCTTTTGTGAGCTAGTTGTGTGTGTGAAAGAAGTGTGACCTAGGTGTGATATTTTTTCAGGTGTATGAGCATGAATTTATATCATATAAAATGTTAAATAGGTTTAATAAGATCATAAATCATGTGTGTAATAGTTTGAAGACTTGAGAAGTGAAGGAAGAGCTAGATTGTACAAATATGAAGACCTAGGGTTTGAATGAGGGTTTGAAGAAGTGTGAGCTGAATCATTAGTATCTATCAATTTTGGAAGAAATATTTTTAAGATCGGAACATCATAAGGTGGTTTATGGGGTGCTTTATCATCTTTGGGGATTGTAACCTCTTTTTGGAGTTTTTTCTTCACAAAATTAGGGGTTAGTGCTCCTTGTAAGGATGTAGCTCTACTAAACTAGGGGTTGGTGCTCCTTGTGGGGTTGGTGTCTCACTAAATTTGAAACATATCAATATAAATATTATGTTTTTGTGGGTTTTATTCCCCTTTAGGTTTTCCCACTTACATCTTGTGTCTTGTGTTTATTATCTTTCTTATGGTTTATTGCATATGTTACATATGATTGTGTGCACACATTAATGGATGGTTAAATAGTTTTGAATTTTTGAATAAAAAATCTAAAATATTATTTGAAAATTTTGAAGAACTGATTCACCCCCCTCTTAGTCCTTTTTTCTTCTAAAAATTGGTATCAAAGAAAGTATTTTTAGATAATCTGGACAACTTGAAAGGATATCCTTGAAGCACAAAATGATGAATAGTTCAATTATTGGCAAAGAACTAATGTTTGATGAAACAAACTATTCATTCTAGATTCTAAGGATGAATACCTACATTATTTTCAAAGTATTTGATGTTTGGAAGATTGTGGAAGATTCATATACTCTAATTTCTACTCCTCTTACCAATAAAGTAGACAAGGAGACATATGATAACAATTCCATGGCTTTTAGTGCTATTATACAGGGTCTTGGAGAATCAAAATTGGGAAAAGTAATGCATTGCAAATTAGCAAAGGAAGCATGGGAGAAATTGTATGTTATATATGAAGGTGACTCAAAGGTAAAAATTGTTAAGCTTCAAACCTTTATAAATAAGTTTGAAAGTCTTAAGATGAATTATAATGAGTCTATTGTTGTATACCTTCTTAAATATGATAAAATTTTCAATAGCATGAAAGGGTTAGAAGATAATGTGAAAGAATAAGTTGTTGTTTGAAAAAGGTTATGAGGTCACTAACTCCTAGATTTGATTCCAAAGTATCTATTATTGAAGAATCAAAGGATCTAAATACTTTGAAATTAGATGACTTGCATGGTACCTTGATTTCTTGTGAAATAAGGATAGGTGATTCCAAATTAGCCAAGAAAGAGATTGCATTCAAATATGAAATGAAAGTTAAATGCAAGAAGGTGAAGGATGGTGATCTTACTCCTGAAATTGAAGATAAATAACACTTTTCTATGATGGATAGAAAGTTGAAGCTTGGATTTGATAAGTATAGTGGTAAAATTCCATTCAAATGTTTTAATTGTGGTGAAGTAGACAATTTTTCCACCAAGTTCCCTGATATACGTGAGAAGGAAGATGATAATAAAGATCATGAGACTAAATCTAGAAAGAAGAATCACAAGTTTGATAAAGGTAAGAAGAACTTTAAAAGGTTTAACCATAAGAAGGAAAATAGGTTTTTATACAAATCAAAATGATGAATTATATGATGCAAGTAGTGGTTTTTCAGATTATGAATCTGAATAAAATGATTAGGATATAGGAAATGAGGATTTGTTCATGACTAATGATGCTATGAAGTCTTCTAGTGAAGGTTCTTATTTATTAGGATATTTTATATCAAGATATTATAGATATTCTAGTAAAGATAATGAGGATGTCAAAGATGATTTTGAGGATATTCAAATAAAACTAAAACATACTGAGAAAGAGAGCAAAAACCTAAGTTTATAGGTCAAGGAGTATGAAAATCAGTTTCATAAGCTAGAAGAACAATACATGTCTGAATCTTCCAAACAAAAGGAGTATATTAGGGTGATAGAAGAAAAGGTTAAGTATCTTGTTTCAAGATTGCAAGATATAGATGGTTTTTGCTCAGAATATGAAGAAGATATAGAGTTTCTAAAGGTTAAGATACTAGAGGTTAGCAAGAAGACTATGTCCTTTCAAAAGTGTGAGAAAAGTGTAAAAGACCTAGATGATCTACTTGGAAAACAAAGAGCAACATGTGATAGAGTTTTTTTGGGTTTCAAAGAGTAATATAAAGGAAAATATTTGAAGCAAGAAGACATGATTCCAAGCAAAGAAAAAGTTGAAAATATCATCAAGGAAGATAATAATGATACACCCATCCAGTACAATGTGAATCCAAAATCTACGAGGAAACCTAATGCCTCAAGGTATGAAAGAAATTTAAGTGGATATTGTTATAATTGTAATACATTTGGTCATAGGGATAAAGATTGTAGAAGATATCCTAGAGACTCTCAACCTTGGAGGGACAATATAAGTGAGTTTTCTAAGAGTGTGGTGTGCTAAAATTAAAATGAACAAGTTCATGTTAGATTTTGCTTGTATAGTTAACCTAATCATGAAGTAGCTCACAAGAGGAAGAAATATATGGTATGTTACAACTATATAGAGATTCATCACATGAAAAGGGTCTATTAGCATGCTTACTCAAGAAAAAAACAAATGGCTTAAGGTTCTAGAATGCAAGGAGGTAGCTTTTAAAAGCTTAGAATACATAACTACAATCAAACAAGAGTATAGGAACCAAGAAGAGATCATGAAGATTCATTAAGAGTAGTTGGTGATGGAAGACAAGTCATAACTCAAGGATCATATTAGAGATAATGTGATGATGGAGTATTTCAGGTGACCAAGAGGGCTTGGGACCTCTGCAAGACCATCTTTTAAGTTTTCATGGTGTTCATATATCTTCACTATGCTTTCTTGGAGGTAGGAGGAACTATTTAGGTTGTGTGTGTCTCTTTTATGATCATAAGGTATGTCCTTCAGTGTCTTTAAGGATGTTTCCATGGTTCAAGTTGGTTTTCCTTATATGTAAAATATCATGATCTCAGTCTTTGTGGTCATAGTGTATATGAGTTTGAGTTCTTAAAGTATATGTTTTGCATTCTCATGGTAATTTTTCTAATTTGATATGGTTCAGTATGTCCAATATTCCTATTGTCATGTTATTTAAAGTATCTAAGTGATATAGAACTCATGAAGTGTGCTCTCTTTCTCTAAGCTTAGAAATGATGGTTAAGTCTATGGAATGTGGTGTCTCATGGTGTCAAGGTTAAATCAATTGAAGTATTTTATCATTGTCATGAGTTGTAATGGATTGTATCAAGTTCTTGTAGGTTTCTATGATTAATTGAAGTTATGAGAGGTCTTAAATGGCAATTCACTATGGGTAATAGTCTCACAATGTCATTAAGTCACTCTTTAGAGGGTCTCTATCATCTAAAGGTATCTTAAATAGTTTAAGTATTTTTAGATGTTTTCTTCATGATGAAAAGTACTATGTTTCTCTCTGATGATAGTTAGAGTGATCAAGTGATGACTTGATCAACGTGTTTCTTCTAAAAGTGGATTGTGGCTAAGACATGGCAAAATCAAGTGTGCTCGAGAGAAGTCTAAGGTGGTTCTAGGTGTGCTATTAGTAATTATTGCTCCTAATTCATTGAAAATAGTTCTTAGAGTGTTAAGAGGTGTAACTACAATGACTGTTATCAATTTTGAGGTCATAAGAGAAAATTTGTGCATTTGAGATACTTCTCTACCTAGACTGGGTCTTCACAGTGTACTTTGAGTGGTATGAATGGAATATGGATTTTAAGATGGTGGAATATAAGGCAAATTTTGGTACATATCATCTAGAAAAAATTTTCTATAGGATTCAAGTGGTTTAAATCCCTTAGAATGTCTAGATTATTGGGAATCCATGACAGTTTTTAGGTGACTGTGTTAAGTGCTAACAAGGCCTAATTGAGAAGATGTATTTTGCAAACTAGGGATATTCCTTTTTGAGAAGATGTACCTCCTTTGAGATGTACCAAAATCCTTTTAAAATCCATACATGCTTTTACACATGCACATACTATTTTGATGAATGTCAATTATACCAAAAATTAAATGATGAAATCCGTCACTCAAATCTATAGATGTATGATAGGAGAAAAAATGATTATACAGAAGATCATGCATCTATAGTTTTGAGTGATGGCTTTCATCATTTTATTTTTGGTATAATTGACCTTCATCGAAATAGTATGTGCCTATGTAAAATAATGTATGGATTCTAAAAGGATGTTGGTGCATCTCAAAGGAGGTACCACAATGAAAAGTATGGAATTTTTTGTTGATAATAATTATGCGACAAATGATCAATTATGAGCTCCTACAATTAAGAGAGATTGTTCACATCAATTTTGATGGGTCTAAAGCCCAAGGAAGGCAAGTGTTCTCTTGATAAATAATATATAATTATTTAATAATCCTAAGATGACCACAAGTGTGTTTATGCATGATTATTTCTATTACTTGGGTCATGTGTAAAATGTCAAGCTACGAGGTTTACTCAGAGGTAGAGCATGAAAATGTCTATAGGTATGTGTGTTTAAATATGTCCCTGAACTTATCTAGATGCTCTTAAAGGTGTGTCATAGGCATGAAAAGATGTTTGAAGTTCAAATTTTTCTAAATATAGTATAGTTGAGAGCTCATGGAGATAAAAATTGTAGTATGACAAGCTACAAGTGAAGAATTTGTGTGAAAGGTAGTGTTTGTTAATTTCTTAGGTATGTTGTGATTGATTTTTTCATTCAAGATATGGTGATAGTGCTCTTGAAGAGGATACATTGTCTTAAATTTTTATTTAGGTTGGGAAAGATGATAATTCAAGTGGAGAATCAAGTGACTTGGTATGCCAATCTTTTTAGCATAAAAAGAGTCTCACTATCTATACTCAATCAGAGATGATGCGACAGTGCTCATAAATATTTCTCAAAGTTGTAAAGAATCTTCATAACTAGGGGATTAATTATGCTTTCTTCTTGGAGATACTCAAAGTAATTTCATGTGCTTTTATAGCATGTATCTTGACCAAATTAAAGCCAGACTTGGTGGTGAGTTGATTGTTTTTTGATAGTCATGGTACTATGGTACAAAAAAAGGTGCTTCTATAAGTGACTGAAGTGTGTATGATCCAAAAAAGAAAAGGGGAGTGCATGGGTATTCTTATAGAAATTTTTGTGATGAATTATTAGTATATGAGGCATGTTTCCTTCAATTTTATGTTGTGAATATCAAGAGTTTTTGTATCTGAGTCAAATATGACTGTTTAAGTCTAAGAAAGTAGTTTATGACAGTGACAAAGTGTCTAAATTTGTTTCTTATCAAGAGAGAAAGGTAAGATACTTGAATTTGTAATTATTTATTAGAGATAGTGGTATTAATTTCAAGGGACGTTATGGATTGCATGGTCAAGGTGTGTATGATGTTCCAGGGGTCACCAAAGTTGGTTGAAATTGCACTAAGATGATTGAACATGGATCTCAGTTCTAGTATGACATGGAGAAAAATAAATGGTAAGAGTAAAGAAAACTTTATGCCTAGAAAAGTAATGAAAACCCATAAATGAAGGAAAGAATGTTATTTTATCTCATATATGACATGGTTAGCATGATGTGTTGTGTATGTCTCAGGTACAAGTCAGTTACAACAGTTTTATGAAGGCACAATCAAAGTTTGAGGTAAAAATGAATTATATTTGTATGCCTAGAAGGTAGATGATGGTACTATGGCTCAAAATAGGGTAATATGATGCTTTATTCATGATTATTGACAAAATTACTTGATTTGTGTGTTGTTCCTGGGGAGAGCATGGTGTGTTTTTGCTTGAAAAGAGGCTAAAAATCAGGTTTTTGAGTGAAATGTCAATTTTTTGACCTTGTTTGAAACCTTTGGTTGATGTTTCTAGCCAAAATGTGGTCCCATAAGGTTTAGAAATGCGATGATCATGTAGTTACAAGTATCCTTTTTCATTAATGTAAAAAGGGGGAGAAGTGCAAGTGGTTTTCCATCAATGAAAAAGGGGGAGATTGTTGGCATGTTATTGTAAAGGTGTTTTCATTTATGTAAAAACTTGTTAATGACAAATTGGATGATTGAGTATGGTAATATGATGTTTTTTTATGCTTTTTAAATGATGATTCAGAGGTGGTCATGATGATAGAAGGAAATTCAATGAGGACTGCTTGTTCTTGCAATCCTATTCAGATGACCTAGCTAGCCTAGGTGATGGTGCATGGATTTTGGAGATTCTTGGTTAGTTGAGAAGCATGCTATAATTATGGGGATAATTTTTAGAGAGTTCTTGGGAACTCATATGAGATTCAGGTTACATATATAGGTTGGTGACCATATTTTAGGTGTTCATTTGGAGCAGGCATGGATGTTAGGAGGTATGAGGATGAGATATGTAGGTATATGAGATCATGGTCACATGTAGGTAGGTGCACTATGATGTACCATGTATTTAATGACATTTATAATGTTTTCACTATGCATTATATGGTTTTATTTCAATTGACCCAAGCTTCTGTTGTGCAAAACCCTAAGGGGTAGCTATGTAAGTCTTAGTGGCTAGAAATATTGAGAAGTGATTATGAAATTATGATTATTGAAGATGTTAGTAGGGTGATTCATTTTTTTTTGGGAAAATTTTCAGATTTCCATGATGTGAATTTTGCAGGATATGAGGTTTTTGGTAAAACAGGGTCAAGAACTAGTGCATTTCCAACTCAAGTTGGAACTTCTGATGCTCACCATGAATTGTATTTTTTTCATGGGAAATTTTGGATTTTAGGTATGTTTCCACATTGATTTTATAAGGTTTCTCAAAAAATAATGAGGTAATTTCATCATCATATTTTTATGAACGAATGTTAAGAGGGTAAACAACAATTTATGAGTTTAAAACCCTACCTTAAAAGCAATTTGTGAGATTTTCTCCCTAAGTGGACAAAATTGATTCCTAGAGCATGTATCATGATTTAAAATGTATATAAATACTTCATATTTATAGAAAGTTATGGTAGAGGTCATGGTTATGAGTGAACCCCACTCAAACAGGTGAGTTTCTGAAGAATTTTGTGTTGGGACAAGGTTGTCCAAAAAAGTTGCCAAATAAATTGAAATTGTTTTGAATGTGTGAGTTGATATTCATTTCAAAATATGTTTCAGGTCATGATAATTAATAAAAATGGAAAATTGTTCCCTATGAAGGTTGAGTGGTCAAAGGGCAGTTTTGAGGTAGTAAAAAGTAGTCTTCAGTGAAAAGAAGGACATAACAGGAGCTACAAGTGGAGTTAGGAGGTGATTCATGTTGTCTTGAAAATATAATTTAGATATATTTATAGTGATATAGGTTTTTCTTCATGATTGTGATTTTTTATATGGTTTCTAGGTTAGTTTTTGGACAAGAAGATTTTTGGCTATCTAGGACAGAATTGTATTTACCGGAATATTAAGTTGGTTTGAGCATAATATGGATTGATCGATGCTTGATATCACTTGTAATGTGAAGAGGTATTAATTTTTCATCCAATTAATGAATTTGGAGGTCTTTAAAAATTCAGTAAAGGTGTGAATTAGTTGATTCGAGAAAAATGCTTTTTGGGTAGCATGATTTGGTGAAGGCAAAAGTTGATGTAGTTTGAACCAGTGGTTGTTTCAAGAGTTATAACTTTATTAGAAGTGTTATACATGTCTTGGGATTTCCATAAAGTCGTAATATTCCATATTTGAGTTTATTTTAAGAGATCTATAGGTCCAAAGTCAGATTTGTGGTCCTGAAGGGTGCTGGAAATAGGTGTTTTGAGAAGGATAAGAAGAAGTGGTCCCATTAAATGAATTTTTTTGATTGGTTTATGAAAATTACAACCATTTATGATGTTTAAATTTTATTTTATACATGTATGCTTATTTTTTGGTCATGAAAAAACATGGTTTTAGTGATTAGGGTAATTTTGTCTTTCCACCCATGGGGATTTTAGTCGTTTTGGTTCATGGAATGTTGTTTTTGGCTAGTATAACCTACTTGGGTCACTTTTGACTATTAACTTATGTTTTTGGGATGTTTTTGAATTATTCATGGGTCTATTAAAATGATGGAAAATGTTTGTGTTTGAATTTGAATCAAGGAGCTTATAAAATCATAGTTTTGGGTGTTTTTGTGAGCTAGTTGTGTGTGTGCAAGTAGTGCGACCTAAGTATGAGATTTTTTTAGGTGTATGAGCATGACTTGAGATTATATCAGGTGTGTGACAGGTTGAATAAGATCATAAATCATGTGTGAAATAGTTTGAAGACTTGAGAAGTGAAAGAAGAGCTAGATTGTGCAAGTATGAAGATTTAGGGTTTGAAAGAGGGTTTGAAGAAGTGTGAGATGAATAATTCATCTCTATAGTTGTGGCAGAAATATTTCAGATATAATAACATAAAAAGGTGGTTGAGTGGGTTATTGGCCATCTTGGGGGGTTATAGCTTCCTTATAGAGTTGGTGCTTCACAAAATTAAGGGTTAGTGCTCCTTGTAGGGTTGTAGCTCTACTAAACTAGGGGTTGGTGCTCCTTGTGTGGTTATTTACTCACTAAATTTGAAACATATAAATATAAATATTGTGTTTCAATGGGTTTTTTTCTCCTTGATTGTTTCCTACTTACATCTTGTGTCTTGTGTTGGTTATCTTTCTTATGGTTTCTTGCATATGTGATATATGATTGTGTGCACACATTAATGGATGCTTAAATGGTTTTGAGTTTTTGAATAAGAAATATAAAATCTGATTTAAAATTTAATAAGGAATGAATCACCCCCATCTCATTCCATTGTGCTTTCAACACCCGTATCCATCTCTCTTGATGCATCATGCGAAGCTCATCTCCCTCTCTCGTCCATGTAGGGAAGTGTACATATGGCCTCAAAATGACAATTTTTCCTCATACTATCCAATAAACTTGCATAATAATCCAAAATCATAGATAATACATATTGAGAAAAGTCACTCTACCACCTCATAAATCCAAAACAATAAACTATGTCATACCACTTGTCTTATAGAAGACCTCATGGTCAAATCACTTGGATGTGCTCATAATCCCATCTATAACATTTACTCCAAATATCCTCCCTCTAGATCACTCCCAAAGCTCTCTAAAAAAAGTTTCTAGTAGAGCTGGACCCAAAGAAAAAATGGTATGATACTCTACCATATTTTTTGGAACTCTAGTCAATGACCATAGAAACCAGATCCCTCCTAAATATGGTAAAGAATAGAAATTGATCCCCACCATGATCATTCCAACTAATGTAATCCTAGCCACTCCATCATCCAAAATAGACTCAAAAGTAAAAACCCTACCACATAAGCCACAACTAAAGCATCATCACCATATAACCTCACTATATCCACACCCCACCCCACCTCATTAATAGATACATTGGCCTTCCCTTAATAAGAAGCCACAAAATATGATAAATATACTCTTGGGTAATAGTAATCTCCCCAATAGGTAACTAAAATGTCCCTGTGGCCATATTTTCTTGATCCAACAATGCCACCGTCATCTCTAAATCTCAATGGATGTGTATATAATGACACAATCCACCCAACCCCAACACTTCCTAAGTATTCCACTCATCATCACTCATGTGCTCATAGAACCGTTTTAACAACAGCGACACCCAATTCCTCATCACTAGGAATCTCTTCTCCTATATTCACAAAACACACACAAATTATTAGCTCTAGCTACACAAAATTAATTTAAAGCTACAAAAATCAACAAATACACATCAAATTGGCATCAATCCATGTAGTCAACCCCCATTACATGAATCGCTACCAATCCTAACCAAAGCAATTCCAATCCTAGTAATTGACATCTATCCTATATCTCCATATAGCGAAAAAAAACTCCATAAACCAAAAAAAACAAAAATCCCTACCTCTATTTGAGCTGGTTTTTGCCTCTTCTGTCCACTCCCACTAGCTTCCATCTCTCAGAATATTAAAATAACACTTTTATAACAATAAACGTAATGAGTAGAATGAGCTTCCATGATTACCCAACTTCTATATATAGGTACCCCGCCTCAATTGACATCCATATCCAACCAATGTCGAATCCATTGAAATCAATACCAATCCCATCAATCGATACCAATCACCTATAAATTGCACACTTTCAAATTTTATGTTGTGTTTTGGTCACAAAGACCCTCAAACAAATCCATATTATATCTTATTCATAATGAACATGTGTTTTGTAACCCATTGTGGATTCTACAACCTCCCAGAAACATTTTCATGTTGCTTCCTACATGTCATATGCCTATAAGTCGAGAACCCATTGATTCCCCTATCACTTGACTTCTCATTCATGTAAGTCAGCCTTTGTGGTATTATATTTCATGCTCAGTCTTGGGGTACCTTAAATCTAACATATTAATTTATAATTGCAATCTTACACAAATCTACACGCTCTTATGTTTATTCACCCAAAAATTCATTCAAACCAGTAACCATCATGATGTCTCGCACTGGCCCCCAATTTCATGTGGGATCACTTATCTAGCCTAAATTTAATCATCTCACTCATTTTTGTCTTGTGGCGTGTCCATCACAAACCACTTGAAAAAATGGGGCAAATATAGACACTAGAATTAGGTCACCCTAATTCCTACACATGCATACACACATTAGGAAATTCCTTCATAGTCCTACATGGTCAATTTACCCCTTTTACCAACTTGTATTCACCGTTTTACCACCGGTAACCACCCATAACAAAAAAATAAATAAAAACAAAAAATAACCTAAACAACCCTAACCCCTAACAAAATCTCCACAAACCTAAACAACTTAAAAACCATTATAAACTTAAAACTACTTAAAAATGAGATGATTGGAACCAAATTTAGCCATTCTCCTTGAAAAATATAGAAATCATTATCGATTCCTTGAATCGACACTGATTTGTGTGGATTGGTGTTGATTTAGTTAAAATGGCATTGATCCTATAAAAGGTAACACAAGCCACTACCTAAGGATCTGAAAAATTCACACGTGAAAGGTCTAAGTTTTGAACATTTATAGTGCTGAAGAACTTCATGTCCATGTGAAGAATTCATAACAACCTATTGCTCTGCCCTCCCTTTGGAGAAAAAATCTTCGTGAACCAATCATCCAGGTATCCTCTACCACAAAGGTATGTCATTCACTTGAATTTTTGAGTCACTATTCCTATATTTAATCATAGTATTTTTCACCTTCTCCAAGTATCTATATTTAATAACATTCAATTTTCATTTAGATAGACATAAAACATTTTTGATCAAAAACATAATCTTAACATAGATCGGTATCGATTGAATAAATTGACACCGATCATATAGATCGATGTCAATCCCTTTCTAAATACCTAACTTCTCACTCTTAATAAATTTTGATATATTTTCATAATATTTCAAAATCATGGATAATATTCTCCTACTTGTAAGCGTGGTTCTCTATTAGATATCCATTCCAAGAGTAGCTTATGATCCCACCAGTATTTACAATCTCCCCATAATCCATCAACTGTTTGTGTTCCAACAAACCGGTATCAAACATGAGTTGATAATATATGTCATCGTTCTTATGCCTAATATAGATGGCATTCCTAAACAGTTGGATCTTATCCTTGAGCACAATGAATAAGCCAACCTATAATGAGAAAAAAAATTCAATCCACTTCATCGCATCATCAAGGACATCGATTGGATCCTAGCGTCCAAACATTTCTATCCATAGTTTATTATCCATATCACTTTATATTATCAGTTGTAACATTATTATTGATTGTTCTTGGCTTGACTATTTAAAACTGAGTTAACATCCGTTAAAGGAATCCATTTGGTTCCTAGAATTGGCCTTTTCCAAGAAGCTTGCCTCATAATTATCAAATATATCTTTTGTGAATTTATCTATGTGCATCTATGTTCCCGTTTATGCATAAGAGGAGTTTCATGTGCATGTTTAGATATTCTTTCTTTTGTCATCATGCATGTGGGTTTCATTAAACCCTGTCATTTCTAAGTTTTAGTGACTTATTTCATATAGTTAAATTGAATCCTAAGATCTACTAAAACACAACCATTACCAATTATAACTAGGATTTGAACCAATATTTCCATGGACTTAATTTAATTTCTTCCTAAATATAGTGGCAATTTGGTAATCCTAGTCATGGTGTACCACCTCTCCAATTATGCCCATTTTTTATTCCTTATCCTACCCATATATGGCCTCAACCATTGCCCAAATTTTCCTTGACCAAATCTTCCACCTCCACGACATCCTAGCTTCTATTATCACAAACCATGATGCCTCTTTCACCATCCATTCATAGACATAATTATTCCACGGGATATGGACCCAGTTGCTAATGAGCTTATGATATCACCTACAAATAGATGGCCAAAATGAAATTGTTAAAAAATGTTTGGAAACATTCATTTGATGTTTTTCCTCAGAGAACCATTAATAGTGAGTAAATTGGTTACCTATTTTTTAATGGTAGTATAACACATCATATCACACCTCCACCATAATGACTCCATATAAAGCAATATATGAACAACCTCCACCACCTCTCCTCCCTTTTACTTTGGGAAGTCCACCATTTTAGGCCATCTATACCGCCCTCTAACAACGAGACCAAATTCTTTGCACTCTTTGGAAAAATATCCATATGGCACATTCCTATATGAAACAACAGGTATATCAGTACAAATTAGAGTGCAACATTCAGCTAGGGGATATGGTCTTTTATGCTTATAATCATATAAACAATCTTCCTTGAAACTCAAATGGAATCAAAATATTTCCCCTAATTTTTATGGACCCTACAATATTTCGCAACATATTGGTGCAACTTCCTACAAGGTCTAGCTTCCACATGGATCACAAGTTTATATAGTATTTCATGTCTCTTTTTTGAATAAATTTATGGGCCAACACATCACTACAGAAATAACACTACTTGAGCTTGACAATGAAGGATCCATCCTTCTTGAACCTGCCATAATTATTGATAGACACTCCCAAAAACTTTTCACCTACTCTATCATGGAGGTATTGATCTAGTGACATGGCATATAACCAGAAGATGAAACTTGGGAACCCCTTCTTTAGATTCAACAATAGTTCCGACAATTGTAGCTTTGAGGACAAAGATTTTTTTAAGGGGAGGGGGATGTTAATACCCTTTATCCTACCCTTATTTTTGCATTATTAGTGTAATAGATGCTACAAACATATATGTTAGGATAAAATATTAATTATGCACTATATGATTTATTTAATTTATTTTTTTAAATAATCATATTATATGGTTATATTATAAACCATAAACTAATTGTAAGTTGTTATATGGTTTTAAACCATACTTGTCTTTTTGTCTCACAGGGATAATTACGCCGAAGGCGTTCCCTCTATGGTAAAGGACCTCCGGACGTTTCTACAATGATATTAAATTTGACGGCCTCCTAGACGTTTTTTCAAGGTGTTTAATTTTGACAGCTGTTTAAACATTTTCATTTTTTTAAGGCTATTTTTTACTGTTAGCCCTAGAATTCCCAAATCCATGGCAGTTTATTTTTTACACAGGCTGTGGAGGTGCAAGTCGGGGTCGTGGGTGTTCCCAATCCATTAAACATACTGCCTGCTTGGCAAATGATGGCCTGGACACATCTTCTTTGTCATCGTCCTTTTCTTCTGGAAGGCAGCTGAGTAATTGTGAGAATGGGAATATGTACAAGGGAAAAAACTTTGAGCTGATTCCATTTGGAGCAGGGAGGAGAATGTGCATGGGGTTTCGTATGGTCATATGTGCGTGGGGATTTGTTGCTCTATTAATTCCCATGGACATTTCTGCTAGGGATGAGGCACGAGGAGATGGACATGGGCGGCGAGTTTGGAATGACATTAAAGAAAGCTATAGAATTGAATACAATCTCCAGGCCAAGTCTCTGCCATAATGTATACTATCCCTCTCCCCACATCTCTATCATTGTGCCTACCACTGCCCCTGCCACTACGGGATATGTATGTGGCTTATCTTTGCTCTGCATGCATAGAGGATAAAATGGCAAGCCATATTAAGTGTCTGATCAAATTTATTTTATAGACTTCATACCTGTGTGTAAACCATGTCTTTCTTCCACAAGCCATTATAACCAACGATTTAAGGTGTGAATTTCGTTGTTATTTTTTTACCATGCATCGAATGTCATATATAGAGATTAAACCAATTTCTATGATTTCATTTTCTATGGTTACCTTTTCCTATATTTTGATAATTTGTATTCATAGGAACGTAATTTTGTAGGGTTGTAGGGTTTGTGAATTTTACTGCTTATAATGTGGATTTCGATCAACAAGAGGTCTTCAAGTGCCAAGTTCTTGCTCTGTTTTTGTGATTATTTTCTTAGATTATATATTTAGCATATAGATCTTAGAAAGCAAGCTTGCATATTATTCTTCCTGTGCAGATCTATTAATTTATGATATTCCCTAAATTGTTTTTCCTTTTTAAAGTTTGTTTTTAGTTTTGTTCATTGCTAGAAGAAGGCGGCTTTGATGAAACAGTGAAGGGCGTGGATGGGGTTTTTCATACTGCATCCCGTCTTCGTACCACAAAGTCAAAACCCCAAGGTCTACTTTTTTTCGCACTTATGGAAGATGGTTTTTGTTATCTGTCGCAAATTTTCTACATAGACTTAAAGCAAGGAAATAGGGCAATTTTTGAAAGGAAGTTTTTACATATAAAACACCAATTTGCATGTATGCATACATATATTCATTCAATAGATGGTTTTTATTTCCTCCATGGCATTGGCACAGACAGGTTCAGCTATGGATCATTTGAATCTCACCGCTCTTGTGAAATTTGCAGTAGCAGTTTTAGAAAGTCAAATGTCCACAAGTGTTGTGAGAATTGCCAGGTGTGTGACTAAAACCCAATTTTCTCTTGGGTATCACAGTAGCTGTGGAAGGAGTGAAGATTATTTAGAAGAAGCTTCAATAGAGAATGCACAACGCCAAAATGGCTACTCTTTCATTAGTGAACAGGTTTGTAATTTGTACAGAAATGGCCTACTTTCATATTCCAATTTCATAAATGAATAAATAAATGGAAGGACAAACAACAATAAATTCGATTCCCTCTCAAAATAGGATCAACACACCAGGTTTCATGCAATTGACTAAACATCTCATTTAACACTATTGCTATGGAGATCATATAACCCGTATTGTTATGGAGGTCCGTTTCATAAATTTCAATCTGAATAAAAATTCAATTTTTAATTTTTTTTTTCTCTGGTGTTGAAATCCGTGACTGAAATGAGAAATGGGTCAAGTGCGAGAAAGAGACGGAGCCAGAGATTGAGAAGAATACGGTGACATACAATCCTCCGATGTTCTCGGTGAAAACAGGTTATTGATTTTTCTGTTTAAACTTCATTATGTTTTTTTATTGCAATGAGTCAGCTATATTACTAACAATAAAAATGTTAATAGATACAAAGGCCTTAAGCTTATTTGCAGCCCTTCAAATAACAAGAAGTGTGCAATATCTTTATTAGTTTAACACCATATAAACCAAAATGTAGAACTTCTACAAAGCACATGGTAAATTGTTAGGCATTAGGCCAAAATGATCACTGGTTAGATGCAACAATATAGCAGATACAAACAACTAATAAATCACAACAAAAGCATACTGGAGGCAATGGACCTATTTGCAGGATTTAAATTACGGAGTGGAACTTTCTCACAGTTTGGTTGTGAGATTTTGTAACAGAGCACACTAACATAAACATATAGTTGTGTCCATGTAGATAGAGACCACCACTGCAACCAAATCAACCACTCAAAATGAACTTGAAAATGGATCTAAAAGTGTAATTTGTTTTCCAATTTGTCTTGTCAGTGACTGATGCTTACTCTAAAATTGCTCATTGATTTCTAGGGCTAAACACTCATTTGGTGGCTATATTACATATTCAAACCAGACATTTAGTTTAAAAGAGATAAAGCTACTTTGGGCAAGGAACAAATGCGCAGGCAAGTACAAAAGGCCTCTTGTTATGAGAATTGATGATTTTGAAATGCCAACACGCAATCGTGTTCTCTGTGATGACTGGAGGGAATGGAAACAACCCATTGTTTTAAGGTCTGTTACATGTTCTGAATTCAAGACAGCAGAACCACCATTTGTTTGTTTTGAGTCTATGCTGACTGCATATAAATTAAAGCATGGTATATTTAATAATGCGAGGATTACATTGAAGAGGAGCAGATACAATTTAGTTTGTTATCTCTGCAGGTTCAAGGGCACCACAGATGTTGTTGCAATTCAGTTTTTCTTGAAGAATATACATCCTGGCATGTGAGCAGCTGCGACAATGCTGCTTGGAGATCCAAGCATACCAAGTTCCAGGGCAAATTTATTTGGAGAATTATTGAAAGTCCTTTTTTTTCCTACATGCGTTGTTGAAGAAGCTGTGAATTGGGTATTAAATGGCGGTCCTGATCTGGATATTACTGTACATATGAGAATCCGTGGTAGTAGGTACTATGGTTTTCTTGTAGCTCTGTTGTCATATTAATTCTTTTCAAAGAAGTTATCTCGTCTTTGCTGGATGCTGCACATGACATGAAGATTTAATGAAGAGCATTTTAACTGATAATGGATTTCAAGTTCTAACACTAGGATATCAAAGGATACTTTAGTCTTGTGAAGGGGCACAATACTTGTTGCAGAGGACAGACCTATTGCCTTCAGGTTTAAAAAAAAGTCATATCAATATACAAGTTTACCAATAAGAAAATTCTCTTGCTAGATTCTCCACTTTGTTGTTAATTTTAAAATGATTTTAGTATTTGAATTCATATATCCACAACTGATTTAATTTTGTCCAATTTTACTTTCTCACTTGAATCAGAGACACCCTAAAGAAGCACCGAGTCAATAGAAATTTTTAAAAATTTGAAGAGCTATACTGTTATGCGAATGATAATTCTGTATGGTTGCCTCCTAATTCACATCCATTGCAAGTATATGAGATGGCTCTTAATCAATCTTAGAGAGTCTTAAGAAGTAGATTATACATTTTATGATTTCACAGTATGGGATACCTCTCATGTTTTTGAAATATGCTTTTCTTTCAAAGGAGTATTTCTCTCCATTTACCGGGCTTAATGTTTGAGCAATCTAAGTTTCTCCAGTTTACTGCATTTTCCACTGTGAGACTGCATTTTCCACTGTGAGAAAACCCATCTTTGGAGGCTGAGATTTTATCACTCTGGCCTACCCCTTTCTCATATAAATAGTGAGCAGGTTTAACTTTTTATAAAACAAGATTACAAACAAGCGTTTTCCATTATGCAATTTCAAATTAAGAATAAATAAATTGGGATTTAATGACATATCTTTTATATCAGGTCTAAAAGAGCATTATATGCAGCTGTTAGCTGTATCGAGAGGTCCCTTCATGAACTTTCACTTAAGAATGCAAAACCTCGAGTGGTATTGGTTACTGACACGCCAGCGGTTGTACGGCATATAAAAGACAATTTGAAAGATTTTGCTGAGGTGTGTGGTTGTACAATGTATATTTAATAGGTGAAGATGAAACGAGATAAGATCCTGTGATCACACGAGGGAGATATTATCAAATGTGAGCTGTTAGAAAAATAGAGAATTATCTTACATTAATGTTTTGATTTCATGGGGGATAGCTTTGTACCTCTGTTGTGCAGGTTCTTCATTTCAATTACAACTTATACAGAAGTCAAAATGGCAGTGACATCATGAGTACAACTTACCTTCAGGTTTGTCTGTCCTACTCTTCAACAAATAGCGGGGCTTGTAAGCTACTGTTTTGTAGTACTTGTGCCTGAGATACCAAACATTGGCAGTTTTAAATTTTGGTGCACAAAGGGATGGTCTATTTTTTGGCTAATGAATCTAACTGTCCCTTAATTCATACAATAGAATGATTGTAGTTCACATTTCAATCATATTCCTAAATATAATCATTTTGCATAAATTCAACTAGACCAGCGGGGATAAAGCTATTAAACAGCTTTTCCAATGAGGTACATTATGCTTCAGCAATCCCTACTTTTAGATGATCTGTTGTCATTGATGGGTATGCCCAAGAACTGACATTACTGTGATTACTTGAAGTCAGAAGTCTATCTCTTGCTCTCTCTCCAAGTAGCAGAAGTTTTTTTCTTAATTTCACTGCGTTGTTGGTTGGATGATCTCTTGTATTACTTCCAATATTACTTGTCATTTATTGTTCCTCTTCTCATTGAACTGCAAAGATTCTCTAATCTGTGCTCTGTAAGGTGCTCCACAGTCAACAACCGATAATCCAACGTATATAATTCATATCAGTAGAAAACACAATCCATGTTCTACAATATGGCCTGTATAACTGTACTATAGGATACTTCATGCTTTTGGAGGAAAACACCTTTTTGGCATAGATCCATGTAGTGTCAGGGCCTAGGCCCTGTAAGGTGTGGATTTTTGTCTTCCCTTCTGGATATTTGGATTCTTGATTAATGTATTTTTTTAGCTTGTCAAAAATCAGTAGTCAGTGGTACAAAAATGCAATTCTGTAATATTGACAAGTCACAACTCTCATTTCTCCACACTCTTTGCAGCTTCCTCAAATGAGAGCAAAGGACTGGGGTCCAATGCCAAGATGGGTTGCGTTTGTGGATTTTTTCCTTGCAACTTGTGCCACACGTGCAATTATATCTGGAGCTCACAGGCGAGTGGCTACTACATATGCGCAGCTCATTGTTGCCATGGCGGCAGCCAATAAACTCTGTATGTTTGCCAGTGTCTCACAACTTATTTGATTCATTTTTTCCATTTTCCATCTGGAGGTTTGAGTCATATACAATTTATGTTCCTTCTGAAGTTCATAAGTAGTTATTGTTGGCCTGGTTGCCGATGCTAATAGGATATCAGACATTTCTGTACAGATATAACTTTGGCATCTCCAGTCAAATTTTCTTTCTACAACAACTTTCAGAGTACCCTGTTGGTAGATGGTTTGGGTAACCAGATAGGATGGGGGCATGCTTGGAATCGCTTTGGAGGAAAATTGAGCTGTCATAACCAAACTGATCAATGTGCCCTCACACCAGTATGCCCAACTGGTTTATGGGATGGGCTGTGGCAGTCACCCATTCGCCGTGATATTCATCAACTAAATAATTTTGGAGTTCATTTAAATGAAACATGTGAGTTTTCAAAAACATTCCTATTATCATTCTGTAAATCTAGGAAGGTTCCAATGAACATTTTAACCCTTGAGCTGCCTTCCTGCAAGAAATGCCTCATCGACTAAATAATTTTGGAGTTCATTTAAATGAAACAGGCGAGTTTTCAGAAACATCCCTGTTATCATTCTGTAAATCTAGGAAGGTTCCAATGAACATTGTAACCCTTAAGCTGCCTTCCTGCAAGAAATGCCTCAAAAACTGAGATCAGATACCAATTCTTTTGGTTTTGTTACTACAGCGAGCAATAGTCAAAGCATATTGAAGTCAGTGATATGCCACCCAATCTAGACTTGATATCTGCATTGCAATTGGAGGTAAAACACGGGAAACTTGAGCATTTGAGATTCAAATGAAAAGTGTTAATTTCTTGTTGCTCTTGATTCTTTGGTGTCCTAATTGCCTTTTGGCCTTTTGTCCCTAGAGAAATCATCTTCTCTACCAATTTTGAAATTCAGTGTGGCAGCAAGAGATGAATGTAATTTTTTGTATGTATAGATGGATAGACTTTCATACACGTAATGAGAATTATGATTCATTAGCAACACAATTATAAGGCGTTTAAAGAACTTTGCAAATGTTAACATTTAAATAGACTAGGTCCACAAAACTGGAATCCTTGTGAAATATCATATAATTCTGAAAGTCTAAACTGCATAAAGCACATTCTATTCCATTGTAAAAGATTTTTCGTTTCAATGATCATAGTGCTATGAAGTTAAGTATTAGAAATTTCTCAAGGGAGCTTGTTTTCGTTGTTTGTGAATTAAAAATGAAATTATATTTTTGAGTAATTTGTGGTGTAATAATGGTGGATCCTGGTACCATTTCTGGAATGGTTGGATAGACCATTCAGGTGGCAGCAAACCAGATTATTGCTCACATCAACATTGATGTCCGGTGCAGGAAAGAATTAGATGCCCTCAAATATCTGCTGGAGAGAATTTACTCCATCAACATGGAAATGTAGCAGGAATACCGTAAGGCTTTGAACTTCGGCAAGATTCGTACAAACTCTCTTTTCCAGTGACAGCTTAATGCTTTGGCTTACTGTTTCAAAAACTCCCTCTTTCAATGCTCTCAGAAATGATCTTGTCAAACAAATAGCTCTTCGAATAAATAAAAGATTAGACAGTAAAGAGGAAGATGAGGTGAAAATATGGTTAAATGAGAGGTTGATCGAGAATAAGTTCACTCTGTTTCTTGTTGATGTTTGGGAAACAAGTGCAAATTCCTTGTTAGCCGAGTTATGTGTGCCTCTTATCTCTCCGCACCACAACTCGAACATCATCATTGCCACTTCCAGAAGTAGCAGTGCGCTGTTATAGGTGAGATTTCCAGCGCCATCCATCATCCAAGTGCAAGAGTTGAGGGAAGAAGATAGCTGGCAGTTGTTCTGTTTGCATGCCTTTTGACACAATGATGGAATTTTACCGATGAGCATTGATGAAGAAATAGCAAGGCTCGTGTTCAACGAGTGCCGCAGGATTCCCTTTTCCTATGAAGAACTAAGTAATGCAATAGTACAATTAATCCAAGTTCAGGTGGAATGTTTCCTTTTAGTTGATTATCGCCAACATTTGGTATGTAGAGAGAACTGCAATTCTGTAGATTTTGGGGAAGATTTCCAGTAAAAGAGTTCCTTGAGAGATCCAAAATTTGCAATTTGGAGAGTCTGGTAATGCTTAAAGGCAATTCTCCGATGAAGCTGTTGATAGACAAGTTAAAAATCTGAAGTTGTGTTGTATTTCCAACTTGTGGAGGAATATATCCACTAAGCAAATTCTGAGACAAATCCAAGGATAGCAGAGATTGTGTGTCGAAGATTTGTGGAGGTATCTATCTTACCTGTAGGGAAAAGTTTTCAGGGGAGGAATTTTTTTTTATTAGTATAGAATGGTTGGTTGGTTGGATGGATTGAGGTTGAAGGTGTTTTTCAAGTCATAATTATAGGGGACCTAAGGAGATGGCTCTGACACAACTGTATCAACGCCCATCCATCCAACAATAGTAAATCCCTAAGAAAACCAGACAATTGAGTGAAAGCTTTGGGTGATGTGGAATTGTGTGTGTAGTATGAAAATGATTTTTGTTCCAACACGAGCATTATTGCCTACCATTATAACATCCCAAATCGTCAACTTTGTCTTGTTCTTTACAGTGTGTATTGTGCTGATATTGCAGAGTATTTTGGTCATGTTGGAGAGAAGTTAATAAGTTATATTCAAGTTCTCGTAATTTTTTAGAAGTTAAATATGTAGACTCGATACTACACCCTGTATAATATTGAAACTGAAGGATATGTTAGGGCCGATATGTAAGTATGTCCATCTATCCGCTGAAATTGGATATCCATGCTTGTTTTATGTTTTTTGAAAATTTATTAATCATTAAATGGGCTTCTTTAAATTAATTTGTATAGCTTGACATAAGCTTCATGTGGAGTAATTACCTAACTCATAAATAAGGTAGGTAGCAGGGAAATGGAGCAACTAAAGAGGGAGCAAAGCTTATGTTGATTTTAATGTTTAGTGATAGTTGTTGGTGTGTGTACACTCTTATGTTGCGAGATCTACTGGACCACCTATTTACTTTTGGGTGGATATCTCAAATTGATCAAAGCTCGGTATCATCACTGGGATTTCTTACATCCTTGCAAATTGCCAATAGATCCAATTTGGAAGACATTATGCAAGAGTGAGCAGGATTTTGTATCCAGGGAAGCGAAGCTTGGCACATAGAAGTGACACTACACATTGTTTTTGTTTGCTGGCTCGATATGATTGGTATTCAGGGGTGTGATTGTGTCCACCCATATTTTGTACAATCAATGTTGTAATTACCTGTTTGTATTTATAAAAGTGTACTTTCCAAACAAAAAATGCCTTCCTGGACTTTTGAGCATTGGATCCAAGATATGAATTTGAAGTTTGTCCCAAGTAAAATAGGCCCAAGCCTCCAGAATATGTTTGAGGTTGTGATCATTTTTAATTTTTTCTTTGTAATCAAGTTTTTTGGGTTATTTGTAAAGAACAAATTAAATCTTTGACAAGTGCATTGGTATAAGAGAATGTCAGAATGTTTATAGTAACAAAGACTCAGACCGTTTAGAAATTATTTTGTAATTACAGTGACATACATTTGGATAATCAAGTGTGGAGTATTTTGTTAGAAAAATTGCCTGGCATTCCATATGCATAGATTTTAATGAAGAGTGTTATCACCTCATATTTCTTGTTTTGCATTATGTGTCGTATGCGTTTACTCTTCTTTTCATATTGTTGTGGTGAAATCTGAAATATTCAAATTTTTTGCTTTCCTAACGATGCTCTCAAACTCTTTGAACTAATGAAGCACTCTGGAAAATACCCTAACCATGTAAGCTTCGTTTGTGTTTTATTTGCATGTAGTCATGTAGGTTTAGTAGATGAGGGCTGCAAATACTTCAATGACATGATTATCTCTTATTGCTTTATACCAACAATGGATCATTATGTATGCATGGTTGACTTTTTTGGCTGTGCTGGCTATCTCGAGAAAGCTCTAAACTTTATCATCAAAATGCCAATTAAACCTACTGTGGTTGTGTGGATGTCTTTGATTTGTGCTTGTAGATCACATAAGAATATAGGGCTAGGAATATTTACTACAAATCTCCTTTTTGCGCTGGACCGCAAAAATGCTTCGCCACTGCAAATACTTCAATGACATGATTATCTCTTATTGCTTTATACCGACAATGGATCATTATGTATGCATGGTTGACCTTTTTGGCCATGTTGGCTATCTCGAGAAAGCTCTAAACTTTATCATCAAAATGCCAATTAAACCTGCGGTGGTTGTGTGGATGTCTTTGATTGGTGCTTGTAGATCACATAAGAATATAGGGCTAGGAGTATTTACAGAAAATCTCCTTTTTGAGTTGGAGCCCAAAAATGCTTCATCGTACATTCTTCTGTCAAATGTTTATGTAGAAGTGGGCAGATGGGGCGATGTTCTGAAGGTAAGGAGATTGATGAAAATTAGAGGATCTAAAAAGATACCTGGATGTAGTTGGATTGAAGTCCGTAAAATGGTACATGTGTTTTGTGTAGGAGACAGATCACATCCACAAACACAGGAGATCTATGTAAAGCTGGAGAACTTGTCATGGAAGATGAAGGCAACAGGGTATTTTTCAGATTCAAGACAGGTACTGAATGATGCGGAGGATGAGAAAAAAGAAATTTTCCTTTTCCACCATAGCGAGAAGTTGGCGATTGCATTTGGATTGTTAAATACATCCCCTGGAACTATCATTACAGTTGTCAAGAACCTTCAAGTATGTGTTGAGTTCCAAAACACAACTAAGTTTATTTCCAAGATTGTTGTAAGAGAAATTATTGTGAGAGATGCAAACAGGTTCCATCATTTAAAATAGGGAAAATGTTCTTGTGGAGATTATTGGCGATGCTAAGTGAAGCAAGCTTTAAACACATGCTTGCACTTGAATAAGGTTTATCGTGTCAGACATGCAGTGATAAAAAGGAATCAAGTTTTATTTTGTATTTGTAATATCTATTTTTTGTGTTTGGAGAGATAGTCCATGCTGTTGACTTCAGAAATTAGCAGTATAGTTTGAAACATTGCCTATGGATTCCGATGGAGTATTTGTTATAGCCCTGTTTTATAATACCATGAAGGTATCATGACTGTGGATCCATATGAGTGTATGGATAGAAAAATTAATGGTGGTGTTATTTTCATAGTTTCTTTCAACACACCCAAGCATGTGACATTTGTCAAACTCACCACAACTCCGATTCTTAACTATCACTTTCAATACCATTTTCACCATGTAACAAGCCCGATCAACTACATGTTCACTTTCTTTACAACAATTAAGCCTAAATTTATTATGGTAGGTTTGAGGAGAGGTTTTGAAAATGTATAGTTCCCTAAAATTGTTTGAGGAGATGTTCACTGTCATTACAACAATTATGCCTAAATTTACCATGGTAGGTTTGAGGAGAGGTTTTGAAAATGTATAGCTACATATAAACCTTGTCAATTGGCACTTCCAATTATTTTACTACTCAATCTCATTTTGGTATTCCCTTTTATAGAAGTGCATACTTATTATATCAGGGCTAGGCTAACTATGGTTTTATATATTGATTTGAAGATATCTTGAATTGTATATGGATATCATGATTGCTGTTGTTGTAACATTTTTACATTATTTTAGAGGGACAACAAAGTTTGAATCTCAACTATCACAGGTAATGACAATCCAGATGTGAATCCAACAATGAATAACTTGGAAATTACAACTTATAAGTTTGTTTATGTCTACCTTGAATTTATTATTTTCACAAATTACAACTTTTTCCCTTGGTTTATTTGAGATTTATTCCCACATGTCCTATATTTTTCAACTCTTCTGTAATAGTGAGGTAGACACGTTTATGTTATCCCACTCTCAACAAAAACCCATACATGGCATTTCCCCTCCTTTTTCATTCAAAAGTAAATAAAAAATGGCGCACGTATCAACACTTGGAGCAAGAAGAAAGGAGGAGTCAAGACTAATATCACTCAACCAAAACAACCAATCCTGACATTTCCCCTCATTTTTCATTCGAAAGGTACTAAAAAATGGCGCACGTATCAACACTTGGAGCAAGAATAAAGGAGTCAATACTAATATCACTCAACCGAAACAACCAATCGTGGCATTTCCCCTCCTTTTTTCATTCGAAAGGTACTAAAAAATGGCGCACGTATCAACACTTGGAGCAAGAAGAAAGGAGTCCAGATTACTATCACTCAACCAAAACAACCAATCGTGGCATTTCCCCTCCTTTTTCATTCCAAAGGTACTCAAAAACGACGCACCTATCAACACTTGGAGCAAGAAGAACAGAAGAGTCAAGACTAATATCACTCAACCAAACCAAAACAACCCATCATAAATATTAGCCTCTACTTTGATAGCACCTCTACTACTACTTTACTCAACACTTCTTGTATCCAAAGTGATATCAAATGTATCAAATGTATTCATGTTTAGTGAAAATAAAATTGGCTACAAAAGACTACCATTCATGATATAAAATATGCAAATGTACAAAAGTCTTCATGTTTCATGTTTAGTTCAAATAAAATAATCCACAAAAGGCTACCACTCGTGATGTAAGATTTGCAAATGTATATGTACGAATTTATAACATATTTGAAATGTACAAATATAACTTTTAAATGTAATGCTTCATCTATATTCCTACACTTACAAAATCAATCACACCCCTTATCAACATCAACTACAAAAGTAATAACTATCCCTCTAAATCAAATAACACTTACCGTTCGGCGTTCACATTGCATTTGCACATGCGATTGCTAGTTGTTAGATTTATCATAACAATGTATATGCTTCCCGGATGTATTATTGGAAGCAGTTGTAAGTATGGTTTTACCTGTGCAACATATTTGTTTGTCTGCACATTGCTGTCCAATATGTATAAATATTGCAGCACTCCATTGTAATGGTTGATCAATTTCACATTAATAAATTATATAGGCTTCCGTCCCTGTTTGTGAAATTACATTTGGTACCAGAGCGAGAATCTAGACCTGTAAAGGTGTGGAAGAGAGAGCAGCAGAGAGAGAGGAGATTGGAGAAGTGTTTGCAGCATTTGAGAGCATGTGCAGCCTCGTGCAAACTCCCAGCCCCATCCCTGCCTCCCCCACATCCTCCTGTTCCTTCCAGGTGCTTGGAAGGCAATTTTTTTTTGCACTGGTGCAACCAGCACCAGGCAAAATTCACTGCAGGTCTATATATTTTTTTTTAAAAAAAATTCCCCATCCAGGGGTTTTACCTCTAATATTAGAGGAGTTTTTTTTTTCACTGCTACATCTAGCAGTTTGCTGTATTTGGGGAAACTGAGCTAGTTGCATTGATAAAGCCAGGTATTTTCATTGAAACCGAGCCAATCTCTGGTTTTCTATCAATAATATTGTCCACTTTGCATTGCAACAACAGAGGAAACTACGGTGTGAAGCCATTCGCGGATGTGAAGTTTGAATGGTGAACAAGCATTGACCCTCCCTTCACACGTCCCTATTTACTCTGCCTCATGCGCTGCAGACACAAACAATGCAAAAGGAGTGAACTCACAATAAAACCTACACCTGCAAACAAAAACGTGGCAGCCATTAGCAAAAACAACAAAGGAAAAAACACGCATTAGCAAGAGATCCCTCCACGCATAGCCCCTGCGTCCACTCCTCCAGTCCATGCAGTGATCTACATCAAAGAGATCCTTGCAAAAAACATGGTGGAGAATAGTTTCCTAGCACAACACACCTGCACAAAGAAATAAGCAAGAAACTATAAAAAAAGGCATGAAAACTCCAAGGATCTGTGTGAAAAACAAGTCAAAGAAATAAGGAAAAAAGGTGGCCAAAAGAAATTATATAGATCAAAGGAGATATTAAAAAGAGGAGGAGCAGCTAATATAAAGTTTCAGATCCATTTTTTGATGCAAAGCAAAACCTAAATCGCCTCTCACCAGCATGTGCCACGTGGAGCCTCTACAAGTCATCTTTTTTTAAAGAGGTGAGTCAAATATGCCTTTATTTAAATACAATATTGTTCATTTTACATTATAAATGCTTAAGCGGCCAAGTTGGATAGACGGAAAGCCTTAGAAGTGGGAGGTGCATGGTTCAAATCCCACCCCCAACTTCACATTTTGCATTTGGAGGAATTTTTGGCAGAACTGCTAAATTTAGCAGATTTTTTGAATTTAGTTGCAACTAATTAAATTTAGCAGAGAAATCCCTAATTTAGGGTAAAAGAAAAAATTTCTCCCATTCAGCCTGGTTTTTCATTTTGGACATTTTTTGCAAAAGGAGACCCATCTAAAAATTGCATTTTCAGCTATTTTTTTGCAATTTTTAGCATTTTGGGTCGTATTGGGCTAAGGAGGCCACCAGGACCCGTGAAATAGAAATTTTGCCTGCCATTCAAATTTTCTAGTTTTTTTAAATGTAAATTGTATACTGCTACATATTGTACTAATTTGTAGGTTGCCGTAGTCAACTGCAAACTTTGTAACTACTCAAAAACTGGCAGAATTGTAATAAAAAAAATAAAAAAAATTGGTTATGTAACGCTCACGAGATCCTAGATCTCATTCGCAATGTTCGTTATATACGGTGCCTCTGGGAAGCACTTACGGGTAAAGCCATCGTGACTACTACTGCACTTAATGCCTAATATAGCTGCAACAACGTCGTCTGGGAATCGTCCCTATAAATCGACGGGGAGTAATAAGGTCGCAATGCACACACTATGAACCATCCTATCCCCCTGTGAATGATTGCACGACATATAAATCCAGACTGAGAAATTATCCAAGTATATAGCGAAGTTATGCGTGTGTATTAGGATATTTCTTTGATCCGGTGTCAATAATCACACAGACCCCATTAGTACTGTCTTGGTACCACGTATTGAATTCTTTCATGTATGTTAATGCCTCTTTCACGTACCGCCGGGTATATAGAAAGGGTGAGCTTCTTCCACATACCGATGGGTATATCGGAAGGGCGCGTATATAGAAAGGTTCGGTATATCAGATTGACGGTATATAGATTGGGAGACCTAATACCTGGAGTGATAAGAGCCAAACCCTATCAGTGATCTCTGCAAAATGGGCACCAATGCCCCCAAATTTTTTCTTCCGGATTCACAATTGCTCAGAGGAAGAAACTATGCTGCATGGAAGACAAAAATAAAGACACATCTTGAGTTTGGAGAAATATGGCTTGTTGTGACTGGTACTCTAGCCAGATCAACAACTGATACAACACAACAACAACAGTTTGATAGAGCAGATCAGAAAGCAAAACTCATCATCTTGTTTGGAGTGTCTGATGATGTGCAATCCCACATTCGAGATGCCACAACAGCAAAAGAAGCATGGGATAAGTTGAGCACAATATATGAGGCCAAGAACAAGAATTTCATACTAAATTTGTAGAGTCAATTACATACATTGAAGTTCAAGCAGAATGAGAAAATTGAAGATTTCTTAAGAAGAGTTGCAGAGTTGAGGGCTTCACTTCTAGCCCTAGGAGAAGAGGTAAAAGATGAATCTCTCATTCCCATTATTCTAAGATCTCTCCCTTTTTCTTACCGCATTTTTTGTCACAACTCTAAACTTGTCAGATATGAAAATTAGTTTTGAAAAGCTGGTAAACTTGGTACAACAAGAGGAAGCAATGCACAATAAGGATGATGAAGAGGAGAAGGCACTTTCTTCACATCAAAAATGGAAAGGAAAAGGTAAAGGAAAACCTAAATCCTATAAGAAGTCCCAACATCAGGGAATCAGTATCATGGGGACAACCAACAGAAGAAGCAATGTCCAATTTGCAAAAGAGGACATGACTTAAATGATTGTTGGTATAACACTTATAAGAAAGGTTCATCAAGTAACTCTGAACCACAACAACAACAATCTTACAAGGGACATTCTAACAACTATCATGGGCAGAAAAAGGGGAACTGGAAAAGAAGACCCCACCAGTAAGGTAATATTGTTGAGTAACAAGAGCAGTCAGACAATGAAGACTTCTTGTTCACTACTCGATCAAGTGAACCATCCACGTCATCTAGCGATGTCTGGTATGTTGATTTGGGAGCCACTCGATACATGATCGGCCACAGAGACTGGTTTATTTCAATGAAGGACATGCCATCGAAAAATCATGTTTCGCTGGGAGATGATTCTTCATATACAGTTCAGGGGATTGGGAACATCTCTCTACCCCTTGGTTCACGCAAATGCAGACTATCAGATGTCCTATATGTCCCTGGGTTGACAAAGAATCTTCTTTCAGTTAGTCAACTCATAGATCACAACCTAAAAATTGACTTTGATAGTCAATCTGGCAAGAAAACGTGTTTGATTCGAGATAAATCAAGAGGCTCAAAAATAATTGCAAAATCCTCCAATGTGGGACGCATGTTCCAACTTGATTTTGTTTATAGAGATGATCAAGCACTTGTGGCTAAAAATTCCACCTCAGCACAGTTGTGGCATCGGAGATTTGGTCATGTTAGTTTCAAATATCTCGAAACACTTTGCTGGCGTAATATGGTACATGGGCTACCTTCTCTTCAGAAGGATACAGAAAAGTGTCCTCACTGCCTAGCAGGAAAACAACACAGAACTTAGTTCCAAAAGAGTACATTTCGAGCTCATGGTAAACTTGACTTGGTTCATACCAATCTTTGCGGTCCAATACAACCAAGTCATTCTGGGTTCCAGTACTTCATGCTTTGTGTTGACGACTATTTGAGGAAAATGTGGATTTTTTGTCTTCGCAAGAAAAGTGAAGTGTTTGAAACCTTAAAAAAGTTCAAAGTAGCAGTTGAGAAGAAACTGGTCGTCACATCAGAAACTCTCTGCTCAGATTCTTCACCGGGAACTCCTCGTGCTATGATTATTTACTAATGCACAGCCTTTAGTTTGGTGGATGTAATCTAGAAAACAAAAAAAACATAACACAAGAATACCATAGACTATGATAAGAAGAGGAATGATGACAAATCTGAAATATCAAAGTAAATTATAATATTAACATGAAATTGTTACAATCTCACCCATGAGGTACTTCAAGTGTTTTGACTTCACTTGCCTTCCAACCAATAACTATGGGAGAAAACTTTACAATTACACCTCTTAATGGCTTCTTCAACACACCTTTAACTGATGGCTTCCTTTACACACTACTCATACAATATTTCTCACTACTTCCTTCTATGCTAAATGAGGGGGGTGGCCTCTTATTTATAGAACTTCAGGCTTATCCACACCTTATCTCTAAGATAGGATAAGAAATCCACTCTGACGAATCATATTCCATACCTTAACTCTTATCTGTACATGTAAGCTTATCTTTTTAAGATAAGATAAACCTTATCAAACCTTGGTCAATTGGGCACTTCCAATATTACTACTCCCACTCTACATTTTGGTATTCCCTTTTATAGAAGTGCATACTTATTATATCAGGGCTAGGCTGACTATGGTTTTATATATTAATTTGAAGATATCTTGAATTGTATATGGATATCATGATTGCTGTTGTTGTAACATGTTTACATTATTTTAGAGGGACAAAAAAGTTTGAATCTCAACTATCACAGGTAATGACAATCCAGATGTGAATCCAACAATGAATAACTTGGAAATTACAACTTATAAGTTGTTATGCTACCTTGAATTTATTATTTTCACAAATTACAACTTTTTCCCTTGGTTTATTTGAGATTTATTTCCCACATGTCCTATATTTTCAACTCTTCTGTAATAGCGAGGTGGGACACGTTATGTTATCCCACTCTCAACAAAAACCCATACATGGCATTTCCCCTCCTTTTTCTTTCAAAGTAAATAAAAAATGGCACACATATCAACACTTGGAGCAAGAAGAAAGGAGGAGTCTAGACTTATATCACTCAACAAAACAACCAACCCTGACATTTCCCCTCATTTTCATTCGAAAGGTACTAAAAAATGGCGCATGTATCAACACTTGGGAGCAAGAATAAAGGAGTCAATACTAATATCACTCAACCGAAACAACCAATCGTGGCATTTCCCCTCCTTTTTTCATTCGAAAGGTACTAAAAAATGGTGCACGTATCAACACTTGGAGCAAGAAGAAAGGAGTCTAGACTACTATCACTCAACCAAAACAACTAATCGTGGCATTTCCCCTCCTTTTTCATTCCAAATTTACTCAAAAACGACGCACCTATCAACACTTGGAGCAAGAAGAACAGAAGAGTCAGAACTAATATCACTCAACCAAACCAAAACAACCCATCATAAATATTAGCCTCTACTTTGATAGCTCCTCTACTACTACTTTACTCAACACTTCTTGTATCCAAAGTGATATCAAATGTATCAAATGTATTCATGTTTAGTGAAAATAAAATTGGCTACAAAAGACTACCATTCATGATATAAAATATGCAAATGTACAAAAGTCTTCATGTTTCATGTTTAGTTCAAATAAAATAATCCACAAAAGGCTACCACTCGTGAGGTAAGATTTGCAAATGTATATGTACGAATTTATAACATATTTGAAAATGTACAAATATAACTTTTAAATGTAATGCTTCATCTATATTCCTACACTTACAAAATCAATCACACCCCTTATCAACATCAACTATAAAAGTAATAACTATCCCTCTAAATCAAATAACACTTACCGTTCGGCATTCACATTGCATTTGCACATGCGATTGCTAGTTGTTAGATTTATCATAACAATGTATATGCTTCCCGGATGTATTATTGGAAGCAGTTGTAAGTATGGTTTTACCTGTGCAACATATTTGTTTGTCTGCACATTGCTGTCCAATATGTATAAATATTGCAGCACTCCATTGTAATGGTTGATCAATTTCACATTAATAAATTATATAGGCTTCCGTCCCTGTTTGTGAAATTACATTTGGTACCAGAGCGAGAATCTAGACCTGTAAAGGTGTGGAAGAGAGAGCAGCAGAGAGAGAGGAGATTGGAGAAGTGTTTGCAGCATTTGAGAGTCATGTGCAGCCCTCGTGACAAACTCCCAGCCCCATCCTGCCTCCCCCACATCCTCCTGTTCCTTCCAGGTGCTTGAAGGCAATTTTTTTTTGCACTGGTGCAACCAGCACCAGGCAAAATTCACTGCAGGTCTATATATTTTTTTTTAAAAAAAATTCCCCATCCAGGGGTTTTACCTCTAATATTAGAGGAGTTTTTTTTTCACTGCTACATCTAGCAGTTTGTTGTATTTGGGGAAACTGAGCTAGTTGCATTGATAAAGCCGGGTATTTTCATTGAAACCGAGCCAATCTCTGGTTTTCTATCAATAATATTGTCCACTTTGCATTGCAACAACAGAGGAAACTACGGTGTGAAGCCATTCGCGGATGTGAAGTTTGAATGGTGAACAAGCATTGACCCTCCCTTCACACGTCCCTGTTTACTCTGCCTCACGAGCTGCAGACACAAACAATGCAAAAGGAGTGAAATCACAGTGAAATCTGCACCTGCAAACAAAAACATGGCAGCCATTAGCAACAACAACAAAGGAAAAAACACGCATTAGCAAGAGATCCATCCACGCACAGCCCCTGCGTCCACTCCTCCAGCCCACGCAGTGATCTACATCAAAGAGATCCTTGCAAAAAACATGGTGGAGAATAGTTTCCTAGCACAACACACCTGCACAAAGAAATAAGCAAGAAACTATAAAAAAATGCATGAAAACTCCAAGGATCTGTGTGAAAAACAAGCCAAAGAAATAAGGAAAAAAGGTGGCCAAAAGAAATTATATAGATCAAAGGAGATATTAAAAAGAGGAGGAGCAGCTAATATAAAGTTTCAGATCCATTTTTTGATGCAAAGCAAAACCTAAATCGCCTCTCACCAGCATGTGCCACGTGGAGCCTCTACAAGTCATCTTTTTTTAAAGAGGTGAGTCAAATATGCCTTTATTTAAATACAATATTGTTCATTTTACATTATAAATGCTTAAGCGGCCAAGTTGGATAGACGGAAAGCCTTAGAAGTGGGAGGTGCATGGTTCAAATCCCACCCCCAACTTCACATTTTGCATTTGGAGGAATTTTTGGCAGAACTGCTAAATTTAGCAGATTTTTTGAATTTAGTTGCAACTAATTAAATTTAGCAGAGAAATCCCTAATTTAGGGTAAAAGAAAAAATTTCTCCCATTCAGCCTGGTTTTTCATTTTGGACATTTTTTGCAAAAGGAGACCCATCTAAAAATTGCATTTTCAGCTATTTTTTTGCAATTTTTAGCATTTTGGGTCGTATTGGGCTAAGGAGGCCACCAGGACCTGTGAAATAGAAATTTTGCCTGCCATTCAAATTTTCTAGTTTTTTAAATGTAAATTGTATACTGCTACATATTGTACTAATTTGTAGGTTTCCGTAGTCAACTGCAAACTTTGTAACTACTCAAAAACTGGCAGAATTGTAATAAAAAAAATAAAAAAAATTGGTTATGTAACACTCACGAGATCCTAGATCTCATTCGCAGTGTTCGTTATATACGGTGCCTCTGGGAAGCACTTACGGGTAAAGCCATCGTGACTACTACTGCACTTAATGCCTAATATAGCTGCAACAACGTCGTCTGGGAATCGTCCCTATAAATCGACGGGGAGTAATAAGGTCACAATGCACACACTATGAACCATCCTATCTCCCTGTGAATGATTGCACGACATAAATCCAGACTGAGAAATTATCCAAGTATATAGCGAAGTTACGCATGTGTATGAGGATATTTCTTTGATCCGGTGTCAATAATCGCACAGACCCCATTAGTACTGTCTTGGTACCACGTATTGAATTCTTTCATGTATGTTAATGCCTCTTTCACGTACCGCCGGGTATATAGAAAGGGTGAGCTTCTTCCACATACCGACGGGTATATCGGAAGGGCGCGTATATAGAAAGGTTCGGTATATCAGATTCACGGTATATAGATTGGGAGACCTAATACCTGGAGTGATAAGAGCCAAACCCTATCAGTGATCTCTGCAAAATGGGCACCAATGCCCCCAAATTTTTTCTTCCGGATTCACAATTGCTTAGAGGAAGAAACTATGCTGCATGGAAGACAAAAATAAAGACACATCTTGAGTTTGGAGAAATATGGCTTGTTGTGACTGGTACTCTAGCCAGATCAACAACTGATACAACACAACAACGACAGTTTGATAGAGTAGATCAGAAAGTAAAACTCATCATCTTGTTTGGAGTGTCCGATGATGTGTAAGCCCACATTCGAGATGCCACAACAGCAAAAGAAGCATGGGATAAGATGAGCACAATATATGAGGCCAAGAACAAGAATTTCATACTAAATTTGTAGAGTCAATTACATACATTGAAGTTCAAGCAGAATGAGAAAATTGAAGATTTCTTAAGAAGAGTTGCAGAGTTGAGGGCTTCACTTCTAGCCCTAGGAGAAGAGGTAAAAGATGAATCTCTCATTCCCATTATTCTAAGATCTCTCCCTTTTTCTTACCGCATTTTTGTCACAACTCTAAACTTGTCAGATATGAAAATTAGTTTTGAAAAGCTGGTAAACTTGGTACAACAAGAGGAAGCAATGCACAATAAGGATGATGAAGAGGAGAAGGCACTTTCTTCACATCAAAAATGGAAAGGAAAAGGTAAAGGAAAACCTAAATCCTATAAGAAGTCCCAACATCAGAATCAGTATCATGGGGACAACCAACAGAAGAAGCAATGTCCAATTTGCAAAAGAGGACATGACTTAAATGATTGTTGGTATAACACTTATAAGAAAGGTTCATCAAGTAACTCTGAACCACAACAACAACAATCTTACAAGGGACATTCTAACAACTATCATGGGCAGAAAAAGGGGAACTGGAAAAGAAGACCCCACCAGTAAGGTAATATTGTTGAGTAACAAGAGCAGTCAGACAATGAAGACTTCTTGTTCACTACTCGATCAAGTGAACCATCCACGTCATCTAGCGATGTCTGGTATGTTGATTTGGGAGCCACTCGATACATGATCGGCCACAGAGACTGGTTTATTTCAATGAAGGACATGCCATCGAAAAATCATGTTTCGCTGGGAGATGATTCTTCATATACAGTTCAGGGGATTGGGAACATCTCTCTACCCCTTGGTTCACGCAAATGCAGACTATCAGATGTCCTATATGTCCCTGGGTTGACAAAGAATCTTCTTTCAGTTAGTCAACTCATAGATCACAACCTAAAAATTGACTTTGATAGTCAATCTGGCAAGAAAACGTGTTTGATTCGAGATAAATCAAGAGGCTCAAAAATAATTGCAAAATCCTCCAATGTGGGACGCATGTTCCAACTTGATTTTGTTTATAGAGATGATCAAGCACTTGTGGCTAAAAATTCCACCTCAGCACAGTTGTGGCATCGGAGATTTGGTCATGTTAGTTTCAAATATCTCGAAACACTTTGCTGGCGTAATATGGTACATGGGCTACCTTCTCTTCAGAAGGATACAGAAAAGTGTCCTCACTGCCTAGCAGGAAAACAACACAGAACTTAGTTCCAAAAGAGTACATTTCGAGCTCATGGTAAACTTGACTTGGTTCATACCAATCTTTGCGGTCCAATACAACCAAGTCATTCTGGGTTCCAGTACTTCATGCTTTGTGTTGATGACTATTTGAGGAAAATGTGGATTTTTTGTCTTCGCAAGAAAAGTGAAGTGTTTGAAACCTTAAAAAAGTTCAAAGTAGCAGTTGAGAAAGAAACTGGTCATCACATCAGAACTCTACGCTCAGATCGAGGGGGGGAATTCACCAGTGATGAGTTCATAGACTACCTACAAACTCACGGGATTCGTCGACAAATGCCTCCTCCACACACACCGCAGAAAAATGGTGTTGTTGAGAGAAGAAATCGTACTATCATGGAAATGGTGTGATGCATGATCAATGATTTTGAACTTGCAAAGACATTTTGGGAAAAAGTAGCAAAAACAACAGTGTCTTTGTTGAACAGATTGCCCACAACTGCTCTTGATGGAATTACACCACAATAAGCATGGTCAAAAAGGAAACCATCCATTACACACCTCAGAGTATTCGGGTGTAAAGCAAGCATGCACATACCCAAACAAAACAGAAATAAATTGGACATGAAGTCATAAAAACTCATTTTCATTAGGTACAGTGAAGAGACTCTTGGGTATAGATTGATGAATCCTAAGACCAAAAAAGTCTACACCAGCAGAGATGTTGAGTTTTTCGAGAAGAAGGAAGTAGAGTCTCCTCCTCTGAACTCGCAAGATGTAGATTTTTCACCTATTGTAAAAATTGAAGCTAATGTTCCCTCAGAAGATGAAAGTGATGATGGGGATGATGGTGTTGATCAAATAGAACCACAACCCATGGGAATAGTTCAATGTATGCCTAAATGGTGTACAAGTACATTACGAGATGCAAGATTGGATGCTCCACCGGATACATCCACCCCTGGACCACGGAATCACAGTAAAGCAAGAGAAGAAGTTAACTTTGCTTTGATGAGTAGAGTTATTGAATCAGATGAGCCCTCTACAGTCCAGGAAGCCCTACAGTAAAAATCTTGGAAAGATGCCATGGATTCTGAATATCAATCAGTGATGAAGAATAACACTTGGTAGCTTGTTGATCTTCCACCAGGGAAGAAACCCATTGGATGCAGATGGATATTCAAAACTAAGTACAAAGCAGATGGGACAGTGGACAAGTACAAAGAAAGACTTGTAGAAAAGGGGCACACACAAAAAGAAGGCATTGACTATGAGGAGACATTTTCTCCCATAACTAAGATCAAAACGATCAGGATGATCTTTGCTCTAGCTGCTCAGTTTGGATGGAAAGTTCACCAAATGGACGTAAAAAGTGCCTTCCTAAACGAAGATTTACAAGAAGAAGTCTACATGACTCAACCTAAGGGATATGTTGTACTTGGTCAAGAAACAAAGGTATGTAGACTCAGGAAATCTCTGTATGGCCTCAAACAAGCACCCCGGGCATGGTACATCAAGATTGATGAGCATCTCGTACAACATGGATTTGTTAGAAATCCATACGATCCCAATCTCTACCTCAAAAATCAAGGGGGGAGATGGTGATTGTTGTTGTCTATGTCGATGATCTAGTCATCACTGGCAGTTCAGTGAGGATGATTGATGCAACGAAGAAAGATTTTAATCGATCGTTCGACATGACCGATCTCGGGCTAATGCACTATTGTCTTGGATTAGAAGTGTGGCAGAAAGAGAATCATACTTTTGTTTCTAAGATGAAATATACCAAGACTACACTCGAGAAGTTTAGGATGATGGATTGCACACCAATTGCTACACCTATGGAGAACAGATTACAGTTATTTCGTTCAGATCCATCTCCTGAGGTAAGTACCACTCTCTATCGGCAGCTGATTGGGAGTCTCATTTACCTGACCTACACTAGACCAGATATCAGCTTTGCAATGAGCTATCTATCCAGGTTCATGCAAGAACCCAAAGTTTGTCATTGGAAAGTAGCAAAGCGCATTTTGAGATATCTCAAAGGATAAGAGGATCTTGGTCTAGAATACAAGAAGAACGAAAACTTCTTCTTGACTGGATATTTGGATTCAGATCATGTAGGTAACATTGATGATAGAAAATCCACTTCTGGATTTGTATTCTTTATGGTATCTAGACCAATATCATGGGGAAGTAAGAAACAACACTTTGTTTCTCGCTCTTCCACTGAAGTTGAGTATCGTTCTGCAGGAGAAGCTGTATGTGAAGTGATTTGGCTACGTCGCATACTGGAAGGACTTGGAATACCATAGGACAAACCGACCACCATGTATGTTGACAATGAAGGTGTTCTCAAACTTGTTCGCAATCCAGTTTTTCATGAGAGAACTAAGCACATTGAGGTTCAGGTTCATTTCATACGTGAACATGTGTTGAAGCACAACATCCAGCTTCAATTTTGTCCAACTGCTGAACAACAAGCATCTATTTTCACAAAGTCACTTGGACGTGACAAATTCAAGTTGTTCAGAGAGTTCCTCTCCTCATCTCTTCAGACAATGCACAATTAAGGGGGGGAATGTTAGGATAAAATATTAATTATGCATTATATGATTTATTTAATTTATTTTTTAAATAATCATATTATATGGTTATATTATAAACCATAAACTAATTGTAAGTTTTTATATGGTTTTAAACCATACTTTTCTTTTTGTCACACAGGGATAATTGTTACATTTATTATAACAATGTATATGCTTCCCAGATGTATTATTGGAAGCAGTTGTAAGTATGGTTTTACCTGTGCAACATATTTGTTTGTCTCCACATTGTTGTCCAATATGTATAAATATTACAACACTCCATTGTAATGGTTGATCAATTTCACATTAATAAATTATACAGGCTTCCGTCCCTATTTGTGAAATTACAATATATGCTTTGTAGATTGTCCCTTGAGTTATTGATAATAATCCCATATACATGGGTAGTAGTAGTTTCTAAAATAGAACTAGTTTATTAGGGAGTGCTTAGGCCAAGAAAATCACCTATAAACATTATTGTATTGATCTTTCTCAAAGGAGGTTTCCCTCTCAAAGTGGCATGTGATCTTGTAATGTGATTTCAATGTTTATATTTAATAAACTAATATATATATATACATATTAGATTGAGTTTTTCGACTTAATCTATCACATGAGGTTCATTACATAAAGCTACAGAACCAGTACTTTATCAAATATTTATTTTACGCTATCATCATAAATGATGTTCCTTTTATCATCATTTTTATCTATTTTGTACACCAATTATTTATCTATGACTTTGTCCAATCCATGTGTGTAGTGGTTGCAGTCACATAGTTTACATAAACCCACCTAGGTATGTCATTTTTCAACCCCTGTGACTTCCTCTAGGTATTGCATTTTGAAATTTAGATGTATGGGGATCTTATCCTTATTTTCTCTCTGGCTAGAAGTCGTGGTTTTCTTGTATTTCTTCTTGGATGGTGAGGAAGAACTAGTTGATACCTCAATCACTAGAAATTTCTCCTCTTCTTCTATGTCTATTTATTCCTCGCCACTCATAACTTCTTAGAAAAAAGTGTCTTTAGAGTCTTCTCCTAACATTGACTCTATAAAAGTGCTTGAAATAATTTCGCAAGAAGTATTTTATTCTTACACAACCATATTTATTTGTGTCTCATCTCACAGATATTTTTTTATGCGCCTAACTTGAAACCCACCTCCGTTTACTCTTGGGAAATTGATGGCCCCAAATTTCCTTGTCCTCCTATATTATCTCAACATCCATGTTAATAGAAGTTGAGGGTTATGTTGTTCTTACTAAAGTAATATTGTCTTCCACATTTTATATGTTATTTCTAATGTTTATTCCACCTCCAATTAATCCAACCTTCTTTTCCCACATGTAATCACTTATAAAATATTTAGTTCTTCTCGAATGGTGAATTTTTTTAATTCTCAAGTGCTCCAAATCATTTTTCACATCTTTTTCATTATTTATCACCTAAAGCTCTCGATTTCAACTTCAAGGTAATTTCCAAATGAACTAATTCCCCTTTTTATAGCCTTCCAAATGCACATTTAATGTTGTATTTACTTATTTCACATGTTAGACACTTTACTTCTCTACTAACTTCAATTAATTACACGTTAATGACAAATGTTCACAACTTCCTAATTTCTACTTGATTTGATGACCACTTTGTATATGTGCATTGTGAATATCATATTATATTTTTGCTTTTTCCCTTCAAGAATCAAGCTGCATTAAGTGGCTTACATTATTGCGTCATATCTCTATTCCTTGTGCACTTCATCCTCCTTTTATACTTCTCTTGTCCAGGTGGCTCCTCGTAAAATATTATTCCTTTCTTGTATCCTTATTTCCATTTACCCCACTATCCCTTCCTTCAGGTCCATCATTCCTTTCAATTTTCCTTTCAATTCTCTCCCTCCTTCATACAAGAAAAATTCTTATTTCCTTTCTCCATTTTAAGAAAGAATCTTCTGCCATATTCTCATGTATTCTACTACCTTAACCTAATCAATTATGAGGTGTGTTTTCCCACTAGCATGTCTACAATTGTTTTATCACCATCGTTTACTTGTCTCCATATTTGAATGCATGTTTTCCACCAAATTACCCCATGAAAAAATTTCATGTGGTCCTCCACATGATTGTTGATCTTTCACCTTAGATAACTATTATGTTATAAAAAATATTCGGAGTCAAACTTTAAACCAAAACAAATCATGAAATAAATGCACAAGTATTGTGATCTTATTTATACAAAGAACAAACTACCCTCAAAATTTAAATGAAAACAAATATAGTGGCATACACATTTTTTTTAGAAATGACTTTAGTGATAGTAAGGTTTTAGGATACTGTCATTAAAGTATCCTGACCAAAAAAATCCACTTATGTCCTTCAACCTACATGCCCTAGTGGGAAATATTTTGTCTATTACATAGTCACCTAACCAATATGTATTGATTTTTCTTGGGTGTCATGTGTATTTTAATTCACATAGAAAAACTTGCACCTGCTAGGAATGTCTTATTTTTTATATTTCTATCATGTGAGGCATTTTTTATTTCCTTTTTTATGCCCTAGATCCATCATGTGCAAACTCTTTGTTCATCTAATTATTGCAACTTCATTTTTCACTTAGTGGTTGAATCCTCATCATCCAAATTTGTAATGTATGATATTCGTAGTGATGGAATCATAAAATCAACAAGAAGTGTAGCCTTTTTGTTATACACAAGCTGAAATGGTGTTTCCTTATTCAATAACTTATAAGTTGTTTTATATTCCCATAGTACCACTAAACATTTGTCATCCCAACTTTTCACCCAACATCACAAATGTTTGTGAGAGTATTGCTTAGTATTTTGTTCAATGCCTTAACCATTCCATTAGCTTATAGGTCATAAGGAGTTATTTTATGGTGCATGACCATAAATCCTTGTAAAAGGACTCATATTATGTCATTTAGGAAATGGGTTCCTCTATCACTTGTAAGGCTTAGGGGATATCCATAGTGAAGTATTATGTTTTCCTAAAGGAATTTGGGAGCCATTATTGTACAATATTTTATCAATTTTGTCTTTTCCCATCTTGTTAAATATTTAATTGTTGTAATAATATAATGTGTGTTTATTCTCTGTGTAGTTGGATTTATAGGTCCAATAAAATCAATTTCCCATTTTACAAATGGTTCTTGATCCTCCACGGGTCTTAATGATATTTCATCATGCTTACCTAGTTTTATGACCATTTTATAATGGTTAAATGGTGATGAAGGAGCATAATTATGTATAAAATATTTGGGTTTTCTAGGTATGTTAGGTGTGTATGGAGTTCATTTGGAGGTTTTTGTAATGTATTTAGTACATTTGGACTCATTTTGTGTGTAATAAGAGGTTTCCCTCTAAAACCTCATATTTGAATTTTCAAATTTTCTAGAGGTAGTTATTAAGCATAGATGGTTGTAATAGGGTATTAAATAAATATATGGGGTCTTGAGACTTTTTCACACCTCATACATGCCCTCTTGGACTAAACTAGGGCCTAACTCACTTAGTTAGGTTAATCCTAGGTGAGTTAGTGATCCAAATCCTAATAAATTCAACATCTTTCATGATTATGAATATGTATTTGAATTAGAAAGAAATGGATGGATGATAGGAGGTGAGAGGAAGGAGAGTAAGAAATGGGAAATCTTTGTTTTAAACCCAAGGGGCTCAAGAACCTTGTATTCATTATACAAATTAATGTAAAAGAGCCTTCTTGAGCATATTTGATGATTTGTGAATTGTATGGATTAACGTGTGATTAGTATGATATTTTAATGATTATCATCGGTTATTTTCTATGATGAAGTTTTTTTTAGGTTTGCATGGTATGAGAAAAATGTAAAATAAGTCCTATAAATCATCAAGAATCATATCATCAGAGGTAAAGGCATTGATAGTAAGTAAGGAGGTAATGAAACTGTGAATGCTTAAGATTAAAAGTTATTCATGATTATTCATGAAGTGTTCAGAATATATAGGACATCCAAAATGATTCAAACTTTGTGAATTTATTCAATACAAGTATCTAAATTAATTATGAAGTAGTGAGGATTTGGGAAATGAAAGCTATATAGTACATTCAAAACTGTGAAGATTTATTGACTGATAAAGCATGGTTTTAGTGAATATTTAAATTTTTGGTGAACCAAGATATGTTATTGGGGAGAAATTAGGTGTGATAGAGATTATACTGCTATTTAAATTGCTTGAAAATAATATTTGTGCTAAAAATCCTTTAAATATTCTTTCTCAAGTCAGAACACTGTCTAGGGTTTAGGATATATGGAAAAGTTTTCTGATTTGTAAAACCATCGGTGAAAAGGTTTGAAATATTGAACATGTATGATCTTGAGACTAGGAAATAACTATAGGATAAATTCTAGGGAGATTTGAGTAAGTAGGTTAAATTCTTACCAATCTAATCTGATTTAAGCATACCTTATTCAGGGTTGACAAAATTTTTGAGATAGAAGAATGGTTGGGTGTAAAGGGTGGATTGTTGTAACTTGAAATAATTTTATGATTAAGGAGTAAATACTGTGTTTCAAATGGGTAAAGGGACTCAAAAAGAGTGAAGTGAGAGATTTGAACTATATTCTTGTATATGTTTACTTGACTATGCAAATACCAGGTCTAAAGGATGGCAAAAGAACATCTTAAGTTTTTTTGATCCATAATGATTCTTGTGAGTGGGAAATATTGAGGTAAGTTATTTAAGAAGATAAGGAGAAAATAATGGCAATAATTTAGGGTTTTGCTATGATATTAAAGGAATTTGATATCAATAAGCATGTACAGTCCTAAACACTAAATATGGGACAATCAAGTTACCTAATTGTAGTTATCTCAGAGATTTGTCTCCAAGAGGATATATCTCCATAGGATTTGGTGGAACCAAGATTCATGCATTAAGGAATGTGATAAGTTTATTAGAAGCCACAATTAAGCTATACTGTCGTTGACTGCCTTGCACAGTACACTCTTTTGAAAAATCAATAAAAGGTAGTTATCTAAAGGACAAGAGTTTCTTAAAGAGGGGGTAAGTAAAGTTTTTAAGAGGGTGAGGTGACATGATTATAAGTCTTTTGATAAAATGAAATATTTAGATAACCACTAATTGAGAAGCATTTAAATGTTTTCCTACTATAGTCAAGGAGAGAGTCTTTAAAAAAAGTGAGGACCAAGTAAGTGGAAAGTAGTGAATTAAATAAATACCCAAAGGAATAGATAAGAGGACTAATGGAAAGGTATAAATGAATATATTGAGTTAAATTAGGCAATCAGAAGAAACCTATAAGGTGTCAAAATAGAGTAAGGCATAGTAAGTTCTTAGGGAAAGCCTTGTCTAGAGAGGCAAAACTTGAGAAATTGGTGTGGAAGGAGACATTAGTAAGTTAAGGCATTGAGAGGGTCTTGGAAAAGTTTGATACAGTAGAAGGTAGGGGATTGAAGTGAAAAATAGTTGGAAAATTCAAAACCTAGGAAATGGTAATGAAACTCTAAGAGACCTCCTTAAAACCCTAGAAATAAGGTGAATGATGAGTTGGGAAATATATATATATATATATATATATATATATATATATATATATATATATATATATATATATACCTCATAAATTTGCACAAATCAAGAAAAAACAAATGGGTATATATATATATATATATAATTTCAATTTTGTATGAAAATTTGTAGTTTTTTGTGAACATGGAGATTTGTATAAAACCAAGGCTAATTGGGAAAAATTGGCAAAAAAGGTCAAGGGAGTACAAAAGAAAATAGGTGAAGATTTAGGAGATGAAACTTGGTAGACCTCTTAATGGGATTAATGGGTGATTGAAAAGTTTACCAATAGGTTATGGAATAGAGAGTTATGGGTTTTATGCTTAGATATGCAGCTTAGGATGGCTAGTAGCATGTATGAAGGTCTAGAAGGAGTTAATGGGAAAGTGAAGTACTTAGACTTATTCAAGCTTGTAAAATTTATTGTTTAGTGAATTATAGATGGTGTAAAGTATTTGGAAGATTCAAATCCTTGTATACATCAAAGGTTATGAATAAATGCTAGTTTTGTGCTTGGAAAAAAGTGAAAATTTTAATGGATTTTTGAATGCTTATTTTTCTAATTTGTGAATGTTGTTGTTTATGATGAGCCTTTGCATACTCTTTATCATCCTTAAACATATTTTACCACCATAATCCTACTTTGAGAACCTTCTGCATCATATCCTCTCCTGAGTAATGTCCATCGAAAATATATTCATGTGCTTCACATAGAATAGTTTGTTTCTCATGACCCATTATATGTCTTAAGATTTCATCACACCACATTTTTTATAGTTCTTTATTTATTAGTTGATATGATGCGACTTTAAGAACAAGTTTTTTCTTTTGTTGAGTATTCCAATTGTCTAGAACGATCCCAATTCATAAAAATAATAGAATGTCTTCAAGTTTATTTGGGTTGTTCTTTGATTGAAGAAGTTGTGCATTTTGCAGGCTATCTTCAATTAATTTTGTTTATTCCCTTGTATTTATGCATGATATATGATCAGGACCTGCATTATTTTTTCTTGGTTTGACAACAACCAAAAATTGGAACTCTTGAAATAGAATTATGCATAGACATATCCTCCCATGTAGAACTTCCTTGTTAACCAAGTGTTTTAATATCATATGATCGGTGTAGTATATAAAAAGATTTTCTAGTAAATAGTGTCAATATTTATATAGTGCATACACCATTGACAATCATTAGCACTTCGTAGTTGTATAATTTTTATTTGTGTGTGTAATTTTTCAATTGGTGAAACATATGGGATGATCCAAATTACCCTCGCCTATTGTGCTAATATTGTTCTAATAGTTGTTCTTGATGCATCTACATGCACATGAAAAGGGGTAATCCAACTTGGGAATTGAAATATCGGCACATGTGTTAACCTATCCTTTATCTCTTGAAATTATTTTACTTTCTCGGTACCCCATTCAATCTCTCTTGTCTTGCACAATAGTTTTTCCAAGGGCGTCGCAATTTTGGCATAGTATTTGATTAATTTCTTGTAGTACCACAATGTCTAAGGAAGGCACATACCTCCCTTTGTGTTTTTGGTGCCTCTAAATGGACCATGACTATGATTTTGGCTGGATCAACCAACCAAATTTATTTACAAATTATGTGCCCAAATAGTATGCCAAAAGTCATTGCAAAGATACATTTCTTTAGACTCAATGAAATATATAAATTATGGCAATGCTCAAACATGAGGAACATGTTATCGCAGTGGTCCTTTACCAGTATTTATATTTTTTATTCATCTAGGTACACTTGAAGGAAGTTAAGAATAAAATCCTCAAAGGTCATCATAATTATGTGTGAAAATATTGTTGTTGTGTTTTTGAACCCGAATGGCATTATGGTGTAAGAAAAGGAAATTTGGTCATGAATGTCATTTTTTCTCTATCTTCATCTTCAATGTTTACTTGATGGTATGTAATGATATTAATTAGATAGATGTGAATGTCAACAATAATATAACACAAAGAACATCAACTTGTAGATAAACGATCACAATATGCAAGTATAATAGCTTAGCCACTTTGAGTGGGTAGCCTCCAAACCACACAATAAGACTCAATTGATCAATGGTGAGAAATTGTTACCTACTAACTTCTATTTATATTTTTCATATGGTATGGCCATCACCAAGGCTGACCCACCAATGATAATATAACACGTATGAAAGAGATACATCATGATAAGAAGTTAAGATAGCCACAAGTCAGACATACACATCCAACGTAAGATATAGGATTAATGGTGTAGTATGCCCCTTGGTGGTGAAAATTAACTTGCAGCAATTAATATGGTTTTTACTAATCCACATTCATTTAATCATCAAACCAAGGGACACAAATTTCAATAATGTTAGTGTTGTATGCACAATTACAAGTAGTTCAAGAGATATGGAAAGAAATTGATGTCACAACAATGCTTTAAATAACAATTCTTGGAAAAAACTAAACTCAAAGTAAAAGTAAATAACTTCTAAACACTATGGATAAGGCAAAACATGTAAATTCAGAATGCAAATAAGGGAATAAATTTCTTTCTAATCTACTCATGCAATGAAATAGAGAAATAAAACTATGGAGGAGTTTAGTAGACCAAAAGTGGGCCCTACCTTGGGTGATAACCCCTCCTAAGTATTGCAACTAAAAGCTACTGAATAGAACTATGATTCTTTATTGAATTGACATGAAGATCACAAAAAAACAAATTCTCTATCTTTGTGTCTTGTACTCTCTAATTCTCTATCTAGATCTCTACATCATCTGTCCCATTTTTAGCATTAATATATTCCTCTTATAATCCTCAATCACAGCAACATATGAGGAGAAGATTTTAATGAGGAGTTCAAATTGACTAAGTAAAAGATCTTCAATGAAACGAGTGGAATATATTTAACAAAACAACAAGATTTTAAACACATGTAATGAAACTAACTACTAGTTGTACAGATATCAAATACATAACTCAAGTAATTGTTAAGTTCCTAAAATCATGTATTTAACTAGTCAATCATTTCTTTAGAAATTTGTAATGAGTATTCATATCTATTGTTGAGTTATCTTCAGTTCTCATGTTCTAGTTTGTAACTTGCTCTTCCATGACATGTGTAGACTTGGAGTGTCATTCTTCATGTTCCAAGAGATCTTCACAATTATGGATCCTTTTTTGTGGGTGATTTTCTTTGGTTGTGGATGGGTTGTTATGGACAGGTTCTTTTTCTGTAGGTGATTACCTTTGGTTATGGATGAGTTGCTGTAGATGGGTTATTTTTTGTACATGGGTTGCTACATATAACAAGTTGCTTACAAATAAGAGTGGAATCACACATATCATCATCCAAATAACTTATTGCAACCATAAGAATAAATGCAAAAATTTAACTAGTAATAACTATATTAATCAGTATTATGCCAATAATTCCAAGTTACAGTGATGATGTTCAACAGTATGACAGGGAAATATAAGGACATGGCTTCAATGTCTTAACAAAATACCAAAGATGAGTTGTTTATAAAGGATGTTTAATCAACTCATCACCCCTCCCCTTAGAGAAGCTCCAGATGTTGATACAAGAATGCTTTATCCACCTAGGTTATGTCTTCATTATCTAGCTTCTTCCACTTGATCAAATACTCAGTGATGACCCTTATCCTCAATCGTTTAATATGTGTCTAAAGGATGCATTCTAGTTCCAAGATGATTCTTCCCTCCTCATCGACCTCAAGTAATGCTATTTGGTCTCATGCCTTCTTTCAAATTACCTTATTCAAAACAGAAACATGTAATTATAGGTGTATTCTAGTGACTGGAGGGAGTTCCAATTTGTATGTTACATTACCAATATTTTGTAACACTTGTTAAGGGCCATAATACTTAGGTAAAATCTTTTTATCCTTATTTTATTGTTTCAAATAAATTTTATTATATGGTTATAAACACACAAAATCTCAATCACTAAATTCAAAATGTCTTTCACTATGATGTTGATTTTTCTGTTGCTTCATGTGGTTTTTTTTCATGGCCAAGTTCTCCCTAGGAATAGAAAGTACCTCTTGTTGGTGTTGAATATGCTCTTCAAATTCTCGAACCCTTGGTTGGACTCTCAAAGATGAGGTGATGGATGGTGGATGGTGCCCATATAATTCCAAGAAGGGATACATTTTAGATGAAGTATGAAAGGAAGTGTTACACCTCCATTCTATAAATGGTAACCATTGGACCCATCTCGCTTGGTTATCTGAGGTAAAAATATTAATATATCCCTCCAATAACTTTTTTACCACCACAGTTTACCCATCTGATTGGGGATGATAAGAATAAATACAATATAATTGAGTTCTGAAATATGAGAACAAATTCATCACAAAATTACTGTTAAATCTAGGGTCTCGATCACTTACTATAATATTTGGTGTCCCATGTAGCTTTTCATCTGTATCCATGAAGTTTTTTTCTACTGTAATTGTAACGAATGGGTGTGATAAGGCACAAAAATGGGATTATTTGGTGAGTCTATCCACCACAACCATCATTACATGTTTACCTTCTAATTTAGGAAATCTTGTGATGAAGTCCATGGAAAATTCTTCCCACATAATTTCACCCTTATTTTGCAGAAAAAACATGCATTTTGCCACAAATTTTTGGACATCCCCTTTTATCCCTTCCCAGAAGAAATCTTTCTTGATTCGATGATAAGTCTTCAAGAATCAAGAATTACCCTACTGGAGAAGCATGACACTCAAATAGAACCCTATTTTTAAGGGTTGAGTTCTTTCATAGGTATAATCTATCTTTGTACCATAAAGCATCTCCTTTCTATACAATTTTTTTTGACATGCTTGGATCATGTTGGAGATTATGAAGGATATTTTGTGTATCTGGGGTCATTTTTCCATTCTGACCTTGTATCCTTTACCTGATATTCATGTAATACATATATGGCACACAATAATGCCTCAGGTGATTCATCCTTATGAGATAGGGAATTAGTGACAACATTATCCTTCCCTTTCTTCTAGATTATCTCAAAATCATACACCAATATGTTTTAGACCCATTTTTGTTTCTCTTTAGATGATAAATGTTTCTCTAGTAAGTATTTCAAACTATCATTATCGATTTTTAATTTGAAATGTCCATGATACATTTCTAATGGCATATTATACATTCATTTTTTCTTTGAATCAAGCCTTCTGATCTCATCTTCTATTTCAACTTAAGTAACCCTTTTATTTCATTCTCATACTGACCTTTTTTATCTTGTTTTTTAAGATGTAAATTTTTATCTAATAGTCTTGGTCAACCTCTCTGGTCCATGTTATGACATTACCCAAAAATGGGTATCAATAAGATTCAATAACAGTATTCTGACCTTAATTATGGACTTCCTATCTGATCCTTGAATGGAAAAGAATCCAATGAGATTCCTTTCTATTCCTTCTATATCTAAGCCCCTACTTGATGATATTAACTTCTTCATGGTCAAATACACCCTCAAACCTAAATCTTTATCCTGAAAATCATTACTTTCCCTGTTTATACTACATCACAGCCTTATCTAGTTGAAATTGACATAGTCCTTCACAATTTAATATGATTCTCAAATGTTCAAGACTCTAAGTTGTTTAATAATCCCCTTACCAAGATTGTAGGGATCTATGGTCAATAATTGAGAGAGGTTCTTAAGTCAAATTTTCCTTAATAATATAGTCTTGAAGTTTAACAGTAAAAAATTAGCAAAGTAGGTCTCTGTCAGCACTCTACCAGTTTTATATAACCCCATAACATCCTTCAAAGCCCATCATTATGATTTTACATCCCCTATGTCTCTTATCCAACTATGTTAGGAATCTCAAGCCTTGACATCTAATGATAATTGTGTTTCCCTTACACCATCTCTGTTTACTTTGATTTTTCCCAACTGTAACAGGATACTGTCACAAATTTATCTTGATTCATGAATTCTATTCAATTAATTCGTTTTTCATACCTTCGACAACTTCATCATAGACTTTACATCCAAATTTGAGGAATTCTTGTCGGTTAAATCTCGTGATATCAATTTTTTTCTCTGATTCCTTAAAATTAGGGTTGTATGACTGTGATAACCCGAAAGGTAAATTTACATGGTTCTTACCCAATTTTTTATCCTTTTCAAATACAAAAACTTCAAAAGGGTGAAGGGGTTATGTAGAAGCTTTTCAACCCTCTAACTATCCTTGAACTATCTCCTCAAGTGCTCTGAAACTTGATGTATCGGGGTCAACAATTACTTGTAATGCTCGATTCAAATCTAAAGAATCATAATTTTTTATTAACCTCTACACACTCATAATAAGGATTTAGATAGTATTCTAAATGTTGGACTATGGAAAAGGCTCAGGATTCTCTTCTTTTATGCATGACATTAATTCATATAGGTTAAACTACAGGTCCTAACTCTCTCACAATTTCCTAAGGGTTTAAAAACTCTTATCTTCACAATCACAAAAAAATCTCATCTAAATAAATACAAACAAGTGCTTACAATATTTCACTCACTTGGTTCACTATTATCTTGCACAAAAAAAATTCATACAAACGTAAAACATAGTATAATATAAAATTATAATAATGGAGTCTTGTGCAAAAATAATATTTCTTTCTTATTCATGTACTTAGAACTCCAATACACCTTCACCTTCATTGATAAATGCTTGAATCAGTTACAAAATTGTGACTTATACCTCCTTAGTCTGAATTGTTTTCCCATAACTGATTTCCAGGTCATATGATCAAGACCACCATGGAGGCTAAATATAAGGAAAAGATCTTAAGTGTTATTTTTGAGTTACATGACCAATATTTTATCATAGATAGCCCCCCAAGACACATAAAAATCAAGAATGACCTAAGAACATGTTAGAATTGCTAATAGACCCCTACACCCAATGAGAAAGCCAAAATTGGATAAGGAGATTTTAAAATTTTTAAATAAACCAAAATGGAGGGAAACCCTAAAAATCAAAATTTTTTAACCTCTAAAGATCTAAAGACACCACAAATGACTCAAAGACACCTATAAAGACCTAAGAAAGCCAAAAATTGATTTCTATAAGCCTAGACTAACCATGGACTAGCCTTTGGAGTGATTCCCTTATATCATACTCTTGAGGGAAAAATAAGCTTCATGTGGTGTGTTTCCTTTGTGCTCCTTCTTTCTATGTTTCCAATTTGGCATGAATTTCTAAGAATGATCTTGGACTGTATGTATTGTTTTAGGTGTGCCTTTGAGTTGTAACAAGTTCTTAGCAAATTGCTTCACTCTTGAATGAGTCATCATCACTAACTTCTTACCTACCATATGACTATACATTGTCCTTGCTAACAGTTGAATAAGTCTAAACATCCCATTCATGCCCTTATGTAAGGTTCCTTGATGTTCCTTGAATGCTACACAAGATTTGACTTGTCTTTTTTCATCTTTTTGACTCAATTTACTCTCAAGATTGAGAAATTTTAGTGTTTTCTTGCCATATCCATCTCCATGTTATTGCTTCACCTTTTCTCTCTTCATTACACTTGCACTAATAACACTAAAACCAGGGTTAGAGTTCAAATTATGATTTTTTTTCACCATGATTGGTTGTCATCTCTTCCTTCACATGCTTATCTTTTCCTTTCTCTTGCAATTTCTTGTTTCCTTGGACTGTTTTGTCACTTTCCCTATGACTGAGTTTCTATATTACAATATCTTATTTTACCTCATATATTGAGTTATACCACTTCTTGTATGCATCTATTAGTTCACCATTGCCTTTGTGTTCATCATGACTTGTATTTCCATTCTCATCTTCCATACTCACTTTCCTTTACAAATGTTTTTGGTATTCATGTTCTCCACTGAGCCACTGCCACATTATCTTGACTATGCTACCTTTATTCTCATTCACCTCACCTTATTTTCTCTACTGAAATAATACCTTCAATCCAATAAACATCACCCTTGACTGCTTCTGAGGCTACGTGCTTCTATCCTTCAATGGATTCATAGTATACTTGACCTCATTTTTCACAAATTTATAAGTATTTGTCAACCCATCATGGATGGCTCTCCTGTCAAACTGTCATGGTCTTCCCAATAGAAGATGGCATGCATACATGGGAAACATGTCACAAAAACTTGATCATGGTATCTACCCAATTTAAAATCCACCAAACATTGTTGACTTACTAAAACTTGATGCTCTCTTTGTACCTAGAAGACTCTATATGGATTATGATGCTTTACCTTCTTCAAATTTAGTTTTTCTACCATTCTAGTGGACACTAGATTATCAGTACTTCCATTATCAATAATGATCTTGCAGCACTTATCTCTTGCTTTGCATATTTTTTTAAACAAGGTTCTCCTCTACATTGGTTCTTCTTGTTTGTTGTCATTCACCAAATCTCTTCTCATCATATAATATTCTCTAGTTTTAGGATCTTCTCCCAAGGATGGTGATGTCACACTCTCCTCTTATTTTACATTTGATATTTGGTTTCTTGCCTCATTATACCTAATGTTGCTTGCTTGAGGGTATTCAAGGCATTCAAATGATCTATGTCCAGAAAATTTGTTGCACTTGAAGAATATGACAGTGAATCAACTTCTTCCTCTTCCATATCCACCTCTTGAGTATCCAACTCTGAATGAACTCTATGAATTATGTGTTTGTTAACTATTCACTTCTTCTTCATTTGTTTTTTTTATTGTTATCCTCTTCCTAACTAATTTTTTCTTCCTCTTACTCCTCCTCTTCTACCTCTCAAATATTCAGTTTTTTTTCTTGGAAAATTTTCCTCTTCCCTTAAGGCTTCCTAATATGCTTCCTCTACTAATATCAAATGAAATAAATTGATCTCATCTTGAATATTCAACCTCAAACCATTGACATACCTAGCCACTTATTTACCATCATCCTGTATATGATCAGACCTCATAGCTAGTTTATAGAATTCATCAGTATAGTCTACTACACTTAACTTTCTCTACCTCAAATTTTGAAATTTCTTGAATAAAATAGTTTGATAGTCGATGGGAATGAACTTACATTTTAACTTAACAACCATATTATCCCATTTCTTGATCTTTTCTTTGTTTCTGCTTAATATTTCTTATTTCACAAAGTCCCACCATACTACAACATGTCTTGTAAGCTTGGTAACTACAAATTTCACTTTCTTGTCCTCTACAGTGTTCTCTAAATCAAAGTATTTATCCATCTTGGCTATCCAGTCTATGAGTTATTCTAGATGTAGACTACCTCCATACATTGGAAGTTTTATCTTTGGATTTGTGCTTACTCCCATGACTTCCTTCAATATCCTTATTTCTGGTTCGTCTTCTTCTTGTTATCCTTTTGTTGTTTCCATTGGTATTCCTCTCTCATCATCATTGTCATCCTCCAATGCTTTTCCTCTTCTCTGGGAGACCTCTAGTTCTCCTAACCTATCTTGAATATTTCTTAGCATATCAACTAACTCATCACATCTGAGTTTATCTCTATTTCCACCTCCACCTACTCTTCTTGGTGGATTTTTTTCAATTTTTCACTTTCCTCTCAAGCTGTTTCTCCTTCCCTAATTTTTTCTCCCTCTCTCTCTTTGTCACTTTCTTATCGATTTATTCTCCTTCTCTGATTTGATACCATTAATGATGTAATTCCAATGGAATATCATACATTCATTTTGTTCTTTAATTCAATCCTTATGATCTCAGCTTCTAGTTCAATTTAAGTAACCCTTTTCTTTCACTCTCATACTCACAATTTTTATCTTGTTTCTTGAGATGTACCTTGTTATCTAATGGTCTTGGTCAACCTCTCTAGTCCATGCTATAACATTACCCAAAAATGAGTATCAATAAGATCCAACAACAATATTCTGACCTTTATTGTGGACTTCTATGTTTGATCCTTGAATGGAAAAGACTCCAATGAGCTTCCTTTCTAGTCCTTCAAGCTTGTCCTTCCATCTCTGAACCCCTAATTGAAGGTATCAACTTATTCATGGTCAAATACACTCTCAAACTTAAATCTTTATGCTAAAAATCATTACTTTCCCTCTTTATACCACATCACAGTCTTATCTAGTTCAAATTGACATAGTCCTTCACAATTTAATAGGATTATAAAAGGCTCAAGACTATGAGTTGCTAATAATCACCTTGTTAAGCTTCTAGGGATCTATGGTCAATAATTGAGAGAGGTTATTAAGTCAGATTCTCCTTAACAATACAATCTTGAAGTTCAACATTCACAAATTAGCAAAGTAGGTTTATGTCAACACTCTACTAATCATTCTAACCCTACAACCACCTTAAAATCCCATCATAATTAATTTCCATCCCCTATGTCTCTTATCCAACTGTGTTAGGAGTCTCAAACCTTGAAATCTAATGATAATTTTGTTTCACTTACACTGTCTCTTTTTACTCTGACTTTACCCGACTATAGCAAGATACTATCATAAATTTCTCCTCAATCATGAAGTATATACAAATAATTCCTTTTTCATACCTTTCATGACCTCATCACAAACTTTAATTCCAAATTTGAGGAATAATTGTTGGTTAAATCTCAAAAAAATAATTTTTTGTTGTGGATGCCCTAGAATCAAGGTTGCATGACTGTGATAACCCAAAAGGTAAATTTACATGGTTCTTACCAAATTTTTGATCCTTTTTTAATCCAAAAACTTCAAAATAGTGAGGTGTTTTGTATAATATTTTCAACTCTCTAACTCTCCTTGAACTCTCCTTGAGTGCTTTGCGACTTGATGTACCAAGGTACACAACTACTTATAATGCTTATTCTAGTCTAAAGACTCATAAATTATTATTAACCTCTACACACTCCTAATAAGGATTAAGGTAGTTTTCTAAATGTTGGACAATGGAAAAGGCTTGGGATTCTCTTCTTCTGTGTCTAACATTAATTCAGATATGTTAAACTACAGGTCCTAATTATCTCATAGTTTCCACTCTTATCTTCACAATCACAACAAAATCTCATCTAAATAAATGCAAACAAGTGTTTACAATATTTCACTCACTTGGTTCACTATTATCTTTCACAGAACACATTCATGTAAACACAAAACACAATATAGTATAAAATTACAACAATGGAGTCTTGTGAAAAAACAATATTTCTTGCTTATTCACGTACTTAGAGCTCTAATACACCTTCACCTTGATTGATCAACGCTTGAATCAGTTACAAAATTGATACTTATGCCTCCTCAATTAGAATTTATTTCCCATAACTAACTTCTAGGTCATATGACCAAGGCCACCATGGAGGTTGCATACTAGGAAAAGGGCTTAAGTGTTATTTTTTAGTTACATGACCAATATTGTATCATATAGAGCCCCCCAAGACACATAAAGATCAAGATTGACCTAAGAACATGTTAGAATTGCTAATAGACCCCTACACCCAATGAGAAAGCTAAAATTGGCTAGGTAAAATTTTAAATTTACAAATAAACCAAAATGGAGTGAAACCCTCAAAATAAAAAATTTTAAACCTCTAAAGCTCTAAGGACACCATAAATGAATCAAAGACACATCTAAAGAAATAAGAAACCCAAAATTTGATTGTTATAATCCTAGAATAACCGTAGAATAGCCCTTGGAGTGATTCCCCTACATCATTCCACCCATTAGATATGGTCTCCATTGCTTCACTGCATGAAGTTTGCCTATAATTTTCCTTATCACAAATTGGTTTTGATATTTCTTACCTTTGAATTGAAGGGTCACAAAGTAAACGGGATAAACCTCTTGCATGAGTACTACCATCATACCATACCCTAAAGCATCACATTCAACAATGAATGTTTTGGAAAAATATAGGGTGGCTAGAATTGGAGTGATACACATGGCCTCCTTCAACTTATAAAATACAATGGTAGATTACTCATTCCAATGGAAATATTCCTTATTCAATAAAGCTATGAATGATGTTTCTATACTACCATAATTCCTTACAGATCTACGTTAATAACCTATAAGCCACAAAAATACTTGGATATTCTTTAGGGTTTTGGGAACATTCCATTCAAGAATGGATTTTATCTGTTTAGAATCCACTTTAACACCTTCATAAGAGATGATGTGACCCAAATATTCAACCTCTTTGACTCCAAAGGAACACTTAGAGGGCTTTGCATAAAGTTGATGTTGTTTAAGAATTTCCAAGATCTTATTTACATGATTCAAGTATTCCTCCCATGTCTTAATGTAGATTAATATATCATCAAAGAACATTAAAACAAAATTCTGTAGAATTTTATTAAATATAGAATTCATAAAACTTAGAAATGTAGATGGTGTATTTGTGAGTCCAAAAGGCATTACTAGTAATTCATAACAACCTTCATGTGTATGGAAGGTTGTTTTTAAATATCCTCATCCTTGATTCTAATATGATGATATCCAAAATGAAGATCAAGTTTTGTAAAGTAAACATCACCATGTAACTCATATATGAAATCATCAATTATAGGAATAAGAAACTTAGCTTTGAATATGTACTTATTGATTTCCATGTAATAAGGACATATGCACCTATTGTCATCTTTTTTCCGCACCATCACTATGAGAGAAGAGTAATCAATTTGACTATAACGGATAATTAATAATTCTAACATTTCTTATACTATCTTATCAATCTCACTCTTTTTCACATAGGGGTATCTATAAGTTCTAATGTTGGTCGATTGGCTCCCTAGTACTAGCTAGAAGGCATGGTCATGGTATAGTTTTTGAGGTAAACATTTTGGCATATCTCTATACACAACTAACTTCTTATATATAATTTATTTTATATTTGATGGTATAATTACATGTGACTGATGTGATGCCAATGAAAATAGTTGTGCCACGAGCCCCTCTATAACTTTTTGAGTAATTTTTACATATGGTGAAAGATCACCAACTATCGGGACTTTTCTCTTAATCCTTTTAGTTCTAAACTCCTTTTGACTGAAAATGCATGAGCAACTCTTGGAAGTTCATATCAATGGTTCCAAAGATGGCAAGCCATTGAACTCCTAACATAATGTATTCTCCTCCCATGGAAATGACATATATAGGGCTAGTTAACAAGTAATCTTCCATGGTGAGTTTAATGTTATGAAATTTTCCTAAACAACTAGTAGTACCCCCATTAGTGATCATTACTTGACATTATGAATATGGATAAACAAATAAGTTTAAGTGCACTACCAACTTATGATTGATGAAGTTTTGAGTACTTCTAAAGTCAATAAACATTGTTACCCTCTTTTTTTGAAGAATCCAACCACTTTGAGGGTTTGGGGAGTGTTAATACTTGAAATTACATGACATGATATCGATAACTGGGGATCTCCTAAATCCTCTTCTATCTCGACCATGAACTCTAACTCTTCATCTTCTTCCTTCTCTTTATCTTTATTATCCCCCTCAATATAGAAATGTTTAGCACATTTATTGTCACAGTTAAAACACAACCCTTGTTCTCTCTTATCTTTAATTTGTTGAGATGTCAGTCTAGCTACCCTAGGGAATGATGGTGTCGAGGTGTTATGATCTCTGATATTAGTGAAATTTTGAATCCTACTAGAAAGAAATTTTTCCTTTTCCCTACATGCCATGATAATATAATCAAAAACCTTACGAGGATTAAACATATGCACCTCATTTGCAATGTGTTCCTTAATACCCCCAAGAAATAGGTCATTTATATTATCTTGAGTAATATTTTCCACCAGTAAGGATAGGTTTTGGAATTGATGAATTTAATCCTTGACTAATCATGTTTGTCTTAACTTTGCTAATTGGCTAAAGTAATTCTCTAACACACTAGAATTATAGTGCAATTACAAATATTTGTAAAAAAATTCCATGTGACATTGAGACCACTCTTTTTCCTTTGAGCATATAACCATCGATACTAAAAAAACTAGTAAGGTTCAAGATACAAGGTTGTCGTGGTCATCTTTTTTCCATATGGAATTTTATGTAGATCAAATAAATTCTCGATTTTGTTAATCCAATTAAGTAGATACTTTCCATCAAAGTTACGCATTTCTACTTTTGGTATCATGTTCTAGGTATCCTGAGTATTTGTATTTGGATTGGTTTGGCTAGAAAATCCACCCTTGATATTTTTTCCACCTTGGTTGATTAAAGGTTGATGATGAACCTGTAAACACCAAAATTTGGTCATAATTCCATTAAAACACCATCAATTAAATTATCCATATCCTACCCATTCATATCCCCTAGTGCACATGTTAATTAAATTAATTAAATTAATTAATATCCTCACTTAACCACCTCACCCAGCCAACTCACCTAGCCACCTCACTCAAATGACCTACTCAAACCTCATTAATGACCTAATACCAAGTCTAAGTTTATCCTAACTAACTAGGACTTATTCTAAACCTATACTTAACTCCTATTAACAAACCTAAAAGGAATATTACTCATCCTTATGTGATTTATCACTCAAGACTCAGATGAAGATTGGATACCACACCAAAAATAGCAACAATCAAGCTATTTTTGGTTAACCTAGATTTTCCCGCCTTGACCGACACCGGTTATATCTCAACTGACGTCGGTCACCTAACCATCGTCGGTTAGGTTAATTACATTTCCAAAATTCTTTTCCTAGGTTGGTCATTCGATTCAGGATCTCATACAAACTGAGACTTGGAGTACTTGAAATTTTTGAAGCACTCACGCAAAGGAAAATATACGAAAGAACTGCCAACAAGCATTGGCATTCATCATATTTTTCACGATCACGGATTCACACAGAGAAGCACATAGTTTTGAACTGTAGCGGCACTAACACAATGTTTCTTCTCTTTGGATCTCTTCTATCACCATCCTCATCACTTGTATTCTCCAAACCTACTCTTTAGTAGTTCCTCCTAGCCAAAAGGGAGTTCTTACAATCAACTTGGATCAAGAAATTAGAACATGCGCACAACCTTCAACCAACATCACAAACATGTATTCTTCCTTGGCCTTCAACCCTTATCTTTTTCATTAATTTGTTAAGAATCTGATGAAACATTTTAGCACACCTGGTGGGACCTATCTAGGGTTCCTTTCATTAATTTATTCTTAGGGAACTTTTGTATGTTTATTTCTTTTCAAAAGAAAGTAAACATTAAATTATCTCCCCAGAAATCTTCTCTTTCTTCTATTTTTCTTAGTGACATTTGTATTTTGAGACTAAAAAGAATCATTCTTTTTCTTCTTACATTTGCATTAGTGAAAGTCATTCTCTTTCATATTCACTCTTTGTTTACATTAAATATCACATTTCGATTTGGGTTCTAAAATACTTGCATTTTTAGCTCACATTAAAACTGAGGGAAACCTGTACGCTAGAAGTCACGCCTAGCTGATGGTTGACATAATTGAGTCATAGAGAAATTTATATCCTCTCTCTTTTCCGAACTACACAAATATAAATTTACGCATCTTCTTAAACAGCACCTTACATGGAAGAAGTTATCAACGATCACATGATCATAGGATTAACAGTGGGTGCCTAGATGTTTTCTCTATCCAGTCATTAACTCAAAGAAAGGACCACCCCCACCAAAACATAACTTGAAACCACCCTTAGATCTTTCCTCTTCATAGGAAACCTTTCCAACCAAAAAAATTTGTTCTGTTCACAAGTCAGTCTTAAATACCATAAGCCAAAACATAAAAATTCACTTATAGGATTTCGTGTTTTTCTTAACTTTTTCTTGAGTTGTGTTTTGAGTTGTGAGGTCATGTTTTTTATTTTCTTCTTCCTTTCACACTCTGCCATCATAGTTGGTGTATTTCAACTATTTCTGAGTGTGTCAGGATCCATTACTATCATACTTAGGTTTTTGGGTTGATATGCCATTTGATTTAATTCACAAAATCAAATTTTTATTAATTTTTTTAAAATTTCACAATGATCAGTGTTGTTCTAGCGACTGTCATTGGTTTACATATGACCGTCATTGGTTTACCTAACCGTTGTTGATTTCCAACTTTTTTTGGTCATTTTACCAAAAAAAACTCATCACATCTTCTATTCTATTTAAAGTTCTCAGGACATCATCATACCCCTAGAATTTTAAAATCACAGTCAAATACAACTTATTTACTTCATTTTCATCAGTTTTTAACCTCATTTGCAAAAGTGTTGATTTCCCACAATAACGGGTATCGGTCACCCTAATCATCATCGGTTACCCTAACCATCATCAGCTCCTATGTTTTAATTTTTAATTAAAATGACGACTACTTTCACCTCCTGGAATCTATTATTTTCTCTATTTTTGTTGTTTTTCTATGTCATTTATAGAGAACAGATTACCAGGTTTTTTCTAAATCACATAGTTTTAACTTGTAGCCAAGCCAATGCCCTTTTGTTTCACACTAGTCTTCAGCCACTTTTTTCGAGCCTATTTTTTCCTTCCATCATGTTGCCTATGGATCCAACTTAGCCCATTGCTAGTACTGGTAATGAGGAGTTCACAAGACTCCTTGACTAGAATCTCGTTTCCCTATAACACTATCTCACCCACTCATCTACTCGAGACTCATCAGGATAGTTGGTATATGGCATGCCCATGTCTATCCCTCCTACCCTCACCCTCACTTCCATGTTAGCTACTGCTAGCTCGGAATGACCTTGATCCAACTTACTAGATATGGTGTCTAAAATAGACCCCACATCCTCTATAACTACTGCACCTATGACATCTTTCACACCCGTGGTGTCAACTATCCCTTCGTCATCTACCTTGAGCATAGCCCCATCTTCACCCTGTACCTCATATGTACTGGTTGTGTTGTAACCACCCATGGTGTCAACAACCCATACCCCATTCCAAAACCTCATCCTTTCCATCTCATAGTCCCTACCCTCAATTACCACAAGAGTCGTTACGACTACCCCACCTACTTATACATATTGATAACAACCCCTAATCTCATCTATCACCTATTTGGGATACCTTCCACCTACATCTATTGCCCCTTCACAATTATCATACTCGGAACCACCATATACTAGGATGTCATTCACATCATACATTCATCATTAACCACCTTATACTACAGGGGGTGCCTAATCATCACAACCCACCAATGACCTTATTAAAATGATGATGGAAAAGATGCAAACATTGGAAGCATCAATTTCTAGATCTCGCAACTACTTAACTTATGATGAAATTTACAATGATCCCATCCATCCGTCTATTCCCATTCACTCATACCCTGCGCATTGGGAAATGTCCAAATTTAACCGGTTCAATAGTAAAGAAGACCAGTAGTAACATTTGTAGTATTTTAAACATGTGTGTTATCTAGTCACAGACTGATGTTTTACTCCTACGAACAATCCCCATGCCCTTATTAGGACCTTCTTTAGACTAGTATAGTGGTTTGCCTCGACATTCCATTTACTCATTTAATCAAGTGGTTCAAGACTTCCTAGACCATTTTTCAATCAATATCGCCAAGAAGGTCACTATGATTGACTTATACTCAACTTGACAATACGACAACAAGTCTATCACTGATTTGTCACTTGTTGATGAAGCCTTGTCATCCAGCTAACATTCAAGTTGCCTCAAACCAAGATTATAGAGTCGTTCACTAGAGCTTGTGTCAGGCACATATCACCAAATCTATAAGTAAAAACCTTCCGTACCTTCGAGGAAACATTTACTATGGCACAAAAACTTGAAATTTGTGCCATTGAAGAGAACACAATTCAATTGTTAACAAAAATGCCACATTTAAATTAAATCATGCTTCTTCCTCTTCAAAACACCAAAAAAATTATTCAAAAGCCAAAGGATCTACCAATGTGGTAGTTTTAAATGTTGGCCCATCTCACCCCTGTAATAAATAAATGAAAATACCCTCCAATCGGGGAGCCTTATTGTTCAATATTAGAAAAACTTCTTAAGGCCAAAGCCATTGCTCTTCCACCCATAAAACCACATACTAGTTTTGACCCCACTCATCCTATTTCAGCATGGTACAAGGAACATGACTATTGTAACTATCATCACATAAAATGTCATAGCCATGGTAATTGTATAACCTTTAAGAACATTGTCCAGGAAATGTTAGATAATGGAGATCTCATCTTGGAAAACCTGGACGCACCCACCAATAAAATTTTTCATATCTTCAAGAAGTCATTCCATAACCATACCCCTTCATCAAACCAAACCGTTGAACCTTCAAATAATGACAGTAATGTTGATGAGGTCCATGTTGTCTTTAACACCATACCAGCCCTTCTACAATTTCCTTTTATCCCCTCTATTGAGGAGATTCTAGTATGATCTCCTCTACCCACAGAGGAGCCTACTTCCTCTACTCCTTCACCCACATAGGAGTCCCCTTCATCCCCCCTTCACCCATGGAGGAGTCCACAACTTCTGCCAATTTTGGTTCAACATTTACCTCACAACCTAATGAAAAACCAATGATATTAACTCTCCTACCCATTGGGGATTCATCCTCACTTTCTTCTCCACTGAAAGAGGAAACTATCTCATCCTATATGTCATCTTCCCTACCAATAGGGGATCCTTTAGATGCACCATTTCCTGTTGCAGATGATTCCCCATTAGTATTCCAAGATCTTGTTGATCTTCTCTCGGTTCTCTTACCCACACAGTCTGAAGCCAACTAGTTCCCTATGTCACAGACATATTTTATAGGGATTCCTACTAGGCCAACATCATCTTCTCTTACAATAATGAAATTTTCATGCTTAACCAACCGCTTGGATTACGTTGATAATTCCATGCTTTGGGGATGCCTTCGGCAACCCTTATTAACCCAAATGTAAATGTCACTTACAAATACTGACATGATCTATCCAAAGGTATTTCAAGGAACCCAATCACTCATGACCATTCCTGTTGAAACAACATCTTCTTCATCATCCTCGCCTACATCCAAACCTTTACCATTCCTATGCCTAAGAACCTACCTATATCCACACCTTCCCTTGCATCCAAACCCATCACTACCTTGGGTGTCATGCCGACATCAAGCCTAGTCCACCCTCCCATCAAGTTTGATTTAGCCACATCTTCCCAAGCTCACACAAAAACCAATCCTCCACCTAAAATTAAAACCCAACCTTTTAGGCCGTACACACCCGTTTCACCCATAATTCCTTTATCATTTTCACCCCTTCCGTCTATCCTAGGGCCTCACCCATTGACCTTGGCTAAGAAACCACCTATCTAAGGAAAATCAAAAGTGTCACAGCCTTCCTCTTCATCAAAATCCTTTCTTACACCCAACCTATCAACACAACGTACATCTTCATTATTACCTACATCTTTCTTACCACCTATACCCCCACCACTTATAGTAACAACATCAGTACCTATGATATTTCCTTCTCTTCAATTGATACCTTCTACCTTTCCTCTACCTGCAACCTTCATCGTTCTTCCTTTATCACCTTGGATAACTCATCCTCTACCACCATCCGGTTTACCCTCTACATCACGTACACATCCTTCACCTTTACCTTGAAAGGTGCAACCTAAATTGAAAAATCCACAACCCTTTGAAGAGGTAGTTAAGCCTACAACACCTTCTATGGCTAATTCATCTACTATGCTTCTACTCAATATGGTACAACCCAAGCCTAAAATAGTACTACATACCAAACCGGTGGTCAAACCAATCCCATATCTAATTCCACCTCCTGTAGTACCTCAGACATCACAATCACCTACACTTCAATCCAGACCCACACTCACCTCACATTGCGATCCATTGGCAAGGTCTTACACCAACATTCTAGCTAACCTTTTAGAGACCTCTGTCATCACATTTCCACCCCTTAGACCTTACAACCCACTCAATCCCAAACCAAAAGGGTTTGACGATACTAAAATCTATGCCTACCATCACGTGCCAAGACATGATGCAGAAAATTTTAAGGCTCTAAAAACCGTTCTTCTCCAAGTTTATCCTCCTGAAAAAAACTTTGATGATGATGATCTTCTAGATGAGGACCCAATCCCACCTCCACCTATCACTACACATCCTCACCCACTACCTATTCAGTGACCTACACCACAACCTCCAAAACCATTTTATCCACCTCCAAAATTCAAGATCAATATGGTCCGTATATGAGAGCTAGCTAAAACCCCACCAAAATGCCAGTGTACCCTACTAATTTCATAAGGTTCTTACCCCACACTAGGTTTTTTTCCATCATGTCATTATACTTTTCTTGACACACCTTCTCCATCCACCTCTCTTCCTCATATTAACATGATCCAAGTTGCCACTCGCACCCAGAAAGACAAAGGAAAGGAGAAAGCAACTAGCACATCCTCCAATCCTGTGCCTAACATACCATTTGCACCTACACCAAAAATCACCATTTGGGAACCCACATATCCTATTTCTGATGGGGTCACCCGTTGTATAATGATAAAAAAATTATACCAATCCCCTCTAAAAATGCCTTTGTACGACCTTGTTCAAAATTTTCAATCCCATCGATAGGCCCTCATGGAAGTTCTGCAATACATCGATGTTTTACCTAATGACCTAAAACCTATGTCCTCCATTCTCAACCTTCACCCTGTAGCTTTTCTCATCAATTCATACCCTTCCTCTGCACCTACCACTACTCACCAAGTAGCCACCATCATTTTCTCTAATGACAAGATTATACCTCTAGAATCAGATGATCTTGATCCTGCCATTTTCATCTCTATTTATATTGATAATATACGTATTTGGTGCGTTATGATTGATGGTGGTGCTAGCATCAACATCATCTCCTCCCATGCATACAATAAAATGTGCATCCCTTCGAATTGCATTCATAATAACCCGGTTATGTTGCATTCATTCAATGATTCCATTACTTCCACTCTAGCACCATCATCCTCCACATTCGTGTGGGCCCCCGTACCATTCCAGAACTATTCTATGTCTTAGAGGGGGAGTTCCAGTACAACATGTTGCTTGGCTGACCTTGGATCCTTGTCGTGGGTTGTGTTCCTTCAACCTTACATCATTGTGTAAAATTTGAACATGAAGGACATAACAATACCATCCCTATTGACCCTTCACCATTCAAAACCTGTAACACGTTGTACCGACCTAATGATGTCCTTATACCAGTTAAAGTATATACCACTATCGCCACTTCTCTTTCACCCATATCCCCATCCACTGATGCTACTACTACCTTTTCCGCACCTACCTCCTCTATTCCCACTACCGCCATAGCCTCTACATCTGACCCATCCGCTAACCCATCTACTTTTCAACCAACCAATGCTTCTTCTTCCCAATCACCTTGTGATTCATCTATTCCTGATACCCATATACTAACTACCGATCACTTAAAAGGTTTTTTTCAATGTCTCCCTCTAGGGGAGTACCATCTGTACAACATCGACACATTCCTTACTCCTCAAGATTATGGTAAACTTCACCAAAATCCTTGCTATGATCACCTCCTAGGCGAGGTTTTCCCTTATGGTACTCCTCACCTTTGTATAAACCTAACCTATGGGGGAATTGATAAATCTAACTACTCACTCGAACCACCTTCCCAAACGTGACCATTATCCTTCGACCTTCAATCTCTCACCAACCGTCACTTCTCCCACACTTTCCTCCATTGTTGTGCATGGAAGGGATTTGGATTTTTATTCTATGTACAAGGCCACCATAGTGTCATCTTGTGTACCACATGTAAAAACAATGACTACAGTGGTATTGGCTTCACCGAACCATCTTCCAAGAAAGCCCACATTGAACTCATTGAGGATGACAAACCTTCTTTAGGACATTTACTACCTTCACCTCCTTCACTCACGGAGTCTATGGATCTAGAATCCATTCCTCCTAACTACTTTTTTTTCATAAAAACCATTTCCCTGGGACCTCTGACTTATAAACATAATGATGAGGCTCCCTCTGTTCTTCCCTTCATGTATCTTGACATGATCAATGATGATACACATTCTATTGACGTTGTTCAATGTCAGGACGATGAGTATATTATCACCTATCTTGGTGCGGAGGATTCTTATATTCATCGGCCATTTCCTTATGAGACATAACCCATGTTAAATGAATTGACCATAGAAATTAATATTAACACTCAAGACGACCCCCACATTCTAAAGATATGCCAATCTTTACACACAGCTAAACATGAAGCTTTTCCCTCATTTATCTGAGATCATAGTAATTTTTTTTCTTGGTTCTACATTGATATGCCTGATATTGACCAAAACATTATGGTCCAGAATATCATAACTATTCTTGAAGCCAAACCCGTAAAACAAAAGCTGCAAAAAATACATCCTCACATTTCCCTTCTTATCAAAGAAGAACTTAAGTGCCTTCTCTCGGTTTCATTCATACTACCCATTTATTATCCCTAATGAATCTCTAACATTGTTCATATCACAAAAGTGACAGGAGGACTCCACATATGCATGGATTTCTGCAACATTAATTTATCCTGCCTTTAAGATGAATTTCCTCTACCTAGTATAGACTAACTAGTTGATCTCACCACTGGCCATGAGATGTTATCACTCATGGATGGATTATCAGGTTATAACAAAATATTACTTGCCCCAGAAGATAAACAAAAAACCACCTTCATAATTGCTTGGGGGACCTTCTTCTATAGATTCATGCCCATTGACCTTAAAAATGCAGGTGCTACATATCAGTAGGACATGAATTATATCTTTCAGGACATCATGCATCACATATTGGAAGATTAAGTAAACAATATTCTTACCAAATCCAAACACCTTGTAGTCCTTAAGGTCATTTTTTACTGTCTCATCAAGTATTGTGTTCACCTTCAACCTAAGAAGTGTTTCTTCACTATCCTCTCACAAAAATCCTTTGTTTAATCATTTCTTTGCATGGCATAGAATTTGATCCCACTAAAATAAAGGTTATTCTTGAAATTCCTCCGCCTACTAACCTTCACCAACTATGTAGTTTTCTAGGCAAGTTGCAGTCTATTCGTTGTTTTATTTTACAGCTTTCTAACCACTGCCACCCCTTTCATCATCTCCTCAAAAAGGAATTATCCTTCAAATAGGATGATGAATGCCACCAAGCCTTTGAGGCCTTAAAAAATCACCTCCTCCAACCACTTGTATTCATTCCTCCTAAGGATGACCAACCATTTTAACTTTACATTTCTACTACATATAATTATTTGGGAGCCATGCTCATTGTTGATCAGTCAAACTCTAGCACTTCGTGCAGAAAATATAGAAGTTTCACGTGAGAGAACAGAGCACATTTAAAGGTGCAGAAGTATCAGAGAGGATCATGTGCAGAACAGAGACAGATTTAGGACTTATCCATTTTCATGATGAGGATCCATTTTTGGAGATATCGTACGGAGTAATCAAACCGATTAGAGACTTATGTGTCACACATTGGCTATTTTTGGATGATCAGATACAAAGCACTTTGTATGGATGCAGGTTAAAGATAGAATTGTGAACTGATAGTTAACAAAGAAAGATCTATTGCTAACATTCTTGCATGTAAGCCTATTTTTGTAATGGCACGTGGCTAATAATAGAATGTAACCTATTTTGGGATTAGATAAGTAGTGAATGGAAATTCCCCACCCTTATATATGTAGTGAACTATGTAGTATATATCTAGAGATAGAGAGAGAGGATAGATATACATGTGAGAACTAGGGTATAGTGAGATTATGTTGCTGGATATGTTACGTGCATGAGCGTATACTATTGTTATTGTAATGAAGCTTCTGTGAATACCGCAGCTAATATAATGGATATTATGGACTGAAACAAGTTGTTCTCGTGGTTATAATTCAGTATAGCATGCTTGATTCCATTATGGTTATCTATTAAAGTCTGTTATGTTCTGGATATAGACCTAAATATGTATTGTATGAAAGATATAATAGCTATAGATCTGAATGATTAAAGTCTTCATTATGCTAAAATCCTATAATAGCAACCCTAAAGAGGGGCATAGTACCTTCACATGCTTCAGGTGAGTACTTAGTATAGGCTGAGTGATGTGCCAGAGCGCCTGGGCTTGTATTGCTAAATTCTAGGTTGCATCATTGGTTCCATTGTTGGGACCTCATTTTCATTTTTTTTCAGGATGGTTCATGATGAAGATATATTAGTTGACCTTAGAAAGTGTTGAGGAGTGGATACATGATCTGGAAGAAGAATACACATGGTGGTTAAGTACTGGATCTAAGTTTAATGCACGCGGGTGGGTGGAACAGAACCTGTATGACATTTTATATGAGATATTCTTTGTTATCTTTCTAGTAGAATTATATGAGTATCTGATTGCTTATGCATCTAAGTGGAATTAGAGGTATCACGCACTTGTCTAGATGTAAGAAGAATTTTAGGACCTTTATGATGCTGATCTGATTTGGACTCATGTTGTGGATATGTGGTTCCATGGTGTTTTGAATAGTTATATCTTGGGGTACTCAATTTCCACTTATTCGTGTTCAGAGGTAGCTAAATTCTAGATTTTACGATATCCAAGGGGAACTTACCTATAAGGAATTCCACTAGCGATCAAGATCCTAATGGTAAATTTGAATTTGGAGAGTAAACCAATGGCTAACCAAACCCCACCATATGCAGGGGAAGGAGCAGGTTTGATGAAAGATGGTAGACCTAGTGGTAAAAAGGTAGAGAGAGGAAAGGTGGCTTAAGTATAATGAGGCACGTGAGAGGGAGATAGAGAAGCAACAGGAGGTTACAGAGAAAATGGCATTGTGGAGAAAGATAGTTTGGGAAGGATTTGAAGTTCATGCAGAAGACATAGAACCCAAGCCTCAGGAATGCCCCCATTTAAGAAAAAATGATAGAGAACCCTCCTCAGCCTCACATAGAAGTGCGATAATAGAGATGACCTTGACGATGGGTGTGCATCTGAATCCACATGGAAACCTTGACCTTGCGCTTGGTTTTCTAGCATCCAATACGATAAGAAGTCAACAAGCTAATTCAAAAAGTGGGAGAGTAGGAGAAATTCTTATAAGAGGCATAATGATGGTAGCACAAATGAATGTTTTGTTATATGGGAGTACCTTTTCAGGTGTATCATCTACACAGAAATCAGGTGCGTATATTTTTGGACTATCTTCTAGGAGTGGTAATGCTTCACAGATTGTTGAGGTATAGTTCAATTCTACTATTCAAACATAGGGAAGTACATCTTCTGGTCTGAACCCAACTACAGGTTTAAGATTAGGAGGCTTAGGTAGATTTAGCTCTGGTAGATCTGGTTGGATCAGGTGGGAAATGTCCACACTAACCCCAAAATATTTACATGGAGATGTCTCTTCATCTTCCAGACTATAGGGGCATAGAAGATGCTACTAAACATGTGTATATGTCTGAAATATTATGACATGCAAAAGGAATCATGGCTTCTGAGCGTAGGGAAATCTAATTTTCTATTACGTTACAAGGGTGCGCACACAGTTGGTACAAAATGTTTGACCCTGATCATACTTGTGTAGACTATACAACTTTAAAATATGCATTCCTTAAAGAGTTTCACACACCTGAGTTTTAGTAGAAGAGTATAAGTGCACTCAAGAATATTAACCAAGGCAGTAGTGAGAGTGTTAAAGAGTATGATGCCCATTTTGAAACGTTGTTATCTAAGCTTTCTTAAGATATACACATAAGCCAACATGTGCAGTGGTTCATTGGGGGCCTAATTACCCCTTTTAGAAGGGAATTATCACATAAGACATATACTGATCCATGCGAGGAACTTGAAGCAACCTTATGCGCTGAGGCAGTTGGAAGTATAGATATTAGGGTGAGCCCATTCTTAGAAGTAAAGATCACAGCTATGGCAAAACAGTTGGAGAAACTATAAGAAAATTCAACAAATGAGATGCGCATAGGGATTTGGTGTACAGATTGTGAAGTGGAAGGTCACACAAAGGATAGTTTTCATCACAGATCAGTATGATCATTGCTTTTGGATTTTGATATATGCCATTTAAGCCATGATGCTAATCATTGCCCATTATTACAACATGTGATAAAGAAGAATGTTTCAAGCTACTATAAAATATGCAAGTCCATGACTCATGACACAAAATATTGTCAGCTGATTGGTTAGATCCATGATGTTATAGATATTGGTGTATGATAGACAAGAGTTTTAGATAACTCTAAGGGAAAGAATGAGCATCAAGACCGGGATCACAATTAGGTGCATTGTGATTGGAATGAAGGGAGTTTTGAAGGTAGTCATAGTAGAGGTCAAGGATACCACAGTGGATTTGGAGGATGAGGTCGTGGTAGTGGAAGAAGTGAGTTTCATCATGGAACATGTTATACATGTGAATCTCCTGACCACTACATGTGTGAATGTCCTCATAATATTACATATTATTTCTATGGAAATCATCATAGCTATGAGGAGTGACCAAAATTATATGAGCATATTAGTAAGAAGAATAAACAAGAAAACAAAGGCATAGTGATGGTTAAGATACAACACGTTGTTGAAAACTAGTGGATGCAAAAGTTGGAGGCAGAGTCCAAGGAGCTGTAAGTGAATATCACAACTCGTGATGAGGTGGCACGTGCAAGAGAAGCATTGCAGAAGAATCCTACCATCACTAAGGAGGAGGCTCTACATGCACAATACCTAGATCATGTCCATCAAAATGAGGTCTATCAGGAAACCATGGAATTTCTTACGAATCTTCAGGGTGAGATACAATACTTAAAATATCAATCATGGAATATGGAGCAAAAGAAAGTATCAGAGATGTTCCAAACTGATATAGATTACTTAAAATAAGTATGTAAAATGTTGTGCCAGGAACATATCATTCCATTATTAGGGGATTGGTTAAAAGGAAACACTCCATGCAAAAGTATTGAGACTGGATGACATATCCTACATACAAATCTTCCCCCTCATTGCCTAGATTATGATAAGGAAATCACTCTGAATGTTTTTGTGGATGGGTTACTTCTAAGTAATATACTAATTGATACAGGCACAAAAGTCAATGTTCTTACCTTAGATGTATCAGTCCAAATGGGAAGACCCTCATTGTATCCATCCTCTAATATATTATTCATGGCTAATAGAACTAAGGCCACTCTTACTGGATTTTTGAAAGATGCATCCATTACATACAAGGGGCCAAGTTCACTGGATACTTTGAGGTTTTAGTGCTGGTAGAGTCAGATAGCTTCTTGGCTCTATTGGGGCATCCTTGGTGCTATGTAAATTATTTTTATCTTCAGTTCAACAAGGGCTATATTAGTTTTGAAAACAAGGAGGAGAGATTTATTATCCCTTTAACAGATGGTAAATCCATGCCCTATGTTGAGGCCTTAAGTGAAGAATATCTTAATAGGATTTATGTACGTGTCATCCGAGATCCAGAGATACTTGAGCCAAATAAAGAAGGAATAATTCAGTAGGATGATGTACAGTTCATTAGTGATACAACAAGTCTTGCTTGTGATAAGTGGGCTCATAGCACTTATGAGTTGGTAGGTCATGAAGTAAAGAGGATATTTCCTAGAGGAAGAAAACCACATTATGTCAGGAGAATAGGTAACAACTCGGTACCTTGTTACACTAGAGAAGGAGATCCTATGGTATTCCTATGTGCCATGGAAGAATAGTGGATAGCCCTGTTGGAAAGAAGAAATATATTAGCATATACACTACGTGGGACAACAACATGTTGGTGGCTGGCCTACAAGGATAATCTTATAGGATGGAATGAAATTAGGATTGCTATTACTACTAGATTCCTCAAGAGCAATACACTTGCTAAAATGTGTACTTATTATGGTGATCAACCTACTCAGTACCAAGTGTGAGAGACTCTAGACAAAAGGGCGGGAAGGTTTACCACCTTCCCTATGGGTGCACAAGTTTTATTCAACTTTACAATGATGTGCGTGTGCTTGGTATTTATATGTAGAACTCCATAGAGAGACTGAAAATTGGTAGGATTTAGCTACAAGAATGACCTAGACATTTGAATTCTTCTCTATGAAACCTCCAGTGGAAGAATCATTGAAATTCATAAAGCGCTTAACAATGGGAGATAGTGCCAAGGCTGAAAAACTCCTTCAATAGTTACTGGATGAAGGAGACTCAGGAGCACATCTTGTTGGAGAAACAGAGGTGGGTACAACATTAATTCAACACACTTTTCTTGAGAAGGAAAAAGTAAAAATGGTCTACTTAGTGGATGACGAAGAAGTAGAAAATATATATGTAAATCATTCAACAGGTAGGCGTGAGGTATTGGATAGTGCAGATACGACCACGCGCACCTATCATGAACCTATGAAGATAAATAAGATGAATATTGAATCAGAGGCTGAGCCTAAGGAAGCCATAATTAGGGACTATTGGTTAGACTCTGAAGTGGCAAAAATCATAGAGTTACTAAAGGATTACCGGGACTTATTCCCTAGGGGGTACCATGAAATTAAAGGTGTGCATGAATCATTAGGGGAGATGAAGATAAAACTTAAAGAGGGTGTGCACCTAGTTAGAAAGAGACCCTATAGGATGAAACCCAACTTGCATGAAAAGGTCAAAGAAGAAATTGAAAAAATGTTGAAGTCTAGGATTATCAAGCCCCTTGATGAGTCAGAATGGGTTAGTCCAATGGCGATAAGTATCAAGAAATATGGAAGGATTAGGATTTGCATGGACTACATGGAGATAAATGATACATGTGTGATTGATCCCTTTCCTACGCCATTCACTAAGGAAATACTATAAGGTGTTGCAGGGTGCAAAATCTATTCGTTTACAAATGGGTTCTCTGGGTATCATCAAGTTAGGATTTCCCAAGAGGATCAGGAAAAGAATATGTTTACTACTAAATGGGGTAGCTTCACCTATATTGTAATGCATTTTGGTCTGAAAAATGCACCTATTGTATTTTTGCTCATAGTTGTTCAAGCATTCAAGGAATTTATTTACAACTTCGTATAGGTCTATTTAGATGATTGGACGATGTATGGATTAGTTAAGTATCATTGTGACAATCTAAACTTGATGTTTGAAAGATGTAGACAGTTGAGTATCTCATTAAACATTAAGAAGTCCATATTTGCTACACCATTTAGGATATGGTTAGGACACATAATCAGCAAGGAAGGTTGTTGATTGATCCAGCCAAGGTTGTAGTCATTATATGCCTAAGTGAGCCTACCAGTCAGAGTGAGGTGCATAATTTTTGGGTTAGATAGGATATTACCAGAAGTTTATCAAAGGATATGCCAAAATTTCTGCACAGTTGGAAGAGTTATTGAAAGGGAAAGGTGCGTTCTACTGGGGAGAACCGCAGTAGCGTGCATTTGAGACGTTAAAGGAAAAACTTATTACTACACCTTTTCTACGTTTTCTTTCGTGGGACCCACCTTTTCATGTACATGTTGATGCCTCTAGAACAACCATTGGCGCGATGTTAACTCAACTTGGAAAAGGTATTATAGATCATCCCATCTATTTTTCTAGTAGAAATCTGACTCCTAAAAAATAGAATTACACCACTACAGAGCATGAGGCTTTGTCAATGATCTATGCACTCCATAAATTCTGCTAGTACCTACTAGCTACACCATTTGTATTTTATACAAATCACATGGAATTGAAGTATTTGGTCAAAAAACCTATTCTACAAGGGCGCATATGTCGATGGGTGCTCTTATTTCAAGAATTTTATTTCACATTTGTGGTGAAACTAGGGAAAATTGATTCTAAACCAGACCATCTATCAAAAATATAGTTAGGAGAAGAAGCACAGGAAATTAAAGATACCATGCCAGATGCACAATTATACAGGTTACAACAAGTGCCATTAGAACTATAAGACATTGGTGTCTTTCTATGAAAAGGGATGGCACCATAAGGAATGAAATCCTTGGTGAAGAAACAGTTTTCTATATGTGCAACCCCCTATATGTTAATTAGTGGTGACCTGTACAAATTAGGCTGAGATGAAGTATTACGCTGTTGTGTATTAGAACATGAGTGCATGGATATTATGGAAGAAGCTCATGGTGGTATTGCAGGTGGCCACTATGCCGATGATGCCACTGTGCGCAAGATTCTACTCATTGGATTATGGTGGGAGACCTTGTATAAAGATTATAAGGAATTTTATAAGGCTTGTGATCGTTGTCAACTCCTTGGAAAACCAGATCAACAAGCTGAAATGCCTCTAAGACCCAGTACTAGTGAAGAACTGTTTGAGAAATGGGCTATAGATTTTGTGAGTCTTATTTCACCAGCTGCACACACAACTAGATTACATTACATCATAACTTGCACAGATTATTTGAAAAGATGGCCATAAGTAGCACCTATAAAGGATTGTATAACGGCCACACCATCTAGGTTTCTTTGGGAAAATATTAGTACAAGGTATGGATGTACTTTAAGTTTGACTAGTGATAGGGGCACACATTTTCTTAATGAGAAAATCAAAATTCTATTAGATGAATTCATGCTTTCACCCCATAAGACTACACCATATCATCCTCAAGAAAATGGGACTGTTGAGGCTTTCAATAAAATTCTAAGCCAAACACTGACAAAAATTTGTGATGTTGGAAGAAAGGATTGAGATCATAAAGTATTTATAGTACTTTGGGCATATCGGAATACATATAAAAGGTTGAACAAAGCCACACCATTTTAGTTAGTGTTTGGCACATAAGCAATTCTTCCTATGGAATTTATGTTACCTTCTTTACGTATTGCGCACACTGGAGGTCTTGCTGATGAGCAGGCATTAGAAGAATGCATTGAAATGTTAATCAAATTAGATGAACGAAAAGCCATAGCACGTTGGAGTAAAAAACAAGAAAAGGCCAGGTAGAAAACATGGCATGACAGGCACATTTGGGGTAAAACACTTGAGATAGGAAAAATGGTACTCCTTTATGATTCTAAGTTTTTGTGCCATCTATGCAAATTCAAATTAAATTGGCTGGGTTTGTATGTTATCACTCACATACTCGAATCAAGCGCTTATCAGTTAGAGGCCTTTAATGGAATACAGTTACCCAGTTACTTCAATGGGAGTAGGCTAAAGTCATACTATAAATAAGTCTTCTTGGTGTTTGTAATAAGGTACTGTTGTCATTTAGATTAGGTTTCCAACTATGCATTTCCTTAATGTGTTTATTTATTGGTTGCTATGCTTTGTCAATTTAGTTGGTGTGTTTGTGTAATAAGTGCGTTTACGCGTGAGAAGCTAATTACTCTTTGAAGAATTTTTTTCGCAGAGGACTACACATACCCTTAGTGTGGGGTAGGTTGTTGATATCTAGGTACAAGACTATTGAAAATAAGTACACATGAAAGGAACTATCTGTGCATGTTATTCAAGGTTGGAAAGTTGAAAAAAAAGAGATTTCTTCTGGACACAAGGACCATAGATAAAGAGGAATGAAGAAATAAGTATAACGTGATGTAAGCAGGGGCTGAGAAGACTACCAATGAAAGGCGTAGTGCTAAGGTAATTAGGCACATGGAAGCACTTTCAAGAGAAGTCTACAACCAAAATGTAGAAGGGCACGCTAGAAGATTATAGCTTAGGCATGACAAAGTACCGCATGGAAATAATGAATATGGTCACTTAATGAGAGGATTGTTGGTAGTGGAGGAGTAATAAATGCACTAAATATTTGAAATTCTATATAAGGATGGGATGTGAGTTCATTTTTACCATTGTAATTGAGAGAATTTTGAAAGGGTTAAGTGCGAATGAGCTAAGAAATCATTTTGAGGTGCAAAGAGTGTGAAACCAGATGTGGAGAGAAGGGTTGTGCACTAGAGAAGCTTGTGTTACAATAGGTGAAGGGTTGAGCGAAGCAGATGTGCTAAAAACAAGCTAGTGCATGTGATTTCCACTAGGGCATGGATATTTAAGCTAGGGTTTTAATTTTCTCGACTACAGAGGGAAGAAAAGAGAGATTTTTCAAATGGCACCAAATAAAGCACCCGCAGCAGGAGATAAAGGGAAGAAGAGATTTCTCCCGAGAGTAATTTTTCAGAAATGCAGTATCTGAAGAGTGTGATTATGGGATAAGAATGGTATTCCCATATCTACCAATGTAAAATCAATGAATACAACCATTGAACATCAGATAATAAGGAGCTTGATGTGTTATTGAGCACAAAAATGAACAAGCACATGGCAGAGGATATGCCAGTATATGATGATGTTGGTGAGAAGTTGCTGATGCAGATTGGAGGCTACCATATTTTGGAAAGTATGAACCATTGTATAGGTGGTTGATGAGAAGATTCGATGAGGAATTCTTATATTTTAATGGATGCATGGTAAGAATCACAACTACTTTGAATTCAATGGTGACAAGACTAAGGGCCTTAAGGATGGATCTAGATAATGATTTAACTGATAAAGTTGTAATCCTAGAGATGAGGAAGGAGATGGGATATACCAAGGGTCTATGTGGCATGGAAATTGACAAGTTGAAGAAGTACCTAGTAGTGCAGGAAACTACACATCTTGTGACAAAGTTGAATGACCAAGGAAGGTGATCACAGGTAAACACAATGTGGTTACATGTCGCCAAGAAGATGTCTCAAGAAGTGGTCTACAACATTGTAGGTCACATAGCAAAGACAATCATCAAAGAAGTGTGGACAAGTGATAAAATAAGTTTTGGCATTTTTTTATTGTCCTTAGTATTCATGGAGATTGGGATGCCTGATGGGCTAAAGGAGAAGATTTGGGAGTACCCCACGGAACACAAGTCACCTGTAGAAAGGTTTGGCAAGTAATTTTGTGATTAATCAATGAGTAGACCATTCAAGCAGAGGGCGGAGATGTGGTATGATATACTCCACATGGTGTTTGAGGAATAGTGGCGCATACCCAAGGATTTATCTTTGGTGGTGAGTAAGGTAGTTCAGTTTTTCGTATACCAACATTTTTGCATCATGTGATTTGCGAAGAAGGATGGGGCTTGGAGCCCATGGTGTAAAATTTTGTATGACTTCATAGCAAGGTATTTCCAAGCATCAGTCCATCTGTTCTCAGATGCACGCCAATTAACCTTCAATGAAGACAAGGTAGATTGCAACTACCACACTCTGGGGAAGAAGTATGTATATCCAAGGTGAAATGCATACATTGAAAGACTTATTTTAGATATTATAAGCATGAAACATGTGAGCTTTGTAGTTGGGGACACTGGAGCAATGCTTGTGTACTTGCAGCTTAAACCCAAGCTAGAGAATGCTAAGTATGTGGATAATGATTTCGTGCTCCAAGGGCCACAAAAGGGTAAGCATACAATGGAAAATGTTCCAACACCCAAGCCCACGGAAACAATTCAAGTTGATGATGAAGAAGAAGAGCATGAGGATGGTGGCGGTCTGGAACACAGAGGTAGAAGATAGCCTCCAAATAAGGATGAAGATGAGAATGAAACTATTCTACCTCAGCCACAATAAGGGGATGATGAGGACTTGGATGTAGTCTAAGGAGAGTGTCGATTCAAGAGAGTATTCGGGATAACAAGGACCCAAGGTGCTACTCCGTAAATAGTGCTTAAATCACCTTGACTCTCTCCAAAAAAGGAGAAAACTGAGAAAAGGATAAGGAAATTAAATTTGAATGAGGAAGTGGAAGATTCGGAGGAAAGTGCACCCAATTCTCTTACACTTCCAGAGAACATGGAAGAACAAAAAGACAAAGAAATGAAGGATGGATAAGAGGAAGAAAAGGGGGCAGAAGAGACAACAACAAAGACTGCTCAGGACATAGCAGCACAAGTTCCCAATCTTGAAGCCCAAGTTCTTAAGCAGCCTAGATCAAGAAGAATAAGTGGGGAGTATATTCCACCAGCCATGGGCTACACCAAGGACATAGTTAAAATTTTCCACGCCCGTTTCCATAGCACAATGCCAAAAAAGGAGTTATATTGTTGGGATTTAATGGATGAAGATATGGCAACAATGTGCACAAGGAAGCAATTGTCATGGTCGATGCACACACACATAGATGAACCATACTTTGATGTGTGAGGAGTCATGCATGTCAAGGAGGTTGAAAAAGACACCTCAAGCCAGAAACATAACAGTAAATCCTACTATTATGTCAAATGAATAGGTGAGCAATGCTTTGGTGAAAGTCTCAATAGAATTTACACATTGGAATATGGACAAATATTCCACAATTAGGGTGCTAAGGGAGGAGATTAATACTAAGGATGAGGAGATAACGTACCTAAAATAGGAAAAATACTTGGCACAGAAGAAGAACGTTGTGTTTATCAGCATGTCAAAGGAGATTGGTGATAATTTCATAAAGGATAGGCTACACTTAGAGCTAAAGGTACCCAAGAAATTTCCTTCAGCAATACATTATGTCAGTACATTGGTGGACTTAGTGCTTGAATGTGAACCTCTGCGCATGCCTGAGCCAACGGATCCAACACAGGAAGTAGAGTGATAAAAGGCTTTAGTGATTTGTAAGATTGCATCATATGAAGGATTTCTTCAGAGCTTACAGGTGGATCTTAAGAAGGAAGACCAAGCATTGAATATTTATACAGTGTCAGAGGCTATTATAAGGACCAGGACCATTTTAGAAGATAATGAGGTCCTGAAGGCCATGAAGTATGAGACATTGGGCCACACAGAATGGGTAGCACTTGTTAAGAAAAATCTTGAGGCATTTACAGCCACTCAAGAACCTCAGAAGGAAAGGCTGGATGAGCCTTGCAAACTCATCACTCAAAAGATGGACTTGTTAGAAGGGAGAATGATTGACATGTCCAGCATCATGTTGGTATTACATAATGAAAAAGGAGAGATTTCAAGGGATAAATTAGAGTCAATTGCAGTGGATATTCCAGAGAAAGTAGAGGCCATGCTCAATGACTGGCAAACCTTATAGGTAGAGATAAAAGAGGAATATCCATAATTGATTATTTAGGTTGTAGTAGAAAATACTGCAGGTTAAAGGCATTCTTTTATTCATCCAAATTCTTATATTCTTCTATTCATATTCTTTGATTCGTTTTTGGAGACAAACATTTTCGGGGTGGCAATGAAACTAGTGTGGGGTAATGTTGATCAGTTAAACTCTGGCACTTAGTGAAGAAAATACAGAAGGCATGCATGAGAGAAAAGAGTGTATTCAAAGGCACAAAAGCATCATAGAGGATCACACACAGAATAGAGATAGGTTTGGGACTTTTCCATTTTCATGATGAGGATCTATTTTTAGCGATAGTGTGTGGAGCACTCAAACTGATTGGAGACTTGCACATCACACATTGGCTAGATTTGGATGATTGGCTATGAAGTGCTTTGCATGGATGCAGGTTAAAGATAGAATTGTGAATTGATAGTTGACAAAGAAATATCTATTGCTATAATTCTTGCATGTAAGCCTATTTTTGTAATGGCACATGGCTAATAATAGCATGTGACCTATATTAGGATTAGATAAGTGGTGAAGGGAAAGTCCCCACCCTTATAAATATGTGGTGAACTATGTAGTAGATGTTTAGAGAGAGAGAGAGGATAGATATACATGTGAGAACTAGGGTATAGTGAGATTATGTTGTTAGATCTATTATGCGCATGAACGTATACTATTGTTATTGTAATGAACCTTATGTGTATTTACTGCAATTGATATAATGGAGATTATGGACTGAAACATGGTGTTCTAATGGTTATAATTCAGTATTACATGCTTGATTCCATTATGGTTATCTGTTAAAGTTTGTTATGTTCTAGATATAGACCTGAATATGCACTATATGAAAGATATAATAACTATAGATCTGAATGATTAATGTCTTTATTATGCTAACATCCTGTAACAAAAACCCTAAAGAGGGGCCTAGTACCTTCACGCGCTTTGGGTGAGCACTCATTCTAGGCTGAGTGATGTGCCAGTGCGCCTGGGCTTGTATTGCTAAACTCTAGGCTACATCACTCACTCATCATGACAAGAAACATAGGGAGAAAGTGGTTTATTATATAATTCATACGCTTTTGGACTATGAAACCTGACCCATGCTAAAAAAATCTGTTTAGCCTTAGTTTATGTCACTACTAAACTTTTCCATTACCTACTTAACCACAAATTATTTGTTGTCACCAATATAGACCCCTTACATTGCATGTACGCCAATCCCTACCAACATTAACATGTTGTACATTGGCTCATGCTTCTTACAGACCTAGACCTTGAATTCACTTATCAAAAATATATCAAAGGCCAAACTATCACTAACCAACTTATAGATGCACCTCTCTCTGGAGACCAGCCATCTAAATTTTATTTCCCATATGAATCCATCGCTACCCTCTCTTTAGATGATACCATTTACCAAATAACCTTATTCTTCAATGGTTCCAAATGTCACCATGGGGTGGTGCTAAAGTTATCCTCATTCCTCTCGATGGCGATCCTATTTCGTTATCTTTCAAACTAGATTTTTAATGTATAAACAATATCTCTAAATATGAAGCACTCGTATTAGGCCTTCAAACTGTCATTTCCTTAGACGTCAAATAAATTAATATCTTTGGCGAATCTCAACTGGTTGTAAATCAAGTTAATGGTATATACGAGTGTTATAACAAAATACTTCAAAAGTATAAGCATCATGTAGACATACTTTTGACTACCTTTAACTGTTATGAACTTCAAACCACTCCACGTTCCACTAAAATAATTGTGGATACCATGGCTTGCCTTGCTTATCGGATACCTGCTTCGCCCTTTGACTCAAAAATATTTTTCATTGTCCAAAGGCTGTAATCACCTTCCTATATTTTTTAAGACATCAACTTTGTTGGAACCACACAACCTGACCCATGTGACCTTTGGTCTAAGCAGTTTGTTGACTACCTTTCACTTTCGATTCTACCACCAGATCTTACTCGGAATGGCCAACGAGCCTTTCTAAAAAGTACCTCTCACTATGTCATCATGAGTGGGATTCTTTATAAACGTGGCTTTGATGATATCCTCTTACGATGCATTACAAGTTTTGAAGTTCCTAACACCATCAAGGAAGTTCACGATAGAATTTTTGGAGGTCACTTCAGTGGTTTAGCTATTACTAAACATATTCTCCGATTAGGCTATTATTGTCCAACCTTAAACCATGATTTTATGATTATGTCAAACATTGTTTGAAGTTCCAACAACATGCTAAGCTTCATCACATGCCTAGTCATGCCTTACAGGTCACACAAGACCTTACGCATTTCTCTCAATGGGGTTTAGATATTCTTGGAGAAATCAATCCCCATTCTTCACAACACCATCAACATATTATTACTATTATGGAATACTAGTTTAAATGGGTAGAATACATACCTCTTATTTCAACGAAAGTTGAGAAAATATGTGAATTCATCAATCATCACATAATTTATCACTTTGTTCTTCCCCATCGCCTCATCACTGATAATGGAAAATAGTTCAAAAAAAAAAATTTACGGAAGCTTTGTGATGCCTTTAGTATTCAACTCATTTTTTCTTCACCCTACTACCCTCAAATAAATGGTAAAAAAAAATCAACCAATAAAACCTTTAACAAAATTCTTATGAAAATTTTGGATGATACTGGAAAGGATTGGCATATGCACATTCCTTTTACCTTATGGGCTTATTGCACTAGTATTTGTACATCAAATTTTACCACACCTTTCTCTTTGGTCTATGGTACAAAGGTTGTTCTGCCTCTTGAAGTCCAAATTTCATCTCTTTGTATCTCACTTAAGGATATTCTCAACGATGATGAATTTCTCCAAGATCGTTTAGCACAACTCAAGTTATTGGATGAACATCATCTCAATGCTCTCAATCATCTCCAAATCTACCAAAAACATATCAAGATGGCCTATGATAAATGTGTCCATGAATGAACCTTCCAAGTTAGTGACCTCATCCTCAAGGAAAATCAACATGTAACAAAAGAGGAAAAAAGTAAACAGCGAAAATTTGCTCCTAATTGGCTTTGACCTTATATCGTTACTCATACCTATGGATCAGATGCTTAACATTTTTATTCACTTGAAGGTAAACCTAAACCAAATCTCCTCAATGCCTTACATATTCAACCATTCAACTATTGAATTAATCCCTATATCACCTCTTATCTCATCAGTGTTCATCCCATGCGCATCGTTCACCTTCCATTTTACCCATTTTAAGGATCAATGACTAAAACAATAAACGTGTAATTACCCGTTAACTTTTTCAACCTTATCCTCAATATGATTACCACGGATCTACTCATGGCATGATTCTCATGGATACTTTTAAACTTGTTCAAGATGGAATTCCATGGTCATTCATCACTTAAAACCTCTCTATCATAGTTTTGTGTGCTATAGATTTGTCTTAAAAAACAAGAGCCTATTTTTCTCTATAGTCTTGTCCATGACTTAAAAGTCCAAAAGAAAAACAATTTAAAAGTAAAATGGGATTCAACTCCTTGAGTCAAAATTCTAGCCAAAAAATGACTCCCTCAAAAAGGACATCTATGCTTTTTATCTCACTTATATAAATAGACTTCTCCCTTGAAGGACAACTATACAAAGCTAGCCATATTGTACTTAATCTATCAATAAAAGAAGACTATTCTTACAAACAATAAAATAAAAATATTCTGAAGCTTCCCACATCGATCAGCTTCATGAAGACCTCTAGAAGGAAATTTATTCATCCCACATAGACTTCCGACATCGATCAGTCTATCAAAACAAAAATAAAAGAAAAAAGAAAAATAAAAAGATTAACTTTTTTGTCATGGACTTGTCTACTGTGATCTTGGGTTCCTTGCCAAGTCGGCATGTTGCCTCACACTAGGTTATGCTAAAACCAACTTGCTTTCACCTCATCACCTTTTTCACCATAATTTCTTGTCTGCTTAAGGGACGTGCTACAAAATGTGACATTTCATGATCACGTGACTTTCTTCACCCTTAGAATATTCAATCATGCAACACCTTTAGGGTCTTATGTTCATAAGCCTATCCTTGGTATGTTAGATGTGTGATGGTTCTTACCAATTAGGTGGCTCTTTTGGTCACTTATTACCCTTCACCTTCTTCATTACTCATTGATTATCCTATACAAGACCCAACCTTCAACACCTGAATTTAACCATACTTAAATGACTTCAATTCACCCCTGCCTTCATGACCTAGACTCAATCATGCCTAAGTGACCTAAACTCAACCATACCTAATTTGACCTAGACTCAACCATACCTAAAACCTGCTAACCCATTCCTTTACCTCATCATATTCTTCCCTAGCTTATGGGATAACTACATCGTCATGAGGCCCCTTTTCATCAGGGCTATATAGGCAACACTCCAAGGGCATGGGGCCCTTGGAGGTTAACTTGGCCACTCACTAGTTTCCATTTTCTAAAACACACAGAAAGTAATAAAAACATATGTACCTACCATTTCATCAAATCATACATCAATCAATTCATCATTCCATGATATCAAATATTTATTAGTTTAAACCATAAAAACATACATCATCATTTATTTTCCGTACTACCAATAACATGGAAATTAAATCAAACCCCACAACATGACTAAAACATACCTAACTAACCTAAAACTCCACCATGCCTACACCTGACTCAACCATGTCTAAAATACCTAAAATCAACCATGAATTTACCTGACTCAACCATGCCTAACTGACCTCAACTCAATCATGCCTATACCTGACTCGAGCATGCCTAACTAACCTAACTAAAACATCCCTATAGCTAAGTCCATCATGCCTAATTCACCTATTTTCTATCATATACACAATAATAATGAAAATTCAAATGTAAATACAACATCCATACCATAAATATCATCATCTATAACAATAATAACATATGTGTATTAATGCAAATGTACACCGATGAAACTAAATACTCAATATCTCAAAACTCTCATATACATCCTCACTATCTTTGACACGCATGCCAGTATAAAATCAAAATCTCAAAACTCTCATATAAATCCTCACCATCTTCAGCACGCAGGCTGGTATAAAATCAAAATATAAAACCCTCATATAAATCCTCACTATAATCAACATACGGGTTGGTATATACCAAAAACCAATACACTGATCATCTCGGGAAACTAATCGTCACCCCACCTGGTATCCATACCTGTCTCATCTATCTCCTCCTCCTCTCCTCCAGCCCAAAAAATTGTCTCCATCTCTCCACCTAGCATGGGTCTCGGTCTAGTCTCTACCATCCCCTCACCTGAGACTGACCTCCGTGAACTTGTAGCCTCACCCTAACCCTACCTCTGGGATCACTGGCCCCCTATGCTCTCCAAACTATGAGTGCAGGATCTAGTCCTCTCACTCATTGTCTGCTGTGTCATGTACTCAACATAGGAGGGGACATCTATTCTGACAGTTGTCAAATGATCTTGGTAATATCATGCCTAATTTAGGGCATCCTTAAACCTCACCATTGGTATCATATGAGGTGGTGCCATAGGTCTTGTAGTAAACTATGAGATATGACTTGCTAATGATAGCCTCAGACCCTATACCTGTGAGCCTTGTCCTCCTCCCTCTACCATGGAACCCTATCCTATCACAGCTACCTGTATTGTGGTACCCTATCCCTGAGTTTGTGGAGGTGCCTATGTTGTAACATGGGCCTATAAGGCCACAACTTGAACATGTGAAATGGCCAAATGGCCCTGTAAACCTATTAATTTCTCCTAGAATGTGGCTACCTATCCCCCATTTCCATCTCCACCCCATGGGGTGCTATTCCCTTTTCTACCTATGCCTCTAAGGCTGCCATCTGAGCCTATAAAATGGGAACTTGTGCCTATAACCTGATAAGTTTCCCCTGTAAAGCTATAATCTGGGCTAAAGGGCAGCCCCCTAACCATGTAAGGTATCCCTCTATAGTGTGATGGTGGCTAATTCTGGCTTCCCTAGCCTCGGTGGTGTCGCCCATAGTTATGTTGCCCATAGTTGTGTAACCCACCACTTCCTATATCTATCGGTGACCCTAGCATCATCAATCCACCTATCCATTGGCTACTCCTCTTGCCTTTTAGGCACACTCATTCGTGGTGGAGACATAGGTCTCTCCACTTCATCCCTCATGTACTGTGGGAAAGGTGGGGGTACATCTTGTGGTAGACCAAACTATCATCTGACCCCATCCATGGGTATCAACTCGTGCTCACCGACACACTGGCCTTGTATCCACCTCTCCAACTATATCTCCTCTACCATGCCTATATAGGAAGGATAGCCAATATAGGGTCTCCACATAATATCAAACCTTGAAATCCCCTCTAATAACCATCTGTAATACAAAAAATCACGTGTGGCTGTAACCACTCTGTGTTACCCACCAACTGGTACCCATCGTCTATATCCAACTCTAACTCAGAAATCCCTGAAAGAATCATGTCGGGTCAAACCAAATGGATGTACACATATGATGTGCTTGTATTCCCAACAATATAGTAGAAAGGTACAACACAAGCTAAACCATCTCAATCTCCCATAAGCCCACAACTTCTTGTATAGCTACACTAGGAATGTTAGTGCCGAGGTAAAACAGATCCACTCCTCCATCATATACTGGAGCAATCCCATCAGTGATTGTGGGAATCTCCCACCCTCAGCATCTGGTAAAGTGAAACAACATACTGCATACATCATCAAAACAACAAACCTCATCTCCTGAGGATGGGTCGCATACATGTCTCCATAGTTAAGGCTCACGCTATGGTACCTTAACTCACCCATCGTCTCCCTAAATACAACCACTATCGGCTCCACTAATTCCTATAAAGAAATAGAATACACTCGCTCCCCAATAATCAATAGTCTTAAGATCCTATACATGTCCTCTAAGGTGACAGTCATCTCACCCATCGGTAAATGAAACATGTTATTTGCTAAATCCCATCTGTCCATGAGTGCGAACATCAACCTAGGATCTCAAGCTATACACCTATAGCGATGGATCTCAATCACTCCAACATCCGTCATATGCTCCCACTCCTCTGTAGTCACACTCGATCACATCACTACCAATATAGGAGGTACTCTATCATGCATCCAAAGCTAGTCTCTAGTTTGCATCATCCAAATAAGACATTATCAAGACTTTCCCATATGAACACACCCATTACCTGACTTACCTATTATACACAATACCTATTACCCAACCCACCTATTACCTATTACACCATACCCACACAATAACCCTACCAAATACCCCCTTTTACCCAACCCAATTTTACACCCATTACCTAACTTAACTATTATACACCATACCTATTACCCAACACACTTATTACCTATTACACTATACCCACATAAAAACCCTACCGAATACTCCCTTTTACCTAACACAATTTTATACCCATTTCTCCTTACCATCCTCTCATATTCTTGTTTAGTTTGACCTACTTCCTCACCCCACATTGTTAACATAACTTGTTACCCTACTTCCTCTACTTTAACCTTCATTTACACCTTCGTGCCTATTTTTCCCCCTATATATCCCTTTCTTTTACCTATCTTCTCCTCAAGATGACTGACACTGATCTACTTGACCGTCATCGGTCCTTCTTTACTAGTTGTAGTCACCTAAGACTTGACTGATACCAATAAGAACCAACAGACGTCGGTCAAACCTTGAACGACATCGGTCTTTGTCGCTACGTCAAAAACAAAAAATCTATCCCCCCATTTTTAAAAATTCATAAAAATTTACCTAAAAACCCTAATTTACCCATTCCAACCTATCCTAACTTAATTCCCAAACCTATTTCACCTATTTATGACCTTCCCACTCCTCATTCCTTTCATTTTTACCCACTTTTAAACTGCATTTCAAATTGAAACCCCCACCCCAATTTCTTCATTTTTCACCAAATGTTTAGCAAACAAAAAGTTAGAAAACACCCCTTACCTCATCATGGTGTCACCTATATGGTGGCATGTGTGGCTGTTATTATGGTGGTCCACCTGAACCTTATCCCGCCTCTACCATGCTGAAATCCACCTCGAATCGCTCCACCAATCACACGTCTACAACTGCTTCACCACTTAGTAACCTCCACCCCAGCCATGTATAATGCCTTGTATTTTTCTCCAAGAAAAATGCACAAGTCACTCATCTCTGTCATTTTCTCAAATTCAATAGACTATAATGATTTCATAGAATACGAAATTTCAACTTTATAACCCTAACCGGACATGACTGACGTCAGTCATACCAAACCGATGTCGGTAACCTTATAACTAGAATCAGTCACCTTCCAGTACCTCTTACACCTTACCCACAAGCTTAAATTACCCATACATTTCCTTAATTGCATTCAGGGACTTGTTATTTACCCAAACCTTAGCCTTACCCATACCATACCTATATACCCTGCCCTGACACGTGTTTTTTTTCCTTTTAACCCGTGTCCTTGTTATAGCTTGTGATATTGTTACCTATGTTGTTTTAGCCTAATGACCTTACCTTGGCTATAGTCGTGTTGTTTATCTTGACCAAACCTTTGGTTTACCGGATCATACTTAAACATTTCTACACCTAACCTAAGCTATGATTTCAAACCATATCTTGTACTCTGGATACCTGAATCACTTCAATCTTGTTTGGATAAACCTATTGACCTTGGACTATATAGAGTTCACACATTCTTCAACCTGGTACAATGTCACAATCTATACACGTGAGTGCATTCAATTATCATTACCCATTACCCAAAGTTCACATACCCTTATCTACAACTCACCTACCTTCACTTTCATCACTTACCCATTTATTAAACATTTCACCAATTTTGTCTCACACCTCATCTTCTCCTGGTTTGAGGGGGATCACCTCCATCCATACTTGGGGAAACTTCACTCCCACTTATATTTGGGGCAACCACTTCCTATTTTTGTTATCATTGCTTATAAATACAAGCCCCATAACAAAAAGGGGGAAATGTAGACACCAAATTTGGGTAATAATTCCATTAAAACCCCATCAATTAAATTAACCATATCCTACTTATTCATATCCCCTAGTGCACATGTAAATTAAATTAATTATCTTAGTTAAATTAATTAATATCCTCACTTAACCACCTCACCCAACCACCTCACTCAAATGACCCACTCAAACCTCATTAATGACCTAAGACCAAGTCTAAGCTTATCCTAACCAACTAACACTTAGTCTAAACCTAGACTTACCTCCTATTAACAAACCTAAAAGGAATCTTACTCATCCTTCTATGATCTATCACTCAAGACTGGAATAAAGATCAAGGACCATGCCAAAAATAGAAACAATCGAGATATTTTAGGCCAACCTAGATATTCCTGCCTTGACAGACGTTGGTTATATCTCAGTCAATGTCAGTCACCTAACCGTCGCTGGTTAAGTTAAATACATTTCCAAAATCCTTTTCCTAGGTTGGTCATTCAATTTAGGATCTCATACAAATAGAGACTTGGAGCACTCGAAATTTCTAAATCACTCAGGAAAAGGAAAATATATGGAAGCACTACCAATAACCATTGACATTCATCATATTCTTCATGATCATGGATTCATATAGAGAAGCACAAAGGTTTGAACTGTCATGGCACTAACACAATGTTTCTTCTCTCTGAAGCTCTACCATCACCGTCCTCATCACCTGCATTCTCCAAACCTACTCTTCAATAGTTCCTCCTAGCCAAAAGGGAGTTCTCACAATCAGCTTGGATCAAGAAATCAAAATGCACGCACAACCTTCAACTGAAGTTACAAATAGGTATTCCTTATTATCCTTCAACTGTTATCCATTTCATTAATTTGTTAAGAATTTGGTGAAATGGAACCTTTGTATTTTCATTGAGTTTTTTCATGATCTCGTCCAAGCGTTGATATATCTTTTCCATGTCTTCTTTCTAGGCCATTTCAGATTGTAGGATTTGTGTATCATACTCAAGTTGGCTTACCCTAGGTTCTACTATGCTATACCCTGGTATTGAAGATATCGTAGTTACCCCTTATGACTCCCACTCCTCAACTACTACCTCCTCTTTATCTGTGGTTTTACATGGAGTGACATGATTATTTTTGTTTCTTATAGAAGGCCCTACCATTTTAGGAATCAAATATGAATTTATGGGTTTGGGATTTTGAGAATAATTTGGCCAAATATGAAATTAAAAGTATAAAATAAAAATTAATTTTTATCCTCTTTCTAAATGTAAAGAACTTGGAAAAATTCCACAATTTGTAGCTTATATAGTGAATTTATGAAAAACCCTAAAATTGATATAAATTTTGCAAAACAAATAAAAAATCTTGAAATTTGGAGAGGATCTTGATTGATTTTGCAAATAAATTTGCAAAAAAATCGCTACAAATTTGCAGATATATCTAAATCTTGACAATTAGGGTTTTGATACAATTCTGGCCCAAATCAAACTCTGATACCACTTGTAATGAAATTACTTAGATATATTTGAATAACAGTGGCATTATAAGACAAATAACATCCACTTGTAGATAAATTATCAAAATATGCAATTATAATAGCTCAGCCAATTTGAGGGTCCAACCTCCAAACTACATAATAAGACTTGAGTGCTCAATGATGGTCAACTACTACCTACTATGTTATGGCCATCACCAAGGCCAACCTACTAATGATAATATAACACATATGAAATAGATACATCATGATAAGAAGTTAAGATATCCATAATTCTTCCATACACATGCAATGTAAGATATAGGATAAATGGTGTAACATGGTATCCTAAAAACCCATTAGTGAATGTATAGATCTCCCTCCCCATGATGCCTTCCAGAATTTCTTCAATGAAAGACGTTATGAATGGAGAGACAACAAAAATTAAATTTAATTGTCTATATTCCATAAAAATCCATATTCTCCCATCCCTCTTTATACTAATAACCATATTACTTACCAATTCAAACTCCTCCATTGGTATGATCACACATGTGGCCAACATATTGCTAATTTTTTGTTTTAGCTTTGATCATAGATTATCATTCATTTTGTATGGTATTTTATGGACAGGCTTGGCTCCTTCCACTAAATTCATTTATATTTTTCCCAAATATGGATGTAACCCCTGCATCTCTTAATATCCTCATGCAAACAAATATTCATATTCGTGTAAAAGTTCAATAATTTTCACGATATCTAGTTCACTTCATTAATCATTGATTATTGCAATCTTTAGCACTACATCATTCTTGAGGTTGACCTATATATATTTTAGTGGGTTTTCTTGAGGTTGATTTCTTGAATCTTTCTTGTTAATTACTTCTCTAGAGCTATAAAATGTTTCTATTTTCACTTGATTGTTGATCACTTCCTCATCTATTTTCCGCACAATTTTTTATTCTCCCTTGCTCCTCTAGTTTCTTTCTATCCAAATTTCATCATCCTTTTCGCAAGAATCAGTATTACTAATTTTCTACTCAAAATTTTTAGGAAACATGATTCCTTTCTCCTTATTTAGTGTCAAGATCATTTCTTCCATTACTACATCATCCCCAAAACTCATTGTCTTTATACACTGAAGAGGGTAAATCAAACATGGAATTGAAGAGGTAAAATAAAAGGTTTGTATGAACCCATTCTTGAGTATCACAAAATGAGTTGTTTCTTTGTGTATTTCATAACCAACATATTATGTGTGCACCTATATGCACAATGTGTCATATAATACATGTATCCATGGTTTTGGTTTGATGCTTTGAGCCTTGGTACACCATAACTTTTCACATTTTGGAAGATGTTCCTTAGGATTGTTGGGAATTTGTCTACTTTGGCCAAGGATATGACCTCAAAATATCCATGGAACTTGACACCATTATTTTTATAATAGCATTATTCAATACGAAAATAGGCATGCTTCATGTTTTTTTTCCATAAACAAAACATGAGGAGATTGATGTAGCGTAGGTTGGCCCATTTTTTTGTAAGCATCCATTGTGAAGATATTGACTTCTACCCCTATATCCACCAATATATCATTGATATGTCATCCATATATACAAACATCAACCAATATATCATGATTAAACTCTTCCACTTTTGTTGAGTTGACATTTCTTTCTTGTTCCTGTCCCAATTTTTTTCCAAGCACCATTTTCTAAAATTTATGTGACAACCATTAACTCAATAATGGGAGTATACCCTCAGAGCATAGAAACATACAGACTTCTTAAAACTCATTTTGGTTATTTTTTTCCATCTCAAGGACTCTAACTATTTCTATTATCCATTTTTACCCCTGGTAAAAATGGATAACTCAAGAATAATGGACCCAGGAAGTTGACAAGGCTTCACGGTTCAATCTGGAGGAAATCAAGTAATTTTTGAGTTTTTCAAGCACTTGCAAATTTTTTTGGGGCCTTGGGATCATTTGGGACATTTTTTACTCTTTTGGGTTATCAGCACTTAGTCAATTTGGGTTAAGAATGGAGAAATTTGGATAAAATTGGCCTTGGGACTCTTTGCTAGTATTTTCTCTAACTTCCCTATCGTAGAGAAAAATATAGGAGTTAGTGAAAAATTGGGTTAAAATGGATCAAAGGAGGGAAAGGGGATTTTGGGGCATTATAATATGTTTTTCCTAATTTTCCAACCCTCTACCTAGCTCATGGAGTTAGAAAATTTTGAAAAAATGTGAAAAGGGGGGTATTTGTTTGTATTGCAGACTTGGGAAGGTCGGGTGGAACTTGTGGTCGGGGAACCTAAGATCCCCGCTTTACTTTTCAACCCACATTGCTAAAGAGGAGAGTCAATTCCTTTGTATTATGGATGGAAGGGGGTCTATGGGTACTAGAGTCCCGTGGGGAAAATTTTCCTCATAGGAAGGAATTCCTTGACAGAGGTTAGGTTCCGCATTGAAGTAGCAGGGCCACATTGCAAAGAAGGGAGGACAGTGAAGAGCTCAGTGATCTCCCCAAGCTCACCGAGGTGATGCTCATGAGGCATAGGAGTTATAAGGGTAAGAGGAATGTGTATTGTGGGGAATTAGTTCCCCTGAGGTGTAAATGATCTGTAAAACATTGGATGTGGGGTTTATTGTCAAGAAGTTAGCCAAATCGGGCCCGCTAAAAACTAACGACCTAGTTCCCCATCCAACTCAGTTCCCCACATTAAAGAAACATTCGCAACACAAAGGCCCTAAAGAATAAAAAAATTGACTAAGTTTTGGGGCTCTAAAAAAGGTAAAAGAATACAGAGACCTAATACTTTTTCAAATGTGCCTCCACGACCTCCACAACCCACATTGCAATTTCTCTTTCCATAGAGAAGCAAATTCAATGAAATTGTTATGGTTGAGCTCATTTTTTTGTCCTCTTCCCATGAAATAATTAAAATTGGAGGTTAGGTGGATTTGTTGGGTGTAAAATTAAGGGAAATGTGTAGGTTCAGAAAAACACGTCCCAGGCAAGGAGAAAACACATTAATAGAGTTTTAGAGCCAAATTTCTTCTTCTACATGCCAAAGTACAGGATTGTATTGGTTTTCTAGGTCATCCCATCCATTTGGCAGGTTAATTAATTATTTTTATTGGTGGTTGAGGGGAGTTTTGGGTTTCTCTCCTTCTCTCTCTCTCTCATCTTTCCAATGTATCTAAAAGACAATTCATTTTTTAAAAGGAGTTGGAATTTTTTTGAAATATTGCTCTCTCTTCTTCTCTGTTGGGTGGATGTGTGAGCTCCAAGCCTTCAATTATGATAATTTTAATGGTGAATCATGCCTCTTTCCTATTAAATGATGTATTGTGCAAACTTATGGAGTAATAAAATTGGTGTTTATGATTATTTCTTTGTCCTTCCATTGGTTTCCATTGTTTTATCTTGTCTTTCTTCATGCATGTAGGTATATTATATGTTTCATTGTTCTCATTACATACTTAGATATTTTTGTGCTTGATGGAAATGGTATATTGTATTTATTTTGTTCTACGATGTGTGTCCCTCCTCTCATCCTCATTATTTCCCATTTTTAGGCATTGTGAACTATCCAACACCCACTTTTCTTGGTGTTATCACTTCTTTAGTGTAGGATTTCCTTTCTTTCATGTTTTCTCCTTCTCCATGGTCCCTTAAAAATAATAGGATAGGATTATATAGATGTGTTTATTGTATTAGGAGTAGTTTAGTGCTAAGATTAGGTGGAGGAACCAACCTTCTCTGGAGGTCCATCCCAAGTATGCAAGTCCCACAACTTGAGAGATGGTCCAATGTTAAAAAAAAGTATGGATCTATCATTTCCACATCCCAGGTACTAATTTTTTTCAGTAATAGTTTTGGTATGCTTGGTGGGACATGTTTGAAGCACCTTACTACTTGATTTCATCTATTTTGTTGTTCTTTTGATGACATTCAACCTTTATAGGTATTACCCAAGCATAACTAGTGACTCCTTTGATTCACACAACTAATTTTTTGAGGTGAAGACCTTTCTTTCCACCCATTTCCATCCATCTTTCTTCCGTCCATGAAGTTTTTCAATCATGATTTCATTCCCATCATGGAATTCTCACTCGCAAAAGTAGAACTAGTTTAATTCACCTCCAAACTTATAAAATTATTCTTCAAGTTTCTCTAATCCACCTCCAGAATATTTTAATGATGAAAATTAGCAGTATGCATATCCATGTGAGCAGGATTCAAGCCAATTTGGCCATTCACTAAACTATGGATAATTTCAAAGGCAAGGATATACAAATTTTGGAGGCAATCTCGTGCATGAAGATGGTTTTCAAAGGAAAATTCAAATAATGGAGGAAAATATGGTGCATACCAGGGCTAAAAGTCAATTGAAAGCATTCATGATTGGTTTTAGGGTCCCTTGTCTATGGGTTGGCCCTATTCCAAGACACTACATCCCTCAGCAGAAGCTTGATTTCATGGTCGAGATGCTACCACAACTTGTAAAGTGGATTAAGGAGATAAAGGCTTATGAATCTAATGTTAGTCATTCATGTCAATGAGAAAATCTTACATTATCATCTCACAACCCCCTTCCCATTCCCCAACCCACACCATTTCAGCCTAAATTTTAATTCCTTTCCTTCTCTTCTGATGCCCCCATTGTGAATTCCACTTCTTCACCTTCTTCCCTTCCATCCTACCTTCTATCTTTTACCCTTTTATATTCTAAAATTCATTCTCCTCCACATGAAGAAGAAATTGAACCTTCCCTTTCACCACCAATATTGCAAGAACTAGTTGAATCCCAACCCAGCCCTCCTTTTACATTCCCAAACCCCTTTTAGGAAGAATAAAATTAGAAAATTAGTCGAGGGAACAAAACTAAGGTGCTTAACAGAGAATATTTAACACAAAATTTTAGGATTTGGATTGTTAGGTTCAATATCAAGAAAATTACATTAATGACTAACCCTTCAGTAGTAGTTACAGTTAAATAACATGTGGTGAAGTATGATTTTACAAATGAAAAAGTTCAAGAATAAAAAACAAATGATCAACAGTCCTTGTGCTCAAAGTGTAGTGTTCACATTGGCACTATATTTTCAGAAATTATTCATCCATCGCTAGTTGTAGAATCAGTTGAAGAATAAGAACCATCTACAAATCCAAAATAAGAGGAGCACATGGAGGAGAACAAATCAGTTTCAGAGAGCCTACATGAAGAAGAAATCATATAGACCTTCTTTATTAGTATTTTCTCTAACTTCCCTATTCCAGAGAAAAATCCATGAGTTAGTGAAAAATTGGGTTAAAATGGATAAAAGGAGGGAAAAGGGATTTCAGGGCATTATGCTATGTTCTTCCTAATTCCTCAACCCTCTACCTAGCTCAGGGAGTTTGAAAATTTAAAAAAAATGTGAAAAAGGGAGGTAGTTCAATGTATTGTAGACTTGGGAAGGTCGGGTGGAACTTGTGCTCATTTAGTAGATAAATTAGTAGAATTTGAAGGTTTTTTATAGGGGACTTAACTAATAATAAGCTTTATTAGTTAAGTACAATATTGAAACAATTAGTTAATTAATAATGGTTCCCTTCATTTTTCACCTTATTTCTATAAGCTTAATTTGGCATATTAATTAATCCTAGTTGATTGATTAAATCACCTCCAACTCCCATGAATTTATACTCACTAATTAATCTCTTCTAATCATACTTATCCTTTTCTAATTCTACTTTACCTTTATCCCACATTCACTAGGATGCAAGCTTCTCCCAAATTGGAAAGCTATATAAGAAACCTAGTACCTTCCTTCCAATCTTACTCCTTTACACACCATGTCCTTGTAATACATCTGCATATGATAAGATCATTTCAATCTTGGAAGGCTTATTGATCAAACAACCTTTTCCATATTCTACTTGGAAAAGAGTAGTAAGAGAAGAACCAAACATGGCAGTTAATCCATATTGGTGAGATATCTTCCTCTTCCATGGATAATTTCCTTTCATCACATGTAGTAACAATCAGCTCACTAAAGGAATACCTATAATTACAAATCACATCTAAATATCAAAGGATTGGTTTTTCATTTAATGTTCTTAATGTTTTATGCACTAGTTTAAGCTTTTCTTTTTTAGCTTTATCATGATTTTTATGTTCTTGATTAACTAATTTAGGAATCTATTTGGTGTTATTTTCCTTTCATTACCTTATATTAATTCAATCACATGCATACATATGGAATGCATGGTGGGACACTCCTTTGTCTCATGCACACTCTTTACTTTTGTTAAAGTTTCATTTTTCTCATTTGCATACTAACCCTTTTTTGAATATATTGACATAGCTTGTGTTTCTAATCATTTTGTTTTTAGTTTACATGTGTTGAGTCTTCCTTGTAGGTATAAAGGAGGTGAAGTCCTGTCAAAATTGGGTGTTGATGAGAAAAAATCAAGCTTTCTCCATGTTTTCATTTTTTATCATTTTACATGCTAGTTTTGTCAATTTGTTGAAAAACTTATGTTTTTAAGCATGTACGTTAGTGTTTTATAGTTTTGAGTCTTATTTGCACATATTAAGGAGGTGGGTTGTCGTTAAAATGGGATTTTGATGAGAAACATTCAAGCTTTCTCCATGTTTTCATTTTTCATCATTTTACATTTTAGTTTTGTCAATTTGTTGAAAATCTTAAGTTTTTGAGCATGTATGTTAGTGTTTGATAGTGTTGAGTCTTCTTTGCACATATTAAAGAGATGAGTTGCTGTCAAAATTGAATCTTGGTGGGAATAATTTAACCTTTTTACATATTTTGGGACATTTTTTTGACATTTTTGAGTACAGGTTAAGTCCATACTCGTGAGTATAAGAGCATATGTGTAACCTATCTTCCAGAGGCCATAACTTTTTCTCCCGAACTCAAAATGAATTTGTTTTTTTGCAAGGGAAAGGTTTTGAGGTGAACTATTCAATGAACACATAAATTTGTGATTTAACCTTACAAAAATGTAGGGTTTCATTTATTAGAAAACTTTTCATTTTATTTGCATGTTAGATTCATTTGAATTTGATCAACACCACTTATGTTCTTCTCTTACGCTTTCGAGCGACCTCGAAAATCATAAATGGATAAGATTATGGATATTTTCTAAAATTATGGTTATAATTTTTTTTATAAATGGTGTTAGAATTTTAAATATTTGTTGGAAATCTCCTTTTTGTTAAAAATTCATTGAAACCGTGTATGTTCTTCTCTTGCACTTTTGAGTGATCTTGAGAATCAGAAACAACAACGATTTTCAATGTTTTTCTAACATTTTGATTGTCATTTGAAAATATGAATAACACTTGATATTTTGATAGTTCATATGGAAAAACTAATCATTTGAGTTGTTATTTAAAAATCTATTTTTAACACTTAAATTCTTCGATTACATTTATTTTTCAATTTTCTTAAGTTGGATCAAAGGTCATGTACTCTCTTCTCTTGCACTTTAGAGCGATCGTGATAATAAAAAGAGACCTTGATATTCATTCTAACATTATGTGTTACTTGGAAAAATTTATCATTTCAGTTATTCAAAAATTCATCTTTCAAAATCACTTAATGGTCATTGATTTAAGTTTTTCCATTTCTACTTAGTTGGATCAAACGTTGTGTATGCTCTTCTCTTACACTTTCTAGCGATCTTGAGATAAAAAAAAATTAATCCTCTTTCTAAACATTGTGGTTTGCATGGAAAACTACTAATATTTTGAGTACATGACCTTTTCTCTTGTCAAAGAATAAAATCAAAACATTTACTGATACATTGTGTGTAAGTTGCCAAGTATGTTCAAAACCACATTTTTAATCAAGATAAAAAACACACCATTCACTCACACTCTATTTACATGTTCAGGTAAGGGTTAAAATCTATTCGCTTTAAACTATGGGAAGTATCTTGGCTTAATCCATAAAACTCATTATGAGGATTACCATAAGAACCCTAAAGTAGTCAACACATTGAGGGAACTGGTTGACGAAACGAGAAGTTCCCCATCACCTACTTGACTAGAAAAATACCCATGAAGAGTGCTAAATTTTTTCTGTATGAAGCCTCATTCATTAATTTTATTATTGAGTAATGGTCATTTATTTAGAATTTATTCCAAAAAATTATACCTCTCTTAGACAAGATATTGGTGAGTGTTGAGAACAAAATCCTAGGGAGCCATTTGACATTAGGGCCAACTTTACCATTATACAAATTGATATTTTCAAAGATCCATTACAAAGCAAGACTTCCTCATAGTTAAAACCTTGGTTATCGAACAAGCCAAAATTCCATTGAAGTTATACAACATATCTTTCATCGCGAATCTTACAAAGTGAAACTTTTTTCTAGTTTCTACCTTGTTATCGAATAAGGTGAAACTCTGCCAAAGTTACACCATGTATTGTTCATTACTAATCATAAATTCCCTTTTTATTTTTTGGAATTATTGGTCAAAATAAATCAACTCGAAGTGCTGCAAAAATTGTGTCCACCACTTTTGCACCCACTTAATTTTTTTTTCCTTAAAAACTTAATTTAAGTGTTGAAAGTGTGTCGGTATGTATTCAAATTTTGGTAGTTTGTCTTAAAAATAACATTGAGACGTCCTACTTGTATGAATATATCACCTTGATTTCAATTTGCATCATCACATTTCCTACATTATATCAATCCAATTTTTATACTTACATCTTGTTTTCTTAAGCTTGATTTAAGTGTTCAAAATGTATTGTTACGTTTCTCACATTATATCGACCCATTCTTATACTTTAAACTTTGTTTATTTCAAACTTAGGCTGAGTGTTAAAAGTGTGTTTTTATGTTGCTTTCCTTGTGCCAATCCATTTTTAATACTTACATCTTGTTGTCTTAAACTTGATATAAGTATTGAAATTGTATTGTTGCGTTGTTCACATTTATATCAACCATTTTTGAGACTTAAAGCTTGTTTGTATTAAACTTGATTTAAGTGTATAATTTGTGTTGTTACACTATAAAAATCACTTCAACCCCCTTTTAACACTTAAATATTTTTTTTCAAAAATCGATTTAAATATTAAAATTGTGTTGTTACATTATTAAACAGCTTTTGAGACAATTTGAACATAGGAAACAATTTCTTTTGCAATCATTCCTTTGTCCAATATTTCACATATTTTCCTTGGTTACTTTCATTATACATTTCACACTATCAAAAAAATTTCCTTTGTAGATATTATGCCACTAAATTCTAATCAACCATTTTGAATTTCACACATGTAACTTGTTTTCCAAACCTTGTTTGATTATCAAAATTATGTTATGTTTGTTTTCCTAAATACCCTTCGGAAAATCACACGAGCATACCCATATTTTCAAAATGTCTAGTTGGTCATCATTATATTGTTTGAATAAACATGGAACTTCCTTCCATTGTAAGGAGTTTAATCATATAATATAGGTCTAGGCATTTGGTCCCAACAATTCTAACCATGACTAAATATCACATTGTTTCTCACACTTGCGACAATAGGGAACCTAGGTTTCACAATTCACATCAAAATATTCCCATCATGACTAAACAGTGATTGGTTCTTCACACTAATAAACCCATTATAATACCCCTTTCCCCACCTTCATCTCATAGTCAATGGTATGATTTTGATGCTTCTAGTTCGTGGTATGATTCTAATTCTCATAATCATTTGTATCCTTCCGCTCCTCTTCCTCATTCCTATTCTTGTAATCCTTCTCATCATTCCTATCCTTTTTATTATTCTAACCCATTCTATTCTTATGATTCTCCTCAGTATCTTGAGCCTCATCTAATTAAATTTATTCTAAATAATAATCAGTTGTCTAAACGTTGTTTTCCTCCTCTAAGGATTTGTTTTGCCAAAAATTCTTATAATCATTCATCTAATTTAAATCCCAGTTCGCGGTCCTCCCTTTCATCACAAGGCATCCTTTATCAGTCACCTCAATGATGTATTCCTCGTTTGAAGATTTGTGTAACTCAAAATTCCTCTAATCAATTGTTCAATGTTACCCCTACATCACGATCCACTGACCTTCTACATGATCCTATTTATCTACCTTCACTATGTCATATTATAGGAAAACCTATACTAACCCATTCCAAATCCACATATTCTTCAACTCGCAAGACATCAAAATACAAATCTATTTTTCATTTTCTTATATCCATAAAAATCAAATCCCCTTTGGCACTTGTGTCATTTGGAGCATTATTTATTCTGTATTCATCAATCTTCTTAAAACTGATGTTTTCGTCCACGTCGAATAATTCACAAGAAATGAGGTGCTAAGATATATTTTCGAAGGACTATCAAATTTATTTGTGGGAGAAATAATTTTAAACCTTCCCCATCCCAAAATCTTCATCATCAAACATCTTCTAAATATTTATCACTTTTTGGACACATTTCTTCCAATCAACCTACTATCATCACCCAATAACAACCTATATTGATCGATTTCTTTCATAATGAAGAAGCAATTACATAACTCATGGGAATACACAATGACATTACCCTAGAGGAACATGAAAAATGATTCTCTTTTGACCTCAATGTATCTTCATAGTTCAAAGAAGAGATTGATTTCTACGATCAACCTAACAGCATGGAGGAAGATCCTAAGCTCATGAAACTTGATCTTCCTCTTTTTCTTCCACCTTCTCATTTCCTATTACATGTTGAAATGATGGGGTATGTTATTTAGCCATGACTTATCTTCTCATCACCCAATCATTCCTTACATATCATAATTCCTCAATCGTAATCTCTCCTTGGGTCACCTCCTGGTAGCCCATTATCTTCTATTTGTGGGTCACTTCTGAGTAGCCCCTCATCTTCAATTCTTGGTTCACCTCCTAGTAGCCCATTCCCTTATATTTTGGGTCCACATCCTAATATCCTCTCATCTTCTATCCTTGGGCCATGCCTTAGTATCCCTTCCTATTCTATTTTTGGGACACTTCCGAGTAGCCCTTCATCCTTTATTATTGGGTCACCTCTTGGTAGTCCATTCCCTTCAATTCTTAGACCACATCTTAGTATCTCTTCATCTTCCCTCTATGGATCACCTCCTAATAGTCCATTATATTTTATATGTGGGTCACCTCTTGGTAGCCCATTATCTTTTATATGTGGGTCACCTCCTGGTAGCCCATTATCTTTTATATGTGGGTCACCTCCTAGTAGCCCACTATCTTTTATGTTGGGGCCACGTCCTGGTAGCCCATTATCTTTATACTTGGTCCACGTCTTAGTATCCCTTCATCCTCTATTTATGGGTCACCTCTTGGTAGCCTATTATCTTCTATACTTATGCCATGTCCTATTATCCCATCATCTTCTATCTATGGTCCACCTCCTTGCATCGCATTATCTTCTATTTATGGGTCATCTCGTGGTTGCCAATTATCTTCTATACTTGGGCCACGTCCTAGTATCCCATCATCTTCTATTTGTGGTCCATCTACTAGTATCCCATTATGTTTTGTATATTCAAAATAAGTTGTTAGTGCAAATGCAAATAATAACCAAAACAAACTTGATTTCTAATCTAACAATATTAAACACTACTTCAGATTGAGCTAGATGGAAGGGAGAGAGAAATTCAATACCTTCACTTACCAAAGAAGATATCCCTTTGATTTATTCGTTGTGCTCAAGATGTTGGATTTTATTAACTTACTTCAAATTTTTGGAATCACTTGGACAACACCTTCCCTTGGAAAATTGATATTTTGCTTGATATGACTTGATAAATATGGAGAATTTCTAGAGAGATTTGGGCAACATGTAGTTGTGATCTTTCCAAGTTATCTTCCATGGAGGGTGGCATGCCTATTTATAGGTGGAGGGAGAGAAAATAAAGGGATAATATCTAGCCATGTAGATGGAATATCAATGGTGGTTGTTGTATGAGAGGGTAAAAGAATCTACAATTGGAGAATTCTATAATTTATAAGAAGCCTCAATTGAATTAAAAATTCAATGGAGGGAGGGAGTTATTTTTTATTTTTTAAATATGATGGAGGGAAATTTAGAGAGGCTTATATAAATAGAAGCCTATAAATTTTAAGGATTTGGTTAGCTTAGGATTAGGTTAGGTTAATTATGATTTAGGGAGAGATTACATGGAGAAGCTAAGTGTCGATAGGTGTAGAGTAGGTTGATAGGTGGGTGTAGGAATACTAAATTCCTATAAAATGATAATAGGGATTAATAGCGGGATAGTAGGATATTAATAATGAATTAGAGGATTAAATATAAAACACTTATTTCACTAAATCTGGACATATTCCAGTGAATTGAGACTCCAATATTTCAAGTATTGGAAGAAATCCATCTCCATTTTGGCATATATTGGATTCCATTTTTTATTTATCTATAATGGATTCCATTATTACTATTATTAGAATCCATTAGTAGCAATATTGGATTTCAATATTTTCATTATTGGAATTATTCTAGTTCCAATTTCACTATTATTGGATTCCAATATCGCTATTATTGGATTCCAATTTCACTCTTTTTTTAGATTTTCAATGTTGAGAGTATGTAAGGCTAACAAACCACTAACTATTATAAGGCATGAACCCATTGGATTAATAAAAATGAAAAATTAACAATAAATTCCTTTAAAAGATAGTTCAAATTCATGAGCGGTTGATAACTATTATTTGTTGAGCCCATTGTATTAAGGTGAGCGGTCACTAACTATTATAATTCATGAGCCTCGATGTAAGGTGAGAAGTCGCTAATTATTATAACTCATGAGCCTCAATCTAATGTGAGAGGTCACTAACTATTATAAGTCACGAGCCTCGATCTAAGGTGAATGGTTGCTAACTATTATAAGTCATGAGCGTCGATCTAAGGTGAGTGGTCCTTAAGTATTATAATTTATGAGCCCGTTGTATTAAATGAAAGTGAAAAATCCTCGATGAAAGGTTAGATGATGATAACTATTATAAGTATTGATTCTGTTGTATTTAAATGTGATCCCCACACTCTGAAAGTGCGGGGCTTAAAATTTTAAAGTCCGAGAGCCTCGCACTTTCGAAGTGCAAGCCCCACACTCTTGAAATTTTGAGAGCCTTGCACTTTCTAAGTGCAAGCCCCACACTATGAAAAGTCTGAGCCTCACACTTACGAATTTTCATCCCCGTACTATGAAAATTCTGAGCCTCACACTTACGAATTTTCATCCCCGCACTCTGAATAATCTGAGCCTCACACTCTGAAAGTATGAGCCTCACATTCTAAAAGTGTGAGCCTCACACTCTAAAAGTGTGAGCCTCACACTTTGAAAGTGCAAGCCTCGTACTTTCAAAGTTTGAGATACGTACTTTGAAAGTGTGAAGTCTCACACTCGCACTTTCAAAGTGTAAATCTCAACTTTGAAAGTGTAAGGCACACACTCTCAATTTTTAGTATGCATATATCCTTAAATTTGACACTAGCCTTAAATGCTAGTGGTGTTATTTTTACTTCTGGTGGGACTCACAATAAAATTATGTTCTCACCCCAAAATATAACTTTTAACAACTCAAGTATTGCTTTTTTATATTGTACTAAAGTTTTTATTATTATAAATTAGATCTCCAATTAATCATTAAAAGTAAACAACATAGTTAGGAGTTTATATATATCAAAAATTCTATTACTCTGAAAGATAGCAGAATTTATGCTTGTAAATTGTTCCATTATCCATGTAAAAAATGAGTCACTTCCATGAGAAATAAAATGAAATACTCCTTGACACAATGCAAGAAAACCTATTTGTGAGAAACTTTATCTTACAGCCTCGGAGATACATTAAACTATTATTTTATAGTTTACATCAATCAAAATATTCATTGTGCCCCAATTGTATTCTTTACGAATAAAAAAATCAAAAATCTTATCTTTCATCATCTTTACATTGAAAGGTTCTATCTATACATTTCAAATTTGATAAAAATTCATACATTTAAAAATATAAATCTTATATGAGGAGTCATCATCTTTTGTGGAAAATTTTATTTGCACAAAACATGAATACATTTGCTACCTCTAGAACGGGGCTAGCGGTTTGGATACAAGTTGTGTTGAGTAAAGTAGCAGTAGAGGTGCTATCAAAGTAAAGACTAGTATTTACGAGAAGGAAGAAACAGAAGAGTGTACTACTACTAGTATCAAACATGGATTGATTTAGCTATGATGAAAACAATCCTATTCAGTAAGTGGAAAAGGAATAAATTACCAAAAACCCAATATCACCCCTTCTAAAATAAATTGAGGTACACTTTTATCCATTTTAAGGGTTTGGAGTGGTTTAAATTATTATGGAAAAAATATGGACTGTAACAAGAAAAACTAGTCATTGTTTACTTGAAAACCAACTCAGCCATAGAGAAAAGTAGACCCCGAAAAAGAGAGGGATCCAGGGGATGCTTTTTTTCCCGGCACAACACTGTCCAAGTCTCGTTCCAGTCAAAAATTGTTTTTTGAAATCATCTCACTAAATCTCACAAGAAAATGCCTTTCAAAAGCACAGTGTGTGCTCCTAATAACATCGATGTGCTTACCATATCCATATCCATCCAAATACATCCTGTAATTATGAATAGGGGTCATTTTGTTCATTCAGATACTTTAAAATTACATAGGAGAAAGAACTAGCATCATCGAATTTAGAACTATGGTAACATCATGCATGGTGGGTCGAACAGATGGCCATTTATTGGTACAAAGCAAGGCCAATTGGAAGTTTTTTCTTACAATCCCAAGATCCCTATAGGATTTTACAACTTCTCTATCAACGGTTTCCATGAGTGTGTTTTAGTATTATTTTGATAGAATTTGGTTTCACTTTCCAATGTCAACAAAAAATCCATACACATGTGATTGCTCCTAAAAAACCTTAAAAATACTTAAACAATGTACAATGTAAGTTCCGAATGAAAATTAACAAAAAAAAATTGATTTATTGGCCATAGCTTCCTTCATATCAACAACACCTCAACAACAATCTCGTAACTATATACATCAGATTTATTATTCAACCTTGATGTTATTACATATTCTGGGTCAATGTAACAAATGGTACCCATAACATAGGTAGAGGTGTGGTGTTTGGATGAGGAAATGTACTTGGAAATGCCAAATTCTAACAATTTTTTTCAAAATTATAATTCAAAATAATGTTATAAGTCTTCACATACCTATAAACAATGTGTGGGTTATAGTCATAATGAAGATATGGCTATCCTTCTTTCGCTCCATGAGAAATCTTTAGCCGATTGTTCCATTCTAACTTAATCTTCTTTGATGATGCTATACAAAAATAAAAATCAATAAAACACTTGTTACATTTTCCAAATATCCATTTTAATATGAAGGTTAGAGGTTGATTGGACACTTCTATTTCAAAAATTGAATCTACAATGTACAAATCCATTTTTCTTCATAACATAATCATTTTACTTGCCTTGTAGGATGTCCCACAAATTTTTGTTTACCATGTAATCATAAAACATCAGGTTTCTAAGTGGAGAAAGTGAAAATCCATGTAGACTTTCAACATTCTGGTGGTTGATGCTTCCAACTATTTCCACATCAGTTCCAAATGTAAACAAGCTTAGTAGATAGAAACTATATATTCTCTTTATAGAAATTGGCTTAGAATTCTTTAGATCACATTTATAAAGATTGTTTCTAGCACCATATCTAATTGTATATTTATCTTTAATATTTTTTATGATTTTCATTATGTCATTGTACATGTCAAGAGCCATGTTCACGTGTAGTATGACCAACCTTGGAGAACATAAATGTAACAAATAGATGTGTCAATAAAAAAAATTGTAATATGATATTGCTTTCTGATTTGTCATCTGATAATCTATACAATATGAAATCATGTATTTCCATGCTAGTTTTAACACCTTGCTCCATGTTGTTTACAAAGATTTTTGTAAATACCTTTGGATGATTTGAATGGTACAGAGCTATAATTATGCACAATAGTCTTTAGTAAGACATTTGATTGGGGTTGAATTTGGAGGAGGCACCATGGGAGCACACTGAACTACTAGATTTTTGAATGAAGTGAAATTGGAAGGTTGACATTGTGCCATTATTTTTTCCTCTCCTAATTTTCCCATGCCCAATTCTTCCATCATGGTATCGGGTTTAAACATTTTTAATTTTGAGTGGATTACCTCCTTAAGGCCACTGATGAAAAAAATCTTCAAAAATCATCTGAAAATCCTTTCTTATGATTGGCCAATCTCTTGAATTTTTTCTAGTAATCACGAGCTTATCCATTTAGTTAGAGTTTAGTGAGAACTCTTGTGAATTCATCATAAGCATTGGGGAAAAACTTCTGTAGAATGAGGGTTGTGAACTATGGCCATTCTTCTTCATCATGAGATTTTAAATACCAATGATATACTATTGTATGGCTCCTTGTTCCAAGTTAAAATAAGTGATCGGAACCTTGTTCTCATAGTAGGTATTAAAGAGACTAAAGAATTTCTCTACCTTGTATATCCTCCAAATTGGGTCTGTACCATTGAAATGAGGAAAATCTAGCTTAGGACTATATGCACCCAAAATTGTAGGGTACTGCACCACTAGAACAACATTACACGTGCCCCAATGATGATACAGGTCTCCTCGCAAGGTGTTCAGGATCCAGAAAAGCTCTCCAAGCATGTGTTAACATCCCGCATGCCCCGCTTAGCCCTTGCATGCTTTTCTTTGTCCTCCCCCCTCTTTTATTTTCTTTTCGGTCTTCAGTGACGAAACTGCCGCCCTGCCTAGGTGGCGGTCTCGTGACCACCGGCAACGTAGGGTGGCGGTCCTGTAACCGCCACCCTGCTTAGGGCGGCCATCCTTCATGAGTTTTCCAGAATGCTCTTTTTAACACGAATCATGTAAATTTTCAACGTTTACCGCCTTTTCTTGTATTTATAATTTTGGTTCCATGGAATAGTGTTTTGGCATTGTTTATGGTTTAAGAGATCAATTTGGTTTTCAAATTTAGGTAAATGGGATTCTATAAATAGCTGGCTTGTGCTCAAGTAAATGGCCCCTCAAAATTTGCCTCTGAATTTCTCATTTCAATAGCTTAGTCTTTCAATTTTGCTTAGGATTCATAGTTTCATTTGTTATCTGCATGGTTAGTATTTTTTAGCTATTAGAAAGCCACATATTCTCCTTGTGCAAGTGTTTTTATTATTTCATCCAACCAATTGGAGTAAGATAGTTTGATTTTCAGTAGGAAGCCATTAAAGTTGTAGGTTCTGCTCGTCAATTAGGATAGTTTCAGGTTTTAGATGTTTTATGTTGCATGACTCGCATTAAATCCCGCTAGGAATTACATAAGCCAAGCTCTGTTCTCTTGCGCTATCCCTCTCCTACTGCATTGTATTCAGTCTGTATCCTAAGCTACCATTGTCTCATGTCTACTTCTACTGATGCTAGCATTACATGCTTTTCTGAATCCACATGAGCACGAAAGAACGAGGAAATCACATTGAGGGGACAAGGCCACACACCATTGGATTCACCACCGTTCTGCAAAATCCAGGTTCAAGCTTTCAAAGTTCTAGTTAAAAGCATATCAAGTAGAGTAGTTAATCATTTCATTCCAATTAATTTTATTTTTGATATTGCCAGGGAAGATGTGGTGATTGATAGTTTCTGAGAAACTATGATTCACTCCTCACTTCTGAGGTAGGATCAAGAGTCTTTCAAATAGATTAGATCAGTTATTTGGTTACTTATAATAGATTCACAACTACACACACAAGTAGCTATACTCGCTATTTTGTTTGTTTTAAATTCATTACTAGTTTATTTGTCAATTTCTAGATATATTGGATAATTTCTTTCTTTTAGTTTATCAAAATATCATATTTAGGAATATACATAGATATATCTTGCGTAGTAGATTTATTTTTTCATTAATTAGCTTTATATCACTTCCTTTTGTATGACAATCATGGGACCTAGGGATCCCAGAGAATACGTATTCGAGCCTATCATGCCTCAACCCAATCTTGTCACAGTAATAATCAATATAGACCATAACCTTAGAATCCAAGTCTTCCAAACAACAACAGACTTACAACAGATCATCTCACAGTTAAAAGGGTTAAACATAGAAGATGACCAAGCACACACATTCTAGTCAAACCAGCCACACTACAGATTACCCTAGATAAAAATCCACATGACTGTGGAAGGGCTTGAAAGAGAGAAAACATTCGGTTGTGACCCTTTGGTCACACAGCCAGACACAAGAGACATTCTCACTGATATAGATACTAGCTTAAGAATTCAGGTTGTCAGAACGCCTGTAAGGTACTATGAGAAGATTACACAACTTATAGTTCTAAATATAGAGGCTGAAAAGGCATACGACTATTGGATATTAGGGATTAGGGACTAATTCTGCACATGACCATAGCAAGTCCACAACAACCATGAATCTACAGTTGTGATCCACAAATCCCACAACCCAACGAGTCCACAGGTTAATCCGACGTTGACACTGGCTTACGCACATTAGTATTTAGATCCACTCCACTTCTGCCTATCATCATCACACAGTTATCCTTGTTGGATATAGCAGCTAACGAAGCTAAGGGTTTCTATATTAGACTAGAGAATCTCTCGTAGAGTCCACTATATTCATCATCCATCCTATGACCCTATCTGGAGATATATACAAGACAATCCCAGGTCATTTTCCCCGTGTTACGCTAGAGCTCGATATTGATTGGAGCCTTCGAGAAGTCATCCTCGTCGATCGATCTATCACACCAGTTCAGGTTAGGAGGGCCTTCTTTGCCTTAGATTCACATATTCCACTAGTGCGCATCAAAAACATAAGATTTCCTAACTAGCTTGTCTACATCCCATGCATAGTCCATCCCCACCAGTTATTTCGGCATGACCTCGAGAGGTCAGGTGTGAGGAAGAGTTACTTGTAGATTCCCATGCTCGTTTTTCACTTTTCCATCGTACAAAATTGGTGAACCTGACATGAACACATAGTGCTTCCCCTTTTCTTTATTACCTCTTTCTTCCACCTTCGCTCTTTCCCATTATTCTACGTGTATTCATATACCCCCTGAATATGTCAAGATTCGATGCATATGGCAGACCTCTCCTAGGTCTTGAGGCATACTATGCTCAACTGAATGGACAGTCATCGCCCTAGCTTTCAGTATGGGGTGACAAATATTCAAATAACCAATTATCAACATAAGCTCCACCTCCAAGGACTAGATATAGTTTGTCTTTCCAAATAGAGGAGTTGGATCAACTCACGCAAACGCAACAAATAGAGCCTTCAGGCTCAAACAATATGACATTCACAGAAGAATTTGGTTCATCTCCTCAGGTGCTGCTTAGACCACAAATTAGCAGACACTCAGATCCATACCTAGTTTTAGATGATGAACATTTAGTGCATTATGCCAGGAATGAACAATGCTCTGGGAGTATGTACCCACCTATAGGAAGTTTACAAACACGAACTGAGGTCTCTTTTTAAGAAAACACCTCCATACCACTACCTATAGGAAATGCCCTCAGTGAAACTTGGCAGGGAAACGATCAATTCATAGCAGGGTATCACATGACTATACAACCTCAGAATATACAACAAACGCCACCAAGGGAAAATACTGGGACTTCACCAAATGAAGTCATTTTGACTTTAGTAAAAATAATTAGAGGGTTAGAACTTGCTCGAGCAAGTCAAACATCTCAATTCATGTAGGTAGGAAATTCCAATCCTCCACATCATGCTAGCCAAGTAGATCTCCTCACAGGAATAGGCACGTTGGACATGCCTCCTCAGTATTCATAACAAACACCAACTAGAACTGCCACCTCCAACACTATTCAGGTGGAGAATATGATACCTCCCGGTCTTGTACAACATAATCCACTCTTAGGGAATACTCCTCCATACTTAAACATATACTCCAAGTTGCCACAAGAATATATGTTCTCCTCTCCCGACATGCTTGCTCAACCATAGGGGCTTCCTTATGCCCCTGCAAATGCATACGCTATGTCGTATCAGCAACCTATTCCACCTCCTCCCCCTCAATAGGCACCATCAATGGTTGAAACCTATGCGATAGGTACTTACTCAGAGTACTTAAAAGAGCCCTTAGACTTCACCATACGAAGCTTCATGCTTCCGAGACCTCTTCCTGATTTGCCCAAATACAAAGGGGAGGGAGACCCGAATACACACATTAAGGCCTATGCTGCAACCATTTGAGAATTGCTTCCTTGGGATGGGGTTGTTGCCAAAATATTCCCCAAAACCTTGGAGGGCATCACCCTCGATTGGTATTACAGAATACCTGAAGCTTCCATCCATTCATTTAAACAACTAGTTTCAAAGTTCATTAAGGCATTTGACATGAACAAATTGTTAAGAACATGAATCAAGGAATTCTTACACATTAAACAAGAACACAATGAATCTGTCGCTCATTTCATCCAGAGATGGTGTACAGTCCTTTATTCTTTATCCAGTGCTCCAAACATGGACCAAATGGAGCTATGCGATTTATTCCTTCACTCTCTCAGTAGAGAGGTGAAGCAAGAAGTCCAGAAGTTCCCACTAAGGACATACGATGAAGTACTTCAGAGCGTTCTCTGAATAGATCAAGTGGCAATAGATAGCGGTCGCAAGAAGTATGGAGCAAACGGGAGGTTAATCACCCCCAACCAAAATACTACAACTTACCCTACTGCCACAAATGTCAATCAAGGACCTAAAATCCTTAACAAAAATTACGGTGCAACAACCGATGAGGTAATTGACCAAGATAAAAAGGTCAATGTTCTAAATACTCCACCGCTAGTTAACAATTAATGAAACAACAACTTTACCCCAAGAATCAATTCGGTGGATTTTAATCATCCACAACAACAACAACAACAATGGTGGATCCAGACACAGGGTCCAAGCCAAAACTCAACTGGATATAAAAACCAAAAACAACAAATATAAAACCTTAATCCTAATAGACAGTGGTTTGATCAGAGTCTTGGAATGCAATATACGCCAAACCAACAACCTAGAAATTACAATCCTAACTCGTATTGTGGTTTTCACAAGATTCGAGGCCACGAAACTAGAACATGTCGTGACTACAATAAATTCATACAACATTTTCCAGAAGAGCAAAGACAACTTTTCATAGATATGTTCTTGGTGGATCATGTGTCACCAGCACTAAATGATTTTACAGGGGAAGTTTCCCCTCAAGATCTTCAATGATCTGCTCCCAAGTCAAAATAACAACAAATTAAATCCAAATGGGATGAACAAAGGTGTAATGGTAGGAAATAATAATTATGAAGCCTGGAATTCACTAAATCCACCTGTTGCACCACAATTAGGAAGTTAACCACGGCCCAAGATAGTCAGTTTATTAGAATTAGATACCAAACTACCTGTGGAAGCCGTAACAAGGACACGAGAGTATTCCTCTCATCCAAATCCAAGTTTCTCACTAAAGATAGATAACATCCAACAAATAATAGTGAAACCCATAGGTGCCTATGATCTGGTTAATGACCTAACAAAAACCTTCTCTCACATCTCCTTTTTGGATTTGCTGAGGAAATCTCCTGCCCACAGGGCTGATATTTTAGAGGCATTAGGGTTAGGTCATTTAATTAACATCACTCTACCTCCCAAAACATAGGTAAATCATATAGACTTTGATATCTACCCTCCAGGGCAGCTGGAGAGGGATGCCGAGTTTATATTCAAAATAAAAAAATGCTAACAGACACTCAGATTGCATGCAGAGGTAATCCGGCCTTACATTTGCAAGTATGGGTTTATAAAAATTATGTTAAACATGCAATGGTTGACGATGGGGCTGCAACTAACATAGTTCCCTTCTCTTTCCTTCAAAAGCTAGGCTATGGAGAAATAAACTGTTCCACGACTCGAAATACGCTAAGAGGCTATGATAGCCTTAAGGCCACTTCGATTGGAACTATAACACTACCAGTTACCTTAGGACCCAAAACAATCCTGACTGAGTTTTATATTATAGATCGGGAAACCAATTATATTATGATCCTCAGCCGACCATGGATACACCGTATGAAGGCAATCCCTTCTATGTTATTTCAATAAGTAAGGTTCTTGCACTTAGGAAAGGTATTCGTAGCCAAAGTTGATCCAAAACCATTCGATATACACCTAGCTAACTTAAAGAAAAGACTGGGCATTCATTCTGAGTTTGAACTCCCAACAAACCAACTTAATAAACCAACCGACGTGAAACCAGAAGAAAAGTTGGTACCTACAATAGATCTTGAGACTATGAGCCTAGTCAAAGTTATCCCAGCCCTCAAGTATGAGACTAACATTGTAGAAGCGGTATCATTAGGAACTACTATGAATATTGTCTACTTACTAGAGTAGGATCTACCAATTTTCCTACCATTTGATTCTATAGGTATGGGATATACCCTAGGTGTTGGTGCTCTTCCAGTTGAGGATCTCTACATGGTAGAAGTAACCGAAGTAGAAAAAATTGACATAGTGAATGTCCCAACGTCCATCTTCCCAACTAAATATTGGACTCTCCATTTTGATGGAGCAAGATGTCGTTATGGGGTTGGGGTAGGTGTGATCTTTACTTATCCCAATGGAAAGATCCTACCGTTTTCCTTTAAACTAAATTTTGAATGTACAAACAATGGCGTAGAGTATGAATCCCTCCTCCTTGGCCTCATCATAGCTAAAAGGCTTGGTGTTAATGACATCAAGGTGTTAGGAGACTCTCAATTAGTAGCGAACCAAGTCTCTGAGATGTATGAAACTAGAGCTAAACACTTATAGCTCTACAAAACAGCGGTATTAACTTTGAGCAAAGAATTCGACTTCATATCCATTGAAGCAATCCCGTGAGAACAAAATCTTCTTGCGAATTATATAGCAACCTCAATGTCACGCTTCACCCCAAACAGTGAGTTAGAAGATACCCGTTTCGTGGTATCCCTTCATACTAAACCATTAGTGAAAACAATGTCAAACCCTCTTTTAACAAACATAGCTGAGAACAACTCTATTATCCTAGACCACGTTGATAGTGATAGAGCCACTCTAGATTAGTTAAATTCCTATGCAATGTTACATCTCACCCATCACGAGGTATATTCATCCTTAATCCGAAATTCATCTTCCTACTTCGGAAATCCCATGATAGAGCTTCCCCCATAAAAAGAACTCAGCATGTACACAGTAGAGAATGGAGACAATTTGGAATTACCTCCAGTCCCGCATGAGTTTCAAGAAGGTAATGCTTCTTTAATCGAAGAAATAATTGATATTAACATTGGAACGGAGGAAGACCCAAGGATCTTGAAACTAGGAACTTCGTTAACTCCAGAAGAAATAGAAATACACACTCGAATCCTCAAAAAAACATCAAAAGGCTTTCACATTTAATTATAAAGAAATGACAGGGGTTGCACCACACATCGTGTCCTCAAAAAAACATCAGAAGGATTTCACATTTAATTATAAAGAAATGACAGGGGTTGCACCACACATCGTGGTACATAATCTCGTCACAAAATCAGATGCAAAGCTAGTTAAACAAAAATTGAGACCAATGAAACCCAAGGTAGCTCTCATGCTAAAGGAATAAGTAATGAAACTCCTCCAAGTAGGATTCATCAAACCAGTCGATTATTCTCAATGGATATCTAATATCGTTCCTGTTCTAAAAAAGAATGGGAAGATACACATTTGCATAGATTTCCGAGACATTAACAAAGCGTGCCCCAAGGATGAATTCCCATTACCATCCATTGACTTCATCATTGATGCAATAGTTGGCTTTGAGATTTTTACTCTCATGGATGGATTCTTAGGATACAATCAAATCAGAATATCTGAACAAGACCAAGCCAAAGCCACATTTATATCTCCTTGGGGAACCTATTACTACGCTGTTATTCCATTCGGTCTCAAGAACGCTGGCACCACATACCAGCAGGTGATGACATACATATTTCACAATCTTATTCACAAGATCATGGAATCCTTCGTAGATGACTTATTGGCCAAGGCCAGGAAGCACTGTGATCACTTGGAAGTGTTCCGTATCATTCTTTCACATTTGATAGAATACGGAGTCACACTAAACCCAGAAAAATGTGTATTTGGTGTGACAGGAGGGAAGCTCCTAGGTTACATTATATCATCAAAAGGGATCGACGTAGACCCAGTTAAAATCCATGCTATTCTTGAAATGATCCAACCGTCAGATGAATATGGAATCAGGTCGTTTCTTAGGAAACTTGGTGCCATCCGAAGATTCATCTCAGACTTAAGCTTTGCCATTAATCCAATCAACAATCTACTCAAGAAAGAGTATAGTACCGATTAGACCGAATACTGCAAGGAGGATTTCAAAGTAGTTAAGCATTTCCTATTGTCACCACCCATGCTAATGCCACCTAAACTAGATCACCCTTTAATCTTATATTCACGAGCTACCAATGTCTCGCTAGCCTGCATGCTGGCTCAAGAAGATGATGACACAAGAGAACACATGATTTATTTTATAAGCCACACGTTACTCAATTATAAAACATGCTATATGCAAGCAGAATGAGAATGCCTTGCCATAGTTTTTGCAACGAAATGCTCAAGACATTACATGCTAAATCAAGAAATGAGGGTCATTGTAAAAACAGACCATTTATGAACATTTCTTACGTAAGGTTCCTTGTATAAAAAGTCTGGACGCTTCATGACCTTAATGGGTGAATTTGAATTAACTTTTGTAAATCAAAATTCCATTAAGGGACAAATCATAGCAGATTGGTTAGATGACAACCCATTAGACAGAGGTGATCTAGTCGATTTGGACTTTCCCGATGAATGCATATATTACGTTGAAAATAGACCTCCCATCTTTGAATGTCCTTGGTATACTGATATTATTAATTATATCATGAGCCATACCTATCCAGAAAGTGCTACGTTGTAACAGAGAAGACAGTTACGCATTATCGTAGCTAAACACATTATTATAGAACAAGTGCTCTATTGTAAGGCTTCTAAGGGAATGCTTCTAAGGTGTGTTGACACAGAAGAATCCAAGAATATCATCCAAGAATATCACAGTGGAATATGTGGAGTCCACTTCGGTGGTCTTGCCACCACCCACAATACATCAGATGGCCTATTTCTAGCCCACTCTAGAACATGACGCAGTAGAGTTTGTACATAGGTGTCATAAATGCCAAGAATTCTCCCATGAGATTCACATGCCGACACAAGCTCTACAACCAATCGCTACTCCATGGCCCTTTTCTATGTGGGGGCTATATTTGATAGGGAAATTCTCTCTCTCATCTACAGATAGCCATAACTTCATAATCATGGCCACTGAGTATTTTACCAAATGGGTAGAGGTTATGCCTCTCACCACTGTACCAAGTTCTGTGATCGCCAAGTTCAATTTGAACCAGATCATTTTAAGGTACGGTGCCCCACAAACCATTATCACAGATAATGGGACTTCTTTTAAGAATGACAATGTTCATGAGCTATGTAATAAATTTAAAATAAACCATCATACAACCTCCCTGTATTACCCTCAAGCCAATGGACAAGCTGAAGCAATAAACAAAAAATTGAAAGCCATTATCCTTAAAATGGTAAAAGAAAACAAAAAATATTGGTATTTAAAGTTATACCCAGCCTTGTGGGCCCACCGAACCTTAATAAGAACACCAATAGGAACAACTCCTTTCTCACTGTTATTTAGAGCGGAAGCTGTTCTCCCACTTGAGGTTGAAATACCCAGTCTCCGCATCTCATTACAATGGATTCTGGATGAAGAAGCTTATAGAGAAGCACATATCTCTCAACTAGAAAGCCTAGATGAGGCCAGGCTAGATCTTGAATAGTAGCACAAAGTCTATGTTGACCGAATGTGCCGGTAGTATAACAAGAAGGTCTATGAACGAGACATATATGAAGGTGATCTAGTTCTAAGACTAGACAACCGGATCAATAAAAATACCGGCGAAGGGAGGAAATTCCGTCCCAAATTGTTGGGCCCATACTGATTCATGAAGGACTATGGAAATGGTGCATATCTCTTATGCACACTAGAGGGTGAGGAATTTGGTGAAACTGTCAATTCCCTACACCTTAAGCGATTCTATGCATAAGTGACCATCACTATCTATATAATTATATCTACATTGCAACTTCATGTAGTTAGGTTCATTTTGTCTACTTGTTTCGTACAAATCTTGTGATCAAGGAACTTATTCCCAAAGCAATTCATTACAAACTTCTGATGATATTGACATTAGCTTTCAAATCATACTTCTTCATTTTCATAACATCATCACCATTTCAGAATCGTTTCATCCATACAAAGCTAGATATGACAAAGTCTTAACGGTAACCATACCAAGGTCTGCATGCTTGTTCTCACTTTTGGTTTCTCCCTAGGATAAGTGTCTTGCCTATGGTCTGTTCTAGAAGCTTCATCATGTCACATCTATCCCATGTGCATAACTCTTTGGAAGTAAGAACATACTGACATTTTTCTCAAATAAACAAGTCAAGTATTGATCAAATAGATTTTTTTTTTTACACATTTCCTTGCCCTACCAACCTTCGGTGATAAGCTTACATCTCTTACTAGTGACATAGGGTTGGGAAAGGATGGGAATGCCCTTACTTGCCTATACCTTGTCCATGGTGATAAGCCCACGCTTTTGAATAGTAGCATGGGGTAGGGTATGGGCGGTCCTCTTAACAATAAACGTTGAAGGTAGTCAACAAACAACTCAAATGAACCTTTTAAATCTTGAGTCAAAAATGAATGAGTCAGATGTCTAAAATTCCAAGAGAGTTGAAAACCCTAAAAATCTAAATTTTGTCAACCATGTGGCCATCTATGGATCTAAGTCTAGATAAACTACAAAGTATGTAGCATTCTAAACTATGGAGTCATTTGAGTAGATTAGGTTTGTATCATCCTAATTTGGTTCCACTAAATCTTTGTCTATCTCTCATCACTACCATTCAAAAAATTTCACAACTTGTGCCCTTTTTAGCTCTCGGTGATGAGCCCTCGCATCTTACTAGTTGCGTGGAGATAGGAATGGGGCAAGTTCATCTACTCATCATACCGATTTATCATCTCATTTTGTAAAAACAAAAATGAAGTACCAAAAATTGCTTATGGAAATTAAAGTTCAAAATCACATTGTGTCTACATTATCATACATCAGCATCACGAAATACAAAAAGAAAGAAAACATTTGTATCATGTGTTCTCCATTACATACATTCTAAAAGGCATATAAAAACAACATTGTAATTTACATACAAAATAAAATCACAAGAACATTGATACCAAGAGTCTAATACAAAAAGAATATCTATATATATATATAATCAAAGTTTCTTGTACAATGCCATCATGTGCTAAGCATGGTCAAAATTCTCAAAGAGCTCGGGAAATAAAAATACATCATATTAATGATCTACGAGAGCTAATGGCCTCTCAACCCCTATGAGATCCCTCCAAAGGTGAACGCCCTCATCTAGGACTCTGGCTACACCAGTGCACTCTGAGTGCACAAAGGGCTCACAATCCCGAGGAGCAGTTGTGGTCTCACCATGAGAGTGACTCCTCATCAGGTGATCTCCTGTCTTGTATCCTAGCTAACTCGGTATGGAGGGTAGGACACCATCCTAGCCACATGCCAGATAGGGGAAAAAAATTTGGTATGCCTACCGGATGTTGAGGGCTCCCCTACATCCACGGATAGCTCCACACGGGTCTTCTCCATAGGGATCATCAGGGTATCAATGCATACCTAATGAATCAGGTCTTACCACTCATCAAGCAATCTCTGCAAGCAAAGGAGAAAAACACTGATTATAAATAATCAAGAGATAGAAACAAATGTAAACAAAAGGAGAGATAGCATCTAAGGACAATTCTAACTAGAACCAAACATTAAAAGGAAGGATGATAACTCACTCGGATCTCTGGGCCTCCAAGATGGATCTCTAGGGTTGACACCTACCATAGATGTTGCTACTGACTGGTGCACTCCTCCTATGCCTGGGGCCATATAACATCCTACTACGGACTCATCCTCTCTGCACACAATCCCTGAGAGAGTGGCTCCTCTGAAACCAGACTCATCATCTCTGCACTCTGCTCCTCCCTCTCTGCCTGTAAAATGTCCTGAGTATTATACCACTCAAGATTGATGTATCTTCCTCTCCACTCTAATTCAATAACCTTAGCCTCGGTCTCCTCCTCCGTCTCCCCCCTGTTAACTCCTTAGAACTCAGAGTCTATGTCAATGGGGTCGTCACTGCTATGGGCAGGACCGGTAGAAATCTGAAGCAAGGGTGTCTGAAGGAGCACTGGCTCTCCCTCGAGCTCGTACTACCCTCCTAGCTGTAATGGGGACACTAGGAGTAACAACTGTCCAAACCTCAGCCTCTAGGACCTCCTCTAGCCTCCCAGACTGATCAATATACCGGTACCACTAGGGGAAGCATACCCACATACAGAAGGCCAAACTGCTGGGTCACTTGAACAAACGGATGTATCTCCACCCTCCCCATCATGTCAACAAGCCACCCTATGGTGGAGTAAGAAATCAAAGTAAGAGCCTCCTCACCCCATAAACCTACCATGGCCTGATAAGGTGTGGCCTCCATGTCATCAGTGGTCAAGGAGGTGACTAGCTAGTGAGGTTCTCTGAGCACCGACATGTCTATCCATCTAGCTACCCTCACAGCTCCGGGATCTCCCACCTCTACACCTCTCCCATAAGGGATGAAATGCTCATAGAACCAGCTCATAACCAAGGTTGGATGGCTCAATGACTACCCTTGTAAACGGACCACCCGGTTACAAATCATGATAGGTGGTCCCAAGAATGTCGGCTCCCTAGGCGTAAATCTAGCTGTGCCCCTCAATCTGTGCAATGATGGGGGACCAGCAATATAGTAAGGTGTCTCCTCCCTTGTCCCCGATCAATCTTGAGGCAAGGATCCCCATAATATCCTGACGAAAAAAGGGGATAGGTAGACTAGGAATAGATCGGACCCTCATCCCCTTCTTCAAACTAGTGGAGATAACTACATCTCCCATATATGAGGCCCACTGTGTTGACTGAGCCCGTGACCTTGTTGTCTCAAGAGTGAGCTGTCTCCCAATAATTGGGACCCCTAAGATACAGTAAACATCCTCCAAAGTAATGGTCCACTCACCCTGAGACCCCTGGTAATCAAAAAGTGTTCTGATCTACATCCCAATATGAAAATAAGTCACAAAGTATGTGACTAGATGGTGCAACATGCGGGACCCATGAAATACGCAGTATACTGGCCCTCTGAAGAGTGTCCTACTCATCCTGAGAAAAGGGCATCCAATACTGCCGGAAGCCAATCACACTCCCTCTCCCGACTCCATCAGATATACTCCTCCTTCGCCTGCATACACCTAAAGACATACAAAATAGAGTAATTTAGTATCCAAGTGATGTTAGACAAATCATGAAAGCAGGAAAGGATGCTAAAAATGCAACAACAAAATTAAAATAGGTATTATTTATACATTCTGTGCAGAACCGTTGTTCCTTGATCACCGCCCTGAGAAGGGTGGCGGTTCTATAATCGCCACCTTAAAGGTGGCGGTCTTGTAACCACCACCCTGATCAGGGCGGCGGTCTCGTAACTACCAACCTTGCTTAGGGCAGATGGTCATGTCCCCAAAAACCCACGCAGGTCATGTGCTCTAAAAGCAGCTGAAAACAAAAAATAAAGACCGTTTTGAGTCAAAACAAAGCCTACCCAGTAGGCACCCCCCTAGTTGACTCTATTAAAACTAATATTTTCAAAAAGAATCCCCCCATTACAAAGATTTCACCATTTTAGCATTTTGGGGGCAAAAATGGTAAATCGAGAAAAACTAACCTGTGATCTCGTGGGTCGGCGTTCTCACTCGTGGAGGCATGATCACGATCTCGTCCTAAACATTTTGACTATACTCATGTGAGAAACCATCACCATGGGTCCCAGAGCTCAAAATTAACCAAATCAATAGGCGTAAATGAATAGGAAAATGGGCCCACTTTTACATATATAGCAACCTGACTTGTTTTGAATGCCCTTTTCGCTATTTTAGAGCGCTGATAGAGGTAAGTTCTTATCCCTGCACAAATGGTACATCCTCATTTCATATTATTTTAGTATTTATTTTCCGATCTATTTTTTCTATCTGCACTTGAGTCCTCTTTTCATTTTGTAGGTGGCAGGAATTTTTGGATGGCATCATTCCGACACATGGATGTATCAAGTATAACTTCTAACTTCCCATTTTAGGACCACCATACTCAGACCCACCATTTTATGCACCTCTTCATGGATAAAACGCTTCTCTGAGGGGGAAATATGTACGCACCCAAAATTGTAGGGTACTACACTGCTAGAACAACGTTACACGTTCCCCAATGATGATATAGGTCTCCTCACAAGGTTTTCAGGATCTAGAAAAGCTCTCTAAGCATGTGTTAACATCCTGCATGCCCCACTTAGACCCTGTGTGCTTTTATTTTTCCTCCCACCCTCTTTTCTTTTCTTTTCGGTCTTCAGTGACGAAACCACCACCCTACCTGGGTGGCAGTCTCATGACTGCCACCCAGGCAGGGCGGCGGTCCTGTAACTACCGCCCTGCTCAGGGTGGCAGTCCTTCACGCATTTTCCAGAATGCTTTTTTTAACATGACTCATGTAAATTTTCAACGTTTACTACTTTTTTTACCGCCTTTGCTTGTATTTATGATTCTGGTTCCTTGGAATAGTGTTTTGGCATTGTTTATGGTTTAAGAGATCAATTTGGTTTTTCACCTTTGGGTAAATGGGATTCTATAAATAGCTAGTCTTGTGCTTAAGCAAATGGCCCCTCAAATTTTTTCCTCTGAATTTCTCATTTCAATAACTTATCCTTTCAATTTTTATTAGGATTCATAGTTTCATTTGTTATAAGCATGGTTAGTATTGTTTAGCTATTAGAAAGCCACATATTCTCCTTATGCAAGTGCTATTATTATTTCATCCAACAAATTGGAGTAGGATAGTTTGATTTTTAGTAGGAAGCCATTAAATTTGCAAGTTCTTCTCGTCCAACATGATAGTTTCAGGTTTTGGACGTTTTATGTTGCATGACTCACAATAAATCCTGCTAGGAATTGCATAAGCCAAGCTTTGTTCGCTTGTGCTATCCCTCTCCTACTCACATTGTATTCAGTCTGCATCCTAAGCTTCCATTGTCTCATGTATACTTCTGTTAATGCTAGCATTACATGCTTTTCCAGATCCACGTGAGCATGAAAGAACGAGGAAATCACACTGAGGGGATAAGACCACACACCATCAGATTCGCCACCGTTCTACAAAATCCAGGTTCAAGCTTTCAAATTTCGAGTTAAAATCATATCAAGTAGAGTAGTCAATCATTTCATTCCAGTTAATTTTATTTTTGATATTGCCAGGGAAGATGTGGGGATTGATAGTTTCTGAGAAACTATGATTCACTCCTCACTTCTGAGGTAGGATCAAGAGTCTTTCAAATAGATTAGATCAGTTATCTGGTTACTTATAATAGATTCACAACTACACACACAAGTAGCTATACTCGGCTATTTTGTTTGTTTTAAATTCGTTACTAGTTTAGTTGTCAATTTCTAGATATATTGGATAATTGTTTTCTTTTAGTTTATCAAAATATCAGATTTAGGAATATACATAGATATATCTTGCGTAGTCAATTTATTTTTTCATTAAATACCTTTATATCACTTCCTTTTGTATGACAATCATGGGACCTAGGGATCCCAGAGAATACATATTCGAGCCTATCGTGCCTCAACCCAATCTTGTCACAGCAATAAATGATATAGACCAGAACCTTAGAATCCAAGTCTTCCAAACAACAACAGACTTACAACAGATCAGCTCACAGTTAAGAGGGTTAAACATAGAAGACAACCAAGCACACACATTCTGGTCAAACTAGCCACACTACAGATTACCCTAGATAAAAATCCACATGAATGTAGAAGGGCTTGAAAGATAGAAAACATTTGGTTGTGACCCTTTGGTCCCATAGCCAGACATAGGAGACATTCTCACTGATATAGATACTAGCTTAAGAATTCAGGTTGCCAGATTCCTTGTAGTTCTAAATATAGAGGCTGAAAAGGCATATGACTATTGGATACTAGGGATTAGAGACTGATTCTGCACATGAACATAGTAGGTCCACAACAACCACGAATCTATGGTTGTGATCCAAAAATCCCACAACCCAACGAGTCCACAGGTCAATCCGACGTTGACACTGGCTTATGCACATTAGTATTTAGATCCACTCCACTTCCACCTATCATCATCACACAGTTATCCTTTTTGGATATAGCAGCTAACGAAGCTAAGGGTTTTTGGATTAGATCAGAGAATCACCCGTAAAGTCCACTATATCCATCATCCATCCTATGACCCTATCTGGAGATATATACGAGACAATCCCAGGTCATTTTCCCCGTATCCCACAACCTATAGACCGGATTACGCCAGAGCTCGATATTGATTGGATCCTTTGATCAGTCATCCTTTCCGATTGATCTATCACACCAGTTCAAGTTAGGAGGGCCTTCTTTGCCTTAGATTTGTAGATTCCACTAGTTCACGTCGAAGACATAAGATTTCCTAACTAGCTTGTCTAATTAGCTTGGGTGCGAGGAAGAGTTACTTGTAGATTCCCATGCTCACTTGTAACTTTTCCATTGTACAAGGACCACGTGGCATAGTTGGAGGAGAGAAAATATGTTGAGAAGTGAACTCAGTATGAATATTTTTAAGGAGGAAAACATTTTATTAGTTGAGTCTGTGCACATTTGTGTGAACTTGTACATGTGTGCCTTAAAGGATGTGATTTCTTCCTCCATGTTTTTTATGCATGCATAGGTGACAACCATGACCAGCAGGGGTTCTAGGTTTCTAGAAAAGGCTAGTTGGAGTTATATGTTAAATTGACCATCTCAACGAGAGGTTTACAATGGTATAATTACTATGAGGACCCAAATTGTTCTTTCGAGGCTATGTCTAGGGGGATAAAAATAGTAATTATTATGGGATTTTTTTTCAAAAAATTAAATTAGTGTCAAAATGATCTCCATCTCCTCAAACTTGGAGTGTTGGGGGTGGCTGAAAAGTGGGAAAAAATAATTTTGTAGTTTTTTACTATACTCAGGGTTTCAACTCAGGGAAAAAATTAGGATTTAAAGTTGGTAAAACAAGTCAGGTTTTCAAGTTGGGGAAACAAGTTGGGTTTTTAAGTTGAGGAAACATGTTAGGGAAATTGTTAGGGGAAATAAATTAGGGAAACAAGTCATGGAAAAAATTTGAGGAAACATGTTGGGGAAACAGGTCAGAAAAACAATTCGGGGAAACAATTTAGGGAGACAAATCAGAGAAATGATTCAGGGAAACAAGATTATAAAGAAAGTTAGGTTTTGAAGATTATGAAACAAGATACAAACTATGTCACACCTTTCATTTTGTTTCCTTGAGGTTTTGAAAAAAAAATTGTAGTTGAATCAGTCCTAGAATGATATCTGATACTATATGTAATGAACCTTTTATGATAGATTATGCCAAACAACATAATGTGGTGTGAATTAGTTTATTAAATAGAAAGATTGAAATGACATTACTAGATCACATGCCTCTTCGGGGGGAAACCTCCTTTGAGAAATCTCAATACAATAATGTTCATGGGTTCTTTTATTGGCATAAGAACTCCCTAATATACTAGTTCTATTCTAGAAACTACTAATACCCATGCATGTGGGATTATTCTAAATAGCTCACTAGATCACTTACAAAGCATACACGCTTGTAACATATATTATACTAATAATGAAAAAATAAGGGTATGATGAAAGGTATTAACACTTTATGAGCTACCCTACTTCAAAAAACCAATATATATCTTCCACTAATTTATCTCGCGAGTGTGTGGGGAATACTTCTACATTGCAGGATGGCACATGAGAATTACATGTCACCTAATCAATAAAGAAAAATGGTTGATAAATGTTGGGGAATATTTGGCTCAAGCATTTGAAAATGAAAAGGAAAATGATAAGGTCAGGGAAAATTTTGAATTACAAGAGAGGAGGGCACACCTTTCCCATTACATAGATTCAATACCTAGGAATAAGAGTCACAACCCAATTGTTAATGTCCAAATTAGTGGGTGTAAAAAGATGGAAAAAAAACTAATTAGAAATTTTTTTATATTGCACATAAAATTGCATGAGGGACCCAATATAAATTTTCCTAATTTATTGTCGAGATAATAATACAATATGTAGAGCTTGCACATAATAATTCAACAATCAAATACTAATGTGGCATGATTCTCCTAATACATGTCTTAAATGAAATAGGTGTCATTGAGGGAAAAGGATAACCTAAGTGGATATACCCATGTTTGACATTATGTTTATGGTGTTTTCAATTATGTCAAAGGTAATTTATGGAAAATGCATTCTAGGTGTCATAGGTGTCTCCATGAGGTGTCTTTCATAGTCAAACTTGAAGGTTGATTGGTAGTATATCGTTTTGGTGTTGCTATGGTGTGTCTTAGAGTTTGGTCTATTATGCATGGTCATACTGTGAGATCTCAAAAGTTTTTTGAATGTATTCATAAGTCAAAAATGTTCCATGAGATGTGTGATGGATATCTAAGTGTCTGTAAGTGGTCAACAAGGTCTGTTCATGAGAAGCCATGGTTAAGTCAGGTCATTCTAGGCCTATTCCTAGACCTAGTACATGAGGTTTAGGATGGTGGCATCAGATATGAAAAAGTTAAGTCATGTAAAATAATAGGAATTTTTTTTTTCACTGCATATTATGTGTTAAAGGAGTTTCATGTTTGTATTCAGAGATTTGATGATGTTTTAAGGTCCTTTAAAGCAAGTTTCTTGAGAACAAGGCTAGAAAGGAAAGGTAAGTCTTATTTTCTAGAGATATTGAGATGCATTTGAGCATGAAATGGACTTTGTAAATTTGGATAAGGTGTTCATGGTGCTTCATGTCAATTTTCAGGTCAAGGTTGTGAAGGAAAAGAAAGAAAATGTTATTTTGGCAAAATTGAGTCTTTGAGAAGGTAAAACCATCTTGATAGGTCAAGTTGTTTTACTCACCCATATGTGCAGGTTCTACATGGGACTTTGTGGATTTTAGGGATAATTTTTCATTGATTCTAGAGTGGTTTACATAAATAATGAGGTTATTTGATCATCCCATCTTTATGAACAATTGTTAAGAAGTCAAACAAGTCAAAACGCTAGCTAAAATGCTCCTAGTCGATTGATATGGAAGAAATGAATTGTATGGGGAAAAAATGTTATAGGAAATAAAATATGATGTATTATGGTTGTAGAGGATTCTCCAGGGCTCATTTTTTTGGTGGTTTCATGTTCTATCTAGTTTAGTAAGTGGTAGAAAAACCCTTATTTTGTGGATATTTATAGTTTCAAGGATGAGATGAAAGCTTCAAGATGAAAATTGAATTGTTCCAAAATCCTTGGGTTATGTGCTATATGGCCATGGAAATTTTTGAGCAGGTATAGTGGAGAAATTTTAAGATACATGTCCTCAAAGTCACCCTACCAATTTTGGCCTTAAGTGCTAAAACCCAGTTGTGGAGATTTGAGGTGTGTTTGATAGAAATTCTTGTTGTTGTAGATAATTATGATCATGTATATTTTATATATGCCTAGAATGATGTGTTTAAGTGATATATTTTATATGGAGACGTGGTTTCTTGCATAATCCCTAATGGCCTAATAGGTCCCATTAGGCTTGCCTAGATAGGTGACTGAAACAAGTGTGTGGGATCATTTTTCTCCACATGAGCTATGTTTGTGAATGTTTGGAGAGGTGTTTTAGGTTTCCATTTATGTGTTTCATGATTTTTTTGAGCTTATAAGTTACCTTAGATGTGTTTGGAGTCATATTCCTCAAGACTAGTTCTTGAGTCCATTTTGGTAGTTTAGACCTATTTCAGAGATTGAGCTAATTGGAGGCCTTGTACTATGCTTTGATGAATGAAGTGAGTTGTTCAATAAATTATAATTAATGATATTTCCATACATATTATACTTGAGTCTTGATGATGTGATTTTATTTTCCAAGATGCTTGTTCTTGGTGACCTATTTCTGGGCATGATCAACATACTTAAGAAAGGTAGGAGAGATGGATGGCTTGGAGTGTTATTCCATGTTTGGTAGTGTCTCATTGAATTGGATATTGATTTGGATTCATGATGCATCCATTCATGTTCCCAAGAAGTATTTAAAGTTTTTATTTTCTATGGAAATTTTTTCACTCTTGTGGACTAGGTTTTGGTGCTTGATGACCTAGTTGGGATAGTTTCCTTCTTGGTGTGTTTCACGATGATAGTGAAGGATAGAAAAATTATTTTTCTTGTTGGTGATGATTAGAGGTTATCACCAAATTTTTTAGAGATAATTTATTCTTGAAATATCTGGAGTATCATGATGCATTCATTGGAGCTTGGAGAGCTTGTTTTGGCCTACTTGAGTGTCTTAGTGCTAGTTCTTATTGGTATGACCCTTTCTGACCTACTTGGGTCTTTATGTGTGATTTATATGAGGAGTTTGATATTTTTTGAGTTGTAATGACTGACCTATATGTTCATGGCCAACCTAGAGGTAGGGATAATTTTAGTGGAGAATATTCATAATATGGCGAATATTCCTTTTTTGAAAAATTTGAAAAGGTGAATTTTTGGGGTGGGTTAGTGACTTGTTCACCTAAAAATTACAGTTTAATTTTTTCATGGGTCGGCTTCACCTACCCTTGAAACTATCACCTATATAATCCTACATTATTTTCCAAGTAGAACACTACTAGATCACTCATACCACCTGGGGGAATATGTATTATCAAGTACAATAAACACGTGACAGGAGGGCAGAGGCTACAAACGTGTGATAAGAGGGCAGAGGCTACAGATGCACGACAGAGATTTTTTTGATGCGTGATAGGGAGAGTTTTTTGATGCGTAACATGGAGAGTTTGTTAACGTGTGATAGGAGTGTGAAGGAAGTAGACACATGACAGAGAGTTTGTTGATGCGCGACACAGAGTTTTTGTTATCACGCGACTAGAGGGTGGAGGCTGCAGACGCATGACAGGAGATTAGTTGTCGTACGTCAATAAGGTGGTTGAGGCACATCAATGAACCTCACTGACATGCATCAACAACCTTGTTGGCACATGTCAATGAACCTCATTGACATGCGTCAACCACCTTGTTGACATGTGTTAACGAGGATGTGATTGGATAGCACCCTTATTGATGCGCGTCAACAAGGTGGTTGATGCGCGTCAACAAGGTTGTTGATGCACATCAGTAAGTTTTGTTGACATGTGTCAACCACCTTGTTGATGCATGACAACAAATCCCCTGTCGCGCATCTGTAGCCTTCTGTCATACCACTTTTAGGCAAAAAAATTGTTGTCAGACCCCCAAAAAATTCTCCTTCCCGTGAAACTGGTTCTGAGGATATTTTCTAGGTATTTTCCACCTCTGATTTCTAAGAGGTATCTTAAAATGAACCCTTCCTAGAGGAGATTATGAGCTAGTGTTATATTTGTTAATTGAGACTTGTAGAGACTATAGGGATGTGAGAGAGGTATAAAAGGAAGAATACGAAGAGAGAGGGGTAAAGGAATAGCTGATGAGAGGTATTAAGGACTAAGGAAGATTGAGGAATATATATTCAATGTCATTAGACCTAATCAACTAAAGAAGGAGCATATTTGAGTGATTTGGATAAGAGTTTGTATTAAGAGGGTTTGGAAAGTATGGAGCTGAATATTCGATCACAATCATTTTTGGAAGAAACTATACCTAATTGATATTTAATTTAATGTGGTTGAGTGTTTATTTTATCACCTTAGGGGGTAGTATCTTCCTTGTATGGTGGGTGTTATACTAAATAGGGGTGGGTGCTCCTTGTGAAGTGGGTGCTTCACTAAACAAATCTTGCTTGATGTGTAATATTATTGAAAGTCCTTTGTTATGAGTAATATTAATAGACGTTTCTTTGGGTTTTCTTTCCCTTGAGGGTTTCCCACATTATATGTTGTGTACTTTTGTCCTATTTCACTTTATGCACCTGTGGATGATTGATACACACCTAATAAGATCACATTGAATGGTTAATGTGAATGATGTTGTAGTAAATGACTAATGAAGTTAATTATTGTAAGACTGATTCACTTCCCCCTCTCATTATCTATTCTTCTAATAATTGGTATCAGAGAAAGATTCTTGTTAAGAAATTTTAAAAAATTGAAAGAGATTCTCTTAAAATCACAGGTATCACAGATGGTCATGCTCAAGTTGAATTAAATCCTCTGGTCACTATGAGAACATGCTTGAAATACTTAGGGTTTGATATTTGGAAGTTTGTTCTTAGTGGTTGTACTCCAATTTCTAATTTTATTCCTAATTTTGTTGATGAAAATTCCCATGAAGAAGATAGATCAGGTCATTGTGTGGATCTTGAATAAATTTGTCTTGAAGGTGAAGATAAATATGATGTTCAGGACTTAGGAGAAGATCTTAAAAGTGTTCTAGATATGTTTGAATCTCATAATTCCAAGGATGTAGTAGATGTGTGTATTGAATACCTAGAAACTAAACTTGAAGATCACCTAGATGATGTAGATGGGTTTTAACATTAAAATACAATAGAAGAGTATCATGAAGTCAGTCTAAGAAGTGGTCAAAGAGGATCATGAAACAACAATGAATCATTATGATATGCAACTCATTATGGTTGAGTTAGACAAGTTGGAATTCAATGCCTTTATATCCAAGGTATTTATAAATAATAGTGATCATGAGTGTGAATAGGTATTCATCTAGCTAAAAGAGTAGTTAAAATATGTTATCCGTTATCCACCATCAAGAAATAATAAAAGGGAAGGTGATCATCACTCTAAGTGTTTGATTTTACTTTATGGCTATTATTTATTGTTCAAGAAAATTGAACATAGCTCTCTTGATAAAAATAAAAAAAGAATTAGTGTATCAAGTGTTAAGAAGATTGTTTTATATGTCTATGTTGTTGTTGATTCATCAAAGGTATGGTTATATATTTCATTTCCCTTTATCGGTTATAGAGAATTTTGTGTATCATCAGTTGTGTCTTTGGATTAAATTTGAAGGAGTCAAGATAACAAGAGATATATCGTGATTTTATAAGTAATAAGGTTGTCTCAGTTTGGTACATGTCTTTATTGTCATTTAAACATGTCAGCAGTATTATGGTATCTATTCAAACAATCCTTGTAAAGTTTGTCTGAGTTCATGAAATGGTCAACAAGTTGTCTAGTCGTTGCAAAAAAAATTATACTCCTTGTATTATGTCTAGTATATTTACAATTCCTTGACGACATGACAAGAGTGTTGAGTATGTAGTACTTTTCATGAATTTAGTATTGAAGAATTAAAGTAATGGGGAGTCCGTATTATGGCTTGAAAAGTTTAAAAGTTTTGTTGTCAAGGTTTTGTTTCTATGTCTGCATATGTGAGTATTCAAAACAATGTTCTAAGTTTTGAAATTTTATGATTGCACAATGATATCATAAGTTATAGAAGGAAGAGCTATGTGAAGATTGATAGTGTTTTTTGGTGAAGGATTGATAACTATGTGAAATTAAAGATGGTATTCAAAATATGAAGCCTAGAAAGTATGATAATAAGTTCTATGTTATGGTGTTTGTGATCCATGATAAAGTTCTCTTTTAGAGAATTGGGTTTGAATAAGGAGAGTTGTATTAGAAGAGGCCTTACATCAGTTGATTTATGAATTTCTAGGTGAATTTTCAAGATATCCTAAGCCAGATCTATACATATATGAAGTCGACAATTTTGAGAAACATGAAATCAAATGGTCCAAGTTTTCTCCAAGATAGATGTATGGTTGTTCTATATCATGCTTTAGTATGGGTCTATGTTTAAAGTATTCTACGCCATGAAAAAGGTAACAAGAAGTGTTTTTATGACAATAAACATGTACAAGGAAGAGCATCAAGTGTGACTCTAGGAATATAAGTTTTAAAGTCTTAAGGATTGTTGTCAATTTGAGCTAACGCAATCTTATTTTGTTAGTATGGATCATGTCAAGGATGTATGCAAGGTATACAGGTCTAGTTTGAAGGTTTACATTATTGATGAAGGGCTATGGATACTCTGCAAGTGCATTAGAAAGATAATATTTGTGAAGGATAAAGTGATGCATAATCAAGGTACTCTGAGATTGCAAACTGGTCCTTGAGATATTGTTTATTCCAAGGGTATCATGATTAAGATCTAAAGATTACAGGAAGTTTTCTCAAGAAATTTTGGTCTGAGTATTTTCAAATATTTAGTTATGATAAAGGTGTTAAAGTAGTAAGTATAAAGTTGGTAGATCATTGATATGTTAAAGAACTATATTCTGGAAAAGTATGATCAATAAGTGTTATTTGAAGTTGATCCTTCATAAAATATTTTTTTCTATGTCCAAAAATGTTAATAGCATGTTCCTAGGGGATTCAAATCCCATGTTGATCAAGTTTTACATCATCTATGAATTTTTGTACTCAATCTAGATCATGTGTGTGTTCAAACAGAAATATGATTGTCATGATAATATCATCTAGTTGGTGTGAAGTTTCTTGAGGTTGAATCCAAGGTCTGTAAGTGCATTATCTCAGGGGGAGCAACGCATTGTCATATATAGTGAGTTTAAGGTCTATGATATAATTCTAGAAAGTGTGAAGATTCTAAATTACCTAAGTATGTTTTCATGACTGCAACTGCATAAAAAGGATTTGTTAATGTTATTTTTGAAGAAGCAAAGGTTAGAATCAACATTATACAAAATAATGTTCATTTCATAAGTGTTATAATCTCAATAGTGGTGTACTATTATGTAGAGAGAAGTTTTGGTATTAGTTTTACCTAGAATGTAAGGCAAGATTTTTATTGAGTAGGTGTAATGATGGCTTCATATGGCCTTAGAGACATGACATGGCTTGAAAAGACTTGGAATAGTATTGTGGACCTCATATATGTATGTAACATGGTATTGCAAGCACAGTTGTTTATTGATTATATGTACACTGAGATTTCAGATAAAAAGGCATATATTACTAAATTTTTGCTTCAGGACTTTGAAATTAGTAAAGGTCCTTCTTCATGGCCTTTTCTCAAGGTATGATGTCATATTATTGCTTTGACAATTAGCATATGGTGGTATGATGATGGGGGGGGGGGGTACTTAGAAGGTATTTCATATGCATAGTTTGATCCTATTGCAAATGATAAGTTTGTCAAATTTGGTCTGAAGGGGTGTTTTAGGACTCTTGGTCCTAAAAAGGTGTATATTAAGTGATTGAAGGAATAGACTTGTGGTTTTAACATGGTACAGACCTAGAAGAAGGTGCATAGTAGTTATGGAGATAAAATATGGAGAGGTTAATCTTAGGGGGAGCTATTTTGATTATCATTTTAGGTCCATGAATCTCATTGGTTGTTTTTGAGATCAAGAAAGAAGAGTACAGTAAGGGGGATGTGGTTAGAGAGTTATAGAAATATTTGAGAAAGGTGGTGAGTTTTATCAATTATAATATGTTTTCATGATGCTTCATAACAAATTTCATATCAGTATGAATTTAATTTTACAAGATATATTAGTTTTTCTAAAATAGGGTTGAGAAGAAGGAAAACCCAACTCGAATTATGAAATTTTTATGCTCATTTTGAATTGTGTTCTTTTCATCGTACCTAGAGGTTTTGAGGAATGATTTTAACTAAGAGTGTTTTGCAAAAATAATGAGGTCATTTTATTGTCTAGTTTTTATGAACAATCATTAAGAAGCTAAAGTGGTTTAAAACCCTAGTTAATCCCTAGCTTAAAAGTGACTTGGAGAAAATTGATTGTATGGGCACATAATTTTTTTTTGATTAGAGGTAAAAGTAAGGGTTGAGGGGACCCTAGCCCATTAGAAAGAGTTATCGTTTACTTACATATTGGCCAAAGTATTTATCTTCAAGGGCCAGTCATGATCCATAATATCAAAAACAAAAAACCAGTATAAAGATATCCATTATATATGATATACATTATATACCAGTCCCAAGGGAAATACTAACAGTAAATAGTTAACAAGCAGTAGATTCTAAACCAAAACATTTCATTTCTCTTTAACCAACTAGTCCACCATCTCCATGTATCCATTCCATTCTTTGACGAGGGTTGCGATGGTCTCCTTCCAGTATTTGTAGTTGGGTTCTTTAATCACCACCTTTGGCCTGTGCCATCCAAATATTTTTCTTTAGCCAATTCTATTGACTGTATCATCTCTGCCAATAGTTTGAGATGGAATATAGTACTCTTAACATTAAGAACATGGGCATCTCTAATTTGTATGATGATTCCTTTCATTTTCAACATCTCTTTCTCCATTTCCATTCTATTGGCATTTGCATTTTTGAAATTTTCACTGAGGATGATGGTAGACATTCTATGGGCACATAATTTATTGGTTTGAAAAAATTTATTATTAGAGATTCTGAATGACTCCTCCATATTTCTATAAAGGTATTATAGATCTTGTGACAGTCAAGATTCTAAAGATTTTTCATTTTGTGGAAAATATTTCCATTGAAGGTATTGCCTAAATCACCATTTATGGAATATTTAGAGTTGTAATAGATTTACATAATGGATTAAGGTCATGGTTGAAGTCTTATAGGGAAACATTTTCCCTATCTTTGAATATTGGTCTTTGGGATTGAAAAGAAAGTTTTGAGGAGTTAAAAAGATTGACCTGGTTGAAGGCCTTACACTTTGATTTAGAAGGAAATGTAATATATTATAGAAATAATATTCAAATATATTTCCAATTATATATGGTTTATCTCTTAATGGGGTGTGTTGATAGGTGAACCAACTTAGTTTGTGAAGACCAAGTTTAACTATTTCATGACATGATTACTTTGGCTAGAAAATGGATGTAGAAGACTAATGTTTTGGATTATATGATGCTTTCTATCTATTGGAGAGTGAAGAGGGATGAATTTTTTTCCTATTTAATGTTTTTAGAGGTCTTGAAAGTGACATTAATGGTGCAAAACTTTTGAGTTTCCAAAACTTATTTCTAGATAGTTAAGTTTTGGTGAAAAAGAAATGAGGTGTAGTTTGAATTAGTGGATGTTTAATGAGGTATAGAAATACTTTTTGTTCTATAGGTCATTTTATTTCTAATTAGATGTTACATGGTATAGTTAAGATGTTTTGGTGTGATCATGAGCTTATTTGATGAAGAATAGTTCCTAGAAGCAGCCGTTTTGAGTAGGAAATGGTCCTACTTGATAGATTTATGAAGAAAATTTGTGTTTCAAGGTAATGTGCAATCTTGGATTATGTTTTTATGATTTATTTTACATTTTTAGGCCTTTTTAGGTTTCAATAATCATGGTGATGAGTTTATAGGTCCTTGATGAGCTAGGTGATGGGGTTCTAAGCATTTTTGGGCTTGTTTGGTTGTCTTGGTGCATGCCTGACCTACATAGGTCCATATTATGAATGTGTTGTTATGTTTTTAATTTTTATTGGTTAAGCTCTTTTTTTTGGACTAACCTATATTATTTTTTTGAGTTGAGAAGCATATAAAGTTTATGTTTTGGTTCATTTTTAAACTAGTGAAGTAAGAGGGGAAAATGTGACCAAGGTGAAAGAGAGAAAGTGGATCAAGGTCATAAACATAGAGTAGAGGATATGTTTGAATATTTTAATAAGTTTTAGTATCATTCATGTAAGGTAATTAGTACAATCAGCCCAAGAGGAATAATAAGAGAAAGTTGAAGGAGAGATAAGTTGAAGATGGTTTAATGTGTGTGTAAGATGAACATAGATCACAATCAGTTATGGGATCAACCTATTTTCATTGATAATTCTTTTGTAAAACATCTTATGATGATTCATATTCATGGGAGTCTCTTGTTGTGATTAATATCAACAAGGGTTTAGGGGTTTGTGCCTCACTAAAGAAATCTCTTGCGATGTGTAATATTCACTCAAGTCCTTACTTTGTGTAATATAAGAAATAGTTTTCATTGGTTTTTCTTCCCCTAGAGGGTTTCCAACTTATATTATGTGTCTTGTGTACTCTCTCTTGTGTTATGATCTTTTTAATGGTTAAGACACATCTAATATGATCATGTATGGTTATGCATGATGAATGGATAATTAAATCATGAATGATAATACATGGTAATTGAAGTAAAAGTTTTAAAGGAATGATTCAAACCCCCCCTCCCCCCCCCCCCCCCCCCCACCACCAATTCCATTTTTATTCCAAAAAAAGGTATCAGAGAATGTCCTTGTGAAGAATTTTTGACAACTTGAAGGAGATCCTCTTGAAGCATGTATGGCAGCTATTCAGGATCAAGTAGAAGTCAATCATCTTGTTTAGATGAGAGAACTGTTTTAACCCTTAGGATTTTATATTTAGAAATATGTTCTTCATGTTTGTAATCTCATTTCTAATCTAGATGATGAGAAGACTAGTGAAGGTGTCAAAATAATTTTTTTTGTTGACTTTGAAGAATGTTTCCCTAATGGCAAGGATGAAAAAGATGATAATGACATAAGATCATATTTTTTAGGTATTATAGATGTGTTCGAATCTCTCCATTCAAAGGAAAAAGTAGATGTGTACTTGAATACCAAGTAACTGGTCATGAACTTGACCTAGATGAAGTAGAAGGGTTTGAACATATAAAATCAAAGGAGATGTATCATGAAGTTAATCCATGAAGTACAAAACAGTATGGTTGATTCTATGTTTCATCCAGGGTTTGATTTCAAGGAGGAATTTACATTCATAATAAAGGAGTTTGTTGATGATATTTCATTCTTTCATGTGAGGTATATATGATTTATCTATGAATACATTTTCTTATTCAAGAAAAGAGATCACAGGTATGGTTAAAAATGGAAGGAGGAGAAAATTACATGATCTAGAGTTTTCAATATTGCATTAGTTTCCTTGGAATTGTTTGTAAGGATTGAAGAAATGTCTGATTACTTCAAACTGGAGATGAAATGGAGAAAATATGGCATGAAAAATATTTCAAGAAGCATTAAAATATTTAATCAGGAGGTAGAGGAATTTTAGATGTTATGATGGGTCTTAGAAGAATTAATAAAAGTTTGATATAGGTTTATGACCCATGAATATTCTGACAGCCATGAAGATGTTACAAGATGTGTTGTAGAGACTTATCATGATGTTACTTGAGTCTATTTTTACGCAAAGGTATTAACTTTTGAGGTTTACCCATCAAGGTATGTTCCTCATCCATATGTATTGTCATGTCACAAAAGGGGATGTCTCTATGTGGTATATGTTCTTTATGTTTGTCTTACTCCATTTCAAAAAATTTCTCTAAAAGTATTTGTGTAGGAGTAATTCATGATGCCAAAAATTATCATGTTGAGTCAAGAGGTTGGTGTATGGCGATAGTTAAGAATTGAAGTTCTATTTATAACCTTGTATGAGCTAAGTATTATGCACTTGTGACATCTCGGTGTTTCCTTAAAAGAAGCTATTGATGGTGAATCACAACACCCCTGAATGTCTGCAACTCAATGGGTTGAGACTCTCAGTGCGATTACATAACATGGAGCTTTTCCCAAGTGTGGGACCTTGCGAAAATGGAAAATCTCTCCGGATGAAGGTCGGTTCCTATTCCTCTGTTCAGATACACACGTAAAAATGTAGAGGGTTTACTCAAAACCTAAACTAACTTGCCAAGGAGACAGGGTAAGAAGATGCATAAAATAAAACCTAAACTACAAAGGTGATGCACCGAGGAATGAAGAACACCTGTCTTTCCAATAAACACAAACCATAAAAATGTAATGCAAGATCATGCACAGATAACCAAATTTGCAGTGAAATATCAAGAGAATGCAAATGAACATAAAGAGGGTTGAGAATCATCCACAGACATGCATTATTTTCTCCAATGATTGATACAACACACTACAAAATGCCAAGAGGCAAAGTTGCATTACAGTTTTTGATGGGAGGTTTGAACTCCACAAATTCACCTGCCAAAGAGAAGAAGGGAGGGGCAAAAAAAGAATGTCCAACCCTTAGAAAGAAGCCCCTCCTTACAATTTATAGGAAGAATGAGAGAGGGAAGAGAGAGGAAATCCAAATCTACCCCAACCACCTCCGGGTTGCATTTAATTTATCTCATTAAGGTGGTAGGTGAGAACCCTAGCAAACTTAAAAAGTGGTGAACTGTATTTTGAATTTTTAAGAACTTTTTCCCACCAAATTAAAGATATCCACTCATATTTGGATAGAGGACCTCATAAGATTTCCAAAAAGTCTAACCTTGCGTGAATCTGAGCTCCCTGTGAAAAGTTATGGCCGTCTGAATATCTGGGTCAGGGTCTGCTTCTTGTCAGCACTCATAATGTTGCGCCTCCTGAAGGTGCACCATAGGCGCATCCATATTCATGTCGACATACCCTTATGTGCACCAAGGCATGAATTCTTTCATGTCGACATTCTCCTACCTGTGCTAAGGGTGCATCCATTTTTGTGTCGACACCTTCTGTCGTGCGCCTCTTACCTGTGCCAAGGGCGCATCCATTTTCGTGTCGACAGCTTCTGTTGTGCACCTCTTACCCGCACCAAGGGTGCATCCATTTTCATGTCGACACCTTCTATCATGCACCTCTTACCCGTGCCAAGGGTGCATCCATTTTTGTGTCGACACCTTCTGTCGTGTGCCTCTTACCTATGCCAAGGGCGCATCCATTTTCATGTCGACACCTTCTGTTGTGCACCTCTTACATGCGCCAAGGGTGCATCCATTTTAATGTCGACACCTTCTATTATGCACCTCTTACCTGCACCAAGGGTGCATCCATTTTTGTGTCGACACCTTCTATCGTGTGCCTCTTACCTGCACCAAGGGCGCATCTATTTTCGTGTCGACACCTTCTGTTGTGTGCCTCTTACCTGTGCCAAGGGCGCATCCATTTTCGTGTCGACACCTTCTGTCGTGCACCTCTTACCTGCACCTTTGGCTGTTAGTGACGCAATAAAAATCAGGCTCTGAGTTTCTTTGATTTCCATATTCTTCTGTTTTTCTATATCTACCCAGGGGGGAGATATTTACAATAATTTGGTGACTCAACGGGATCGCCTGCCTGCTAGGTAGAAGATCAGTGGCCTTTTAGCAATCCATTGGGCATGGAGTCATAAGTAATAACCTGAAACCAACTTGATCTATAATCCCGATCCTGGTATCGCAACTCCTTCTTTGAGAGCATGCTAAACTGTAGGAATACAACCTGAGAGCAACAAAACCTGTGCCGGAGCACTTAGGGAAATTGAAACCTAACTACAACAAGACAATGTGCATATGCACTTAGAGGAATTGAAAACTAGGCTAATATTTACAATGGTAAACCTTTTCCTTTTAGTAGCAATGTTTAAGATAGATTCTGTTAACCGGAATCGGGAGTTCTTCTCCATCCAATGTAGACAATTGGAAGGCATTACTACTTTTGCATTCCGTGACCATATAGGGGCCACTCCAAATGGCATCAAACTTGGAATGCTTTCCTAGTTTTGCTCGATCTACATCCCATTTTAGGACTAGGTCCCCTTCCTGGAAGGTCCTTGCTCTTGCCTTCTTATCAAACCATCTTTTTACTAAGGCCTGATCCTTCTCAATCATCAGAACTGCATGTTCTCTTATTTCTTCCAATTCCATTAACTCTACATACCTGGCCTCCATTGGTTCGAACTCAGACAACTCCAACTGTTTCATGAGCTCCAATGCTGGCAATTCTAATGATATAGGCAGTACTGCCTCTTTCCCATAGACCAACTTGTAGGGAGAATTACCTGTAGATCTCTTTGGTGTTATCCTGTTAGCCCATAATGCTAATTTTAGCTTGGTATGCTATGTTCTTTGGTTTTCATCCAGAGTCCTTCTGATGATTTTTAGCAAATTCTTGTTCGTGGACTCTACCTGTCCATTACCCTGGGGGTAATAGTTGGAAGAGGTGCTCAAGTAGATTCCATTCTGGACAGCCCATTCTGTAATCTTGGAACCCATGAATGCCAATGCATTGTCTGATATGATAGTGGCCGGCACACCAAACCTGGTCACTATTCCTTCATAAAAGTCTAGTATGTTAGACTCAATTGCCTCTTTGAGCGCTACTGCTTCAGTCCACTTGGTGAAATAGTCTATTGCCATGAGAATCCACTTGTGGCCTTGGCTTGAGTTTGGGTTGATGACCCCGATGAAGTCCAATCCCCATTGCATAAATGGTTGGTCAACCAAAATTGGGTGCAATGGAAGTGCTGTTAGTCTTTCTTTTCCTGTGAAGAGTCCACATTTCTTGCACTTTCTTATCCATGTATAGTAGTCACTTAACACTGTCGGCCAATAATATCCTGCCTTCATTATCTTGAGAGCTATTACTCATGGGGAAAAATTTCCTCCAGAATATCCATCATGAAAATCTTGTAACACCCTCTCAATTTGACCCGTCCCAATGCACCTCAATAAAACTCCATTGATGTCCTTTTTAAACAAAACACCATCAACAAGCACATATTGAATGGCTTGTAATATTAAGTATCTCCTTTTTGCTTTTCTTAATTCTGGAGGGCATAGGCCTACCTGTAGGAATTGTATTATATTCTGAGTCCAACAAGGAGCAGGCACATCATCATTTTATTGTTCTTGACCATCCTGTAGTACCAAGACAACCTCGTTTTCATTACTTACTTTAACTTGCTGACTCAAAGCTAGTTGTTCACATAATCCCTTTCCATGGATCAGCTTAGTGACCTTAATTTTGATGCCATATTCCATGACATGAGTGATCCACCCTGCACGTTTCTCATTTAGATTCTTATTTAGAAGGAAGTCCTTGACTGCCGCATGAGAGACCAATAATTGGATCTTATTGTTTGAGACTAGGTGCTTGAATTTCTTTAATCTCCTGATCACTGCAAGGACATGCTTTTCAATGAAAGAGTACCTATTTTCATATTCCTCCAAGCCTTGACTGAAGAAAGCAACTGGTTGTTCTAATCCTTCCTTGTTGTACCAAGATTTCAGAAATTGTGTCTCCACCACCAAAGGCATATAGCACGAAGTTCTTAGAGATGTCTGGATTGACGAGAGTCGGAGCTTGAGATATAGCCTCTTTTATTGCCTCAAAACTTGCCTTGCCTTCAGATGTCCACTTAAATGTCATGCTCTTTTTCAACATCAGCGTTATTGGCTTTACGAGAGCTGCAAAGTTTGGAACAAACCTGCAGACAAAATTGATCCTTCCCAAGAAGCTTTGAAGAGCCTTCTTGTGACTTGGCAATGGCAATGCTCGAATTGCTTCAACTCTTTCTGGGTCAATCGTCAATCCCTCCTTTGAAACAATATGGCCTAGAAGTTTTCCCTCGTGAGCCAAGAATATACATTTTTTGGGATTCAATGATACCCCAAATCTTCTACATCTCTGAAATACTTGCCTCAAATGAAAGAGGTGATCTGCTATATTTTTGGAGAATACAGTGATGTCATCAAGATATATCAAAACTATTTTATTGATCAACCCCTTGAATGCCAAATCCATTGCCCTTTGGAAAGTGGCTCCAGCATTTGATAGCCCAAATGGCATCTTCTTGAAGGCATAGGTGCCCCATTTGGTGGTGAAAGTTTTCTTGAACTGGTCATCTTCTTTCACCACTACCTGATTATACCTTGAGTAGCCATCTAAGAGAGAGAATATCTCTGAACCGGATACCACTTGCAATATTTGTTCCATTGAAGGAAGTGGGTAATGGTCTTTAAGAGATGCCCTGTTGAGGTCTCGGAAGTCCACACACAACCTAATTTCTCCACTCTTCTTCCTGACCAGAACCAAGTTTGCAACCCAGCTTGAGTGCTTGATTGGGAATATAATGCTTGCCTCTATTATCTTGTTTAGCTCTTTCTTCATTAGGGGCTCAATGTGAGGGTTGAATGGTCTTTTCTTCTGCCTGATGGGCTTAGCATCTGGATCCAATTCTATGGTATGTTGTGCCAACTTCGGATTGAAACCTCTCAAGTCTTCATAGCTCCAAGCAAAGACATATGGAAATTCTTGGCAAAGTTACATGAAATCTGATTTCTCCTGCTCAGTGGCCACTTTGCCAATTTGAAGTGTTTTGCCTTCCCCAACTGGAATTGTCTTTGAATCTTCTCTCTTAACCTGTATGTTAGCCTTTTCCTTACGGAACTGGTAGTTAGGGTTGAAGATAGACTCCAATGTTACTAAACCCTTGGGAAGCTTGTTTGTCTGCAACTGCACTACTTGATCCCCATACTGCTGCTCTAACCTGTCCTGATTTCTAGCTGAGAATTCAGCCTCTTCTTGTAAGAAATTGACGATTTGTTGATCGTTCTCAAACACCTGCCAGCTTGTGTTATTATCTGAAACTGTTGGCCTCACAATCACATGGATATGTGGCTACGTTTTTTCTCTTTTGATGTTGTCAACCACATCAAACGTTGCTCCAACTGCCGTGAGCCTATCCGCGGCTTCATTTTTCTTCCTGGGTATGGACATGATGTTGAAAGCTTCGAAATCCTCAATGAGGTCCCATACCCTATTCTTGTAGTTCTTTAGTAGGTCATTCTTTGTAGCATGTTGCCCCCTAACTTGGTTGATGATTAGCTCGCTATCCCCGAACACCTGCAAGTTCTTTATACCCCTTTTTCTGGCCCAATGAAGTCCATGAGTCAAGGCCTCATATTCAGCTGTGTTGTTTGAACAGGAAAACTAGAAATGGAGAGCTGAATAATATTTGATGCCTTGAGGTGAAACAAGCATAGCTCCTCCTCTTGCGCCTTGCCTACTCCTTGATCCATTGGAAAATATTTTCCATACCTCATTGTCATCCTTATGGTTTGGTTTGGTGATGCTAGGAATAGGTTGGTTTCCTTCATGTATGCAATAGACTCCTAGCTCAAATTCTTCTACTTCTTGGTAGGGATCAAAAGCATGTACCTTGCTTGCCCATTCATCAAGAGTCAAATCTGGAATGCTTCCAACTTTGGTGTCAACTTCATCTGTGCCTGGATAATCTTCTTGATCAAAAGTTGAACAGTTGGCATTGATTTGGCTTGGAGTATGAGGCTCAATATGAAAGTTTGCAATTGGTTCAGATTTGATTACAACCTTAGTACCATATCTTGTTTTGAACAACATGTGTGACCAATCAACAGATAAGCAGCCTCTAATTCTAGCTGTGAAATCCCTTGATAAGCATAGGGAAAAGAGTGGTGGTAAATCTATCACTAACACATCTTGCAAAATGGTAACGTTGGGGCATGCATGCAAGGTAAGATTCAAACCTTTAATCACTCCCACCGTTGCTACTGCTGTCCCATCCAATTGAACTACCCCCTTTGATATGACTTCATATTGGAGGCCCAACTGATCAGCTATTTACTTGGGCAAGACATAACTACTTGCCCCAGAATCTATCATACAATTGTGTACTATTTTATCCCCAATGATTAATGAAACATAGAATGTAGGGGGTTTCAAAACTTTACCTTGTTGTCCTCCATGATTCCCTTCAAGTTGAGCCGCATTTGTGAGGACATTCTCTTACATATGGACCTGCTGGTTCGAAGTTGACCAATTCTTCATGGCAGCTTGTAGAAGATCTCTTTGGCTTGGGATGGATAAAGATTCCCACATCGATATATTCACATTCGTCTTCTTCATTTGATCAATGATGCTAAATGGGGATGAAAGATCTCTTTGTTGTCCCTTGGTTGGCACATTCACTCCTTGCATGTGGGCAGCAACAACTGGTATTTGAGTTGGTCTAGGAGCTGTTCTTGGCTGCCCTTGTGCATTTGAAATTGTATTTTGCTTGCCAACCATTTGTGGAGCCATGGAAGGTTGTAGATCACTTGGAGCCAATGACTGCCCTTCACCAATATTCCTCTTCTTTGATCTTGTGTTAGCTACTACACTCTGAGAAATTGTTTGATTCATGCCACAAAAATCCTTAGCTTGCCAATTCGCAAGTGCGGTATCATTTGTATCTGTGTTTTGTTGAGATGTCCCTTATTGCTGATTTTTTTCTTGACTCACTTCACCCTCAACACCAGTATGTGTCACCATCAAGGCTTGGTTCAAAGCACCATTAAAGCACATAGATTGGTTGTGAGGTTCATTGCATGGGAAACACCAATCATACTATTGAGCTATGTTGTTTTGGACTGGCACTAATGCTTTAGAAGAAGATGCAACATTGGGGTTATAGGGCTGAAATGGTCTATTAGTGGGAGGCCTTACTTGGCTTTGATTTTGATTTGCAGCCTGAGCTGGTGACCTATTTTGTTGGTATGGGGGCCTAGCCTGGTACTTCGCTTGAGGCTGATACGGTCTAGCACTTTGAGCTTGCTGTCTTTTGATAGTCACTAGCTCATTTCCAAGGTTCTGTAATTGTTTCATAACCTCCTGGAGTTCATTTTAAGCACTAGAGGATGAAGTAGAAGTTTCATTTAAACTTTGATTTCTAGGAGTGGGAATAGGAGCCAAAGTGGGTGCTTGACTAGTGCTTGGATTTTCTAAGTTTGGATACAAGGGCATGGGAGGCCTAGGAGCTAGCTTACCAGCTTGAATAAGAAAGTTTTCAACCCTAATGATAATGCTATAAGCAGCAGGTAAGGTTGTGCCTCACATAGATTGAATTAACATAGAAATATCAGAATTCAAAGCCTTAAGATAGTATAGAAAAGCACCTTCATCTATTGGCTTAACGGCCACTAGAATCCTATCCCAAGACCTTTGAAATCTGAAGTTGAAGTTAGTCAGCTACTCATTGGGAGCTCTCTTGATAGTTGTCAATTGTTCTAGCAGAGAAAAATTGTCTCCCTTTTCTCCAAACTACTCATGGAGAACTATGCATAACTGATTCCAATTTTGGATAGTACTAGCTCCAAGGCTCCTAAACCATTGCAATGCCCTCCCTTTGAATGAAGATGCTAGCAATTTGACAGCAACATCCATTTCATTTATCTCATGGATTGCACAAACGTTAGTAATGTCTTTGACATGATCACCAGGAGTGGTATGATTTTCTCCAGTGAAAAATGGAATGTTCTTCAATGCTGCAATTGGAAATGGATTCTGTGCATTGAGGGCAAGTGGACTGCTACAAGTGAAATTGACAAAGGGATTCAGTGGTTGTGCCATTCTGATTGGCCTGAGAACCCTTGTTGATGCGAGAAAAGGTCTATCAGGTGGAGGTGTAGACAAAGTCCTGTTAGGTGGAGATGGTGATCTTTGTGGTCTTCTTCCTCTCCTTCCTCCTCCTGGTGATAGTTGCAAGTGGAAAAATAGCCCCTCTTCTCAAGTATCATACCTGGTTTGAATTCTTCTCATATGCCTGGGTAACTTTTTCTGCTATACCACTGAATTCTACCCCTTCGGAGTCGCCAGATGTGTTAGATAATGAGCCTCAAAAGGCTATCTTATGCCAAGTTACACACCAAACCTGACAATATTAAAAATATAATTTAAAACTTGAAGGACCCAGAAGATACAACTCTTCAATTGGTTATGGGGGTATTGTTTTGCAGCTACTAATCTCCAAAAGGTACAGGCAAAAACTCAGGTCATGCAAGGCAACTGGGAAAACCTGAAATACCAAAAACCATGAAATTTTGAAAGTCAAAATCTCAAAAATCTAAGAATACCCTTTTGAAGATTATCCCCTGATCTATCAACTAGTGAAATTTTTACATTTTTTGAGCAAGTTAAGCCCTTGAAAATTGATTTGAAAGTTCAGCCTGGAAGGTAAAAAATCTGAAATTGTAAAACCTGTAATTTTTAGTCCAAATTTCTTGAAAATTCCTTCAAATCTTGTGGAATGACCTCTTGGTCCCACCGGGCATGCCAAAACTATTAATGGCAAATCACAACACCCCTGAATGTCTGCAACTCGATGGGTTGAGACTCTCAGTGCGATTGCATAACATGGAGCTTTTCCCAAGTGTGGGACCTTGCAAAAACGGAAAAGCTCTCCGGATGAAGGCCAGTTCCTATTCCTCTGTTCAGATACACATGTAAAAATGTAGAGGGTTTACTCAAAACCTAAACTAACTTTCCAAGGAGATAGGGTAAGAAGATGCATAAAATAAAACCTAAACTACAAAGGTGATGCACCGAGGAATGAAGAACACCTGTCTTGCCAATAAACACAAACCATAAAAATGCAATGCAAGATCATGCACAGATAACCAAATTTGCAGTGAAAGATCAAGAGGATGTAAATGAACATAGATAGGGTTGAGAATCATCCACAGACATGCATTATTTTCTCCAAAGATTGATACAACACACTACAAAATGCCAAGAGGCAAAGTTGCATTACAGTTTTTGATGGGAGGTTTGAACTCCACAAATTCACCTACCAAAGAGAAGAAGGGAGGGGAAAAAAAAGAATTTCCAACCCTTAGAAAGAAGCCCCTCCTTACAATTTATAGGAAGAATGAGAGAGGGAAGAGAGAGGAAATCCAAATCTACCCCAACCACCTCCGGGTTGCATTTAATTTATCTCATTATGGTGGTAGGTGAGAACCCTAGCGAACTTAAAAAATGACGAACTATATTTTGCATTTTAAAGAAAATTTTCCCACCCAATTAAATATATCCACTCATAGTTGGACAGAGGACCTCGTAAGCTTTCCAAAAAGTCCAACCTTGCTTGAATCTGAGCTCCCTGTGAAAAGTTATGGCCGTCTGAATATCTGGGTCGGGGTCTGCTTCCTGTCAGCGCTCAGAATGTTGCGCCTCCTGAAGGTGCGCCATAGGCGCATCCATATTCATGTCAACACCTTCTTTCATGCACCTCTTACCTGTACCAAGGGTGCATCCATTTTCGTGTCGACACCTTCTGTCGTGCGCCTCTTACCCGCGCCAAGGGCGCATCCATTTTCGTGTCGACACCTTCTGTCGTGCACCTCTTACCCACGCCAAGGGCGCATCAATTTTCATGTCGACACCTTCTGTTGTGTGCCTCTTACCTGTGCCAAGGGTGCATCCATTTTTGTGTTGACACCTTCTGTCATGTGCCTCTTACCTGTGCCAAGGGCGCATCCATTTTTGTGTCGACACCTTCTGTCGTGCGCCTTTTACCTGCACTAAGGGCGCATCCATTTTAGTGTCGACACCTTCTGTCGTGCGCCTCTTACTTGCACCAAGGGTGCATCAATTTTCATGTCAAAACCTTCTTTCGTGTGCCTCTTACCTGTGCCAAGGGTGCATCCATTTTTGTGTCGACACCTTCTATCATGCGCCTCTTACCTGCGCCTTCGGCTGTTGGAGACGCAATAAAAATCAGGCTCTGAGTTTCTTTGATTTCCATATTCTTCTGTTTTTCTATATCTACTCGGGGGGGAGATATTTACAACATAAGCATTGAAGCTAAGGTTAAGAGAATTATGAAGGTTCAAAGTCAATGATGAGGTATACTTTGTTCCATGATGTCCAAGTATATCAAATGTGTAAGTTTCATTAGATTGAAGTTTACATGAAAAGGTTTGTGTTGGTAATAATTAGTGATGAGACTCAAATGTTGTAAGTGTGGTTGTGTATTTTCTAAAGCTCTATGTTATTTTATGAATTTTTTTCATGTACGTTCTTGATGTATTTTCTAAATTAAAGGACTAAGATCTAAAAATCTATACTATCACCTAAGGTTTCATTTCACAAGAACTCAAGATCATCTTTGCATTCATATAGCACCATCATATGGGACAACGGTTGCTTTTTTGCATCACACGAATAGGAAGGAAGTTAATTTTATTCCATGCACACATCTATTACATATTTTTATATTTAGATACTTTTCTTGCTATCAAGTGTGGCATGCAAAAGATCCACCTCAGGAAAGATTTCGTACACACACATAGAACTACATTAGGTATGAGATGTAGTGTAACACTTAGTCATAAGATCACTTGTTTCACAGCTAAGGAAAGTCCAAACCCTCATTCTGCATATTTCATTTTTTAGTATTTGATGTTATTTTGAGGGTTTTACAGGTGACCTCTTTATTGTAGGTTATCAGCGGCATCGCCGATCATAGTGTGACTTTCTAGAAAAAAAACAACGAGGGCTCTGGGTCAACTAGTGACCGTACAAAATTCATTTCTAGATCTCTTTTGCAAACCCTGGCGCCTAAGTAGGGATCCTAGCTCCCAAGCAACCCAATACCAATTCAGGTTCCCTAGTCCATACTCCTCCTGCACTCTAGCACTTTTCTGGGGTTCCTTTTCGAGGTATTGTACTGTTGTTCTGCTAGTCTTCCATCTTCACACATTGCTAGGATTATTACAAAATCATCTAAGTAACCTAACTCTCTATTGTACTTAGGTTTTTACTTCCTTTGCTTATTTTCTTGAGTTGTTACTGTATTTTACTATCATATTTATTTGTTGTAGCATACATAAATTTTTTAACAAAGTAATTCTACCCATCAATTTATTTTTGTTAAATCACACTTAAGTCATCTCTTTTTTGTTTTTGTAAAAGTAATTTTCTTAAAATAATGTAAAATGTATTATTATAGAAAAGAAGGTGAACATTCAAGTAGGAATGCAAGTAGTCACATGCCTCTATGCTATATATTAGTGTTCTCTCCTCATTTGTAAAAGATATCAGTTTTTTCTGATGTTCCTCTCTATTATTTCCTCAATTTTCTCAACTACATACTTAGTCAAATGTATTTCACTTTATTGCAAGAATGAAAAGCTTTTTATTTTCTTTCATGGAATGAAATTACCAATTAAAATTTATGTTGGTTGTAATATTTTTTTCATGAAACTTACATAGTTGTGTGTATATTTGCATGTGTCTTCTAATTGAACTGGATATATTCTGAGTTATTGGTTGATGGAACCTGCAATACTACCATTAACATAAATCCCTCTCCCAATTTCTCCAATATTTTTCTCACAGTTTTCTCCTCTCCACCTCATACCTTTCTCCCTCTACTGTTTGCAATTACAGTTGCAACAAGTGTTTTTATTCACTTTCACCCATCTTTGACCACCCCTAAGAGTTATAATTAGTGTACGTAATCTAGATTTCAATAAATAGGATGTGCCCCATCTTGAAGTGGAGGGATTAAATCCCATGAGCATTGAAGAAGCACGTATTTTTTCCTTTACAAAATATATCTCCAATAAAAAACATAATTTTTAATTCCACGCTTAAAGGGGGGATATTTAGACACTTATTTTGGTAATTCATGTCTTGCAACAACAAAAACTATACAACACTCTTTCACTAGCCCAAACTTGCACAATTTGGCCAATTAAGATATCCCTAACTATATCCCACTCATGTTTGCTTGCACATACAACCTACATGTTTGGATTACAATCATATTAATCTATCAAATTAGGCTACACCCTTGCATATTACAAATCCATCTTTTAAATCACTCACACATACATTCAGGATCATAGTGCATAGAAAATATCATTACGTCCATATGTTATGGTCTATTCTAGTTGGTTTTCTCCCTCTTCCTCTAATGGTACTTTTTAAATGTAAATCCCTTTGGTATAGTTCTAGTTTTCTAGATCTAGAGCACATATATAAGAAAGTTATTCAAATCTCTTTAAAGGGGCATTCTATCTAGTTGACTCTTAACATTCTAATCAGCACTCACTAGGAGAAATCCCAAGAAAAGTTACTCCAAGAGTCCTTTGAGATTCATATACTCTGCATACTCATTCTATGGTAGTCATCCACTCATATTGGAAGAAGTCTAAAAAACACATCCTCTCAAGTCAAGCTAGGGTAATGGTCATGTACAATCACATTTTTGCAAGGTCATGATTATCAATATGGTTACATACATTCTAGATATCACATGCTAGTTGAGAATGACATGTGGTTTGAGTATTCTTTGGAGTAGTGGAAACTTTAGCGGTGCATGGGGATCCCTACAACACAACTAATGTTTGTTTTGTAGGACTCCTTTCCCATCTAGGGTTTTGAATATTTAATCATCTACAAAGCAAGCATCGCATAGTGTCGGAGGTCAAAATTATAAACAAGAGTAGATCGGGAATTGGTGTACAGACTCGAGAAGTTTTGGTAGTTGAAGTTATAGAGGGAAAAGGGCATAACAAAATGTCCATAGCATGGGTAACCTTTAGACCCTACCATACACTTTAGTTCAAGTGGTTGTTCAGGACATAATTTTAGTGTTGAAACTCTATTAGATCATTTCCAGCCTTTTCTAGTCATCATAATAGCCTGGATCAACACAAAATTTCATATATTAGCTAAGTCTTCTTCTCCCTCTCATTTTTATTACTTGGTTACATTGTTAATTTTTATTTATCTTTGTTCAATGATTATTCCTGATACTGCTACAATTATCCTTGGAAAATAATTAATTAGGATAATCTACCATCGAGCATTACCCCCATAAATTTAACTATTTATGTTAAATCACTTTCCCAAATATTTTTACTTTCACACCATCTCAATTCATGCCATCTTCATATTATCTATTATATTCTCAAATCATCACTTTGGCATCCCTACATCGAATTCCTTGGCTCAACCCATAAGGAGTAGAGGACACACAAGATGCCCCTACACTTATAGGCATACAATAATGGGAAATTCTATTGACCCATTTTAAATTTTATAACATGTTTTTGATCATGCAATGTTGTATTGATTTATCTACTTTTCTGATTCGGCGATGCTATTAATATGTGTGATGCTTTTAAAATTATATTTTCTTAATTTTCAATACCTCCATTTTAGGTGTGGCATCACTAGTTTAAGTTTTCCTCTACTTTCCTTTACATGTCCTGTTATACTTTATTACTTCCATGTTAAGTGACACCACAATTCCTTAGTCAATTTTCAGTTTGTTGCATCCATTTCTATGTTCCACGTGTTATGATATATGAGGTCCTTCACACCATGACACTTAACCATGTCACAAAGGTCTATCTTATTTCATTTAAAACTATTATGACATTACTTAGTAATTCCCATCCCATAAAAAAACAATTCTCACCACCCATGTTAAACCACCACTTTCTCATATTGCACAATGAAAATTTTCAAATCTCCTACACTTCACGACCTCCATTAGTCTATTGATGAAATTTTATGTAGTTGTGCAATCACTACAAAGATCCATTATTTTTACCATGATTTTAGTATTTTTATTATGTTTGATATTCCTCATGTGATTTTTTTTCCATTTTTTATGTTGTAACAATAACCAAAACCCCACCATTATAGTAAAATAGAAGGTAAAAAGGAAACCTTATGAAATAAATCAAGTGCAACATCTTCTAGGTGTATCAAATGAAGCGTCGCATTTTATTTTGAGAAACCATAAATGCAAGCCCATCCATCTCCACCATTTTCAAGGGATCATGATAATGTTCAAAATGAAACTCATAATTAGTGCATTGATAATTTCATGACTAGTACTATCAATAATGACAACAATTAAATTCCTCCCCTTGGAAATTTCCCATTGGAAAAACTTAAATCTATAGCATGGGAAGCATTACATTCCAAATCTAGTTTTGGGACAGAAATTTCTATTGGATTGAATCATGGAAGTGGAAATTATGGAAGTCAACAAAATTATACACACTAAATACTTCAATAACACCTCCTTCTAGAAGAAAGTGTAATTAAATAAATTGGGACTTAGGAAGGAGTTCTAGGTTAGAGTGGGTTTTTAAGTTTCCATTTATTGAACCTATTGAAAATGAAAACAAAATTTTACCTCCCAAGGAATGAAAATGTATAATTTTTAGCTATAAATTGGCTAGGGATAAGATAATATAACTTAAATTTTATATTATTGAGAAGCATGTACGAAATATATATGAAAGGTGAATTGTTCATAGATTTGTGAAGAATGTTTCCATATGGAAAACTATGGTTGATTGTTTACATATGAGGTATGAAAATCATTATGAAGAACACATGATAAATCAAAGAATACTTGTTTAAAATGGAGGGACAAGTACATCTTAATTTAACAAATTCATTGAAAATAATCTTTTAGGTAAAACATTTCAGCTAGTTGTTGTTTTCCACACTTTGAAAAAGGTTATCATATATAATATTATCCTAAATATAATAATATTTTATATTTTCATATTCTACCATACTTTATACATTTTCATTAGTCTAAAAGTACTGGTTGGGATTAGCCGGTGGAATGCTTAGATATGGTTGAGAAAGAAGACTTGAAGTAGAAAATGAAAGAGTGCATAGTATGTGTCTTTGTCTATTTACAAGGTTACAAGAGTAGATAATACTTCTTGGGTTTGTATTTATGTTTATACTATTTAAAATCATGTGAGATAGCCTCAATCACTTATCATTCACAAGATGAAATAAAAATCCAATGTTGAAAAACCTTTGTGAAATTGCAGTAATAAGTTTGAAGGAGATCGGTGTAATGGGTGATTATATAATTATAACAAAATCGGTTTGTGTTGGGAAATTTGGGGAATTTTTAATACAAGGTAATTATAATGTTTTTTTGTATGAATCCAAACATCCCATTTCCTATATATGATATCCATTCATTTTAGGGATCATAGAATGAATCTAGAATACAAAATAGCTAGAAAATTTAAACATGTAGCAAAAGTTAAGAAACTTTTTTGATAGGTACTTGTTTATTTATTTTGTAATCCTACAATATTAATGGGATTCCAATTATTTATAGGACTATAAAATGGGAATAAACTATTAAAATGTGTTGACACCAAGTGGGTTTCATCATATCAACTAGTTTACACGGTGTATGATGAGTATCCATCCTTATTTGGAGTAATGTGGCAAAATCGTATGGAAGTGGACAAGGATTAATATTTGGTACATTATTTGATGGATATAGAGATATTTTTGATATTGTGTGGTCCTCTTCCCATGTTTTATGAAATATATCATTTAATTAAACAATCCCGAGAAAGAACTATTTATATTGTTTATTTTACAAGTTTGAGGAAACATATTTTTATAACTAGAGAAAAATTATTTATGAATGAGATCACTTTGTCGAGTCCAATGTTTAATGTTTGGAACACTTTGATAAATATTATAATTTAAAGTAATTTTTTGAAGCTCAATTTTTTTAAATAAGTATATTCTTTTATACATAGTTATGAGATACCCATGTACTCCTTTCAAAGAGTAGAGAATGCTAACGTTAAGAAGTTAAATGTCACACGAATTCTTTTTAACTATATTGTATTATTAAAAAGGATAAGGTTAAGAAAAATTTTAAATTACTTATTATGATAAATAAGGGAACATTTTATCAGGGATTTTTTCTTGAAGCAATGGTTATAGTGAATCCCACCTATTGGAATAGTGCCTAAAATGAAAATTATTTATATGAAGACTACAAAAAAAAATTGACTACATTGATTAAAAAATTAATCTTGGTGATATCAATGGAATGAATATTCCTTGTATTTTAAAAAGAATATGATGATTGATCAATCCCAACAATTTTCATATATAATGTTTGATCAATTCAAATATTTGGATAATCCCTTTGAGAGTGGAGCAATAAATCAGCTATGGAAAAAATTGAGTTTATAAATATTTTAAATGGAACCATGATTGAGTTTTTTCAATAATTTATCTATGTTAAACTATGATTTTGGATTTAGTTGAAGATGAGAGATTTTTCAGCACCTTGTCTTTTGTTAAGTCAAAATTAGGAGACAACCTTGATAAAAATTTATAAAATTATTTGAGAATTTATACATCACAATACAAAGAAAATAAATTTCATTGTGATAGGGATTTGGCAATATGGAAGTCAATTAATGAAAGGAGAGAGGCTAATAACAATGTCTCCAACACATCAGATGGCCATGTTGGAAACAGGGATGGATCTATTACAGTAGTTGAATGTCAAAAAAGTCAAACAAATGGTCAAACAAATGATATAGATGTTCCAACATAATCAAATTGGAAGCTTTAATTCATTAATATATTATTTAAATATCCATATAATATATTTAAATATTAAGTAAATTATTTAGATAATATCTTCTTATTTATTTATATTTATTCAAAAAACACAGTAGAATTCCTCTTAAACCCTTGAATCAATTTGTAGAGTCTTCTAAATGAAAACTTGAAAGAGTTAGAACACCGAATGAATAAAAAATTGTATCACATGGATATTTTTGTATTGTTTTATTTTGATCTAGTTGTGTTCACTAAGTGAAAGAGAGAATGCAATACTTTCCTCAAATTATTAAACCTTTCATATTAGAGTTATACAAGTGAAGGTTGGATGTCTTTAATTCTGAATGCTAACTTTACTTTTTGAAAATGCTTTAAGGTTTGTTTCATTCATAATTTATTTGAACTATTATCTTCTAATACCTATAATAAATCCCCATATCTAGGTTTTAACTCTAATATAATCTTATCCATGTCACCTACTACTTTAAATTCTTATATTTTAATATTTTATTCATGATATATTTCATAAGTATAACTCAAAATTGATTGTAAATAATTAAACTTGAAGTTATTAGGTCAATTCTATAGTAAAATATCCATGAAATATGTGTTTCTAACCATATACCATAGTTATACTTAAGTAATAATCATACACTATCATTAATATAGTGCAAAATAGAGATACATTGATTAAAAGACACTTATGTTTTTCATACAACTAAAAAGCATAAACATATCAGTTTCTCTTGTGAAAAATTAACTTGAAATTAAATATAACACTTTTTCAAATTCATTTAGACACCTCTTGTAAAGTAAAATTATAGTGCAACAATTTTTAAAAATAAATTACTCTTAATTGAATTATATAGTTTTCTCTATTCGATGGTTGGCAAACTTGCACATCATCTTATATATCATGTTCCACTTTTCATATATTAGGATTGTAATCTATTTTAACTCATAGTGAATGACATATAACTCTATTAAAAATTCATAACTAAGAGTGTATTTTTCCTTTATTGTTGTATTCAAACTTATCAACAGGGTTATCAATGGTTTGATAAAACCACAAAAATTGGCCCCTCCTCTAGCTTCTAAGAAAATGAGTTTTTATCGTGCATCATTGTTTCCTTAATATAATTTGGAAAGAATTATTTATTTTTAATTTATATATATTATTAAAAGGCCTTGGAAAACTAAGCTTTGTGAGATCTTCTACCTTTCCATGCAGCTCTAATAATATTCTTTTAACACTTATTCAACATTTTTTATGCTTCACATAGCATCACACACTTCCAAATTATGTATATATATATATATATATATATATATATATATATATTTGAAGCATCACTCTAGGTTTGAATTCATTTAGATGTTAATTCATTGTTACTGATTTTGTAGATAATTTATTAAATTATCCTTGTACAATCTCTTGAAGCCATTTGTTTTTTGCTTTTATTTACACATTTATGAATCTTGACAGAGTGAGCTTGCAGACCATCCATGAATTCAAAATTTTAAATCAAATCATCAATTTTCTAATTTATTTCCAAAAAATTTTATCATTTATATGAATTGGTTTTGGAAAATGTTAATTGTTTTTTTTCTATTTCACTAGCTCCTTTTGTAATATTTCATTATGTTTTTTCTCTTCCTTTTGCAATCATTCATTATTATTTTTTGTCCCTCTATTTTTTGTTCCCAATTTTATGTTTTTGTTTTCTCTTCCTTCACGTTATTTTACACTTCACCCATCCTCCGGTATAAGTTACTACACATATTTTTGGTTTCCTTTAACTTTTTTTTCACTTCTTGCAACTCCACCAGTACATGTTCATTCACAATGATCTTAGATATAGAGGCATTTTTTATCCTCTTCTCCAAGTAATTTCTCTTGTTAACTATTACTTTTTCATTTTCCATATTTGTCTCTAAATTTTCTATTTTATTATTCATCTTATTTATTTTTATGTCTATCTTCAACAATGATCTTTATACCATATCATTGTTCCCTTTTTATACATTTATTTTGTCATAATTTTTCATTTCATTACAATCTAATGAAATGGTTCTTACTTCATAGTTAGTATAAACCATTTGATTCTACAGTTTTTTAACTTTAGGCACATCATATATGTACTCCATATGATTTTTATCTTGGTTATATATATGCAATACCATGGTTGTTGCATTCTCTAAAGTTATATACTCTAGTTGTAGTATTTGTTTAATTTTTATTTTATCTCTTTCTTATTTCTAGGTAAAATCATATTAGTAATCAAACCATGAGGTTGATGGAGCAATCCATTACTTGAATGAAGAAATAAAAATTGAAGTTTTGGGGGAATTATTTTGTACTCGGGATGAGCCATTTTTTAGGTGCCCCACTTACACTATCAAGAAGGGTGACATTGTCTATTTAATTAATTCCTTTGAGGTGAAGATATTATGCACAAGATTACTTCTTCCTGTCATTTTCATTTTCCACTTATCAGATACTTTTTGGGTTATATTACATGTCTCCATTAACTTTTTTGAATACTCTATTGTTGTGGCACTTCCTGACAACTAATACTATCTCTACTAATGCCACCACTAGCACCATGTTTGTTAGTATATCGTCTATCACTTGAATCTTTAACTTGTAACTCATTTTGAGGATCTTAAGCCACAAAAATTGAATTGGACTACCACTACTTGTATTAAGTGGGATTTTCTTATCAACACCAATGCCTACTGTATCTGTAGATGGCCTAGGGTATATCTTTGATGGCTACCAAATGTATTGTCTTATTGAACTTAAACCACCACCCTCATAACCTATTTTTTGGGCTATAATTACCTTGTAATATATGTTTATTTTATGATTTTATTCAAAATAGGTTTGTATGAGTAATATTCACCTACATGGGGAGGTAATAGTTCTTCCTCATGTTCATCATCAAATTAATCACTTATTTCCTCATAAGGATAATATTCATTCTATAATATGCAAAACTCTACATCTTCATCAATATCCTCTTGTTATGAAGTATCTCTCAAATCACATACGTCCTTCCTCATTAACCAAAAGGTAGTTATTTTTTAACTTGTCCAAACAACTTCTTCACAAGCTACTTTTAGAGCATGTGGTATACTTTTATAAGAATATTTATAGATAACTTTCATATAAAAAATTATTGTATCTCTTTATTATTGTCTCTTCCTCTTTTTATGGATACAATTACAAAAAATTTATTGACAAATATTGAAAACTAATAATTTCTCAATATAAATTTCTTCCATTAATCATTTGGCCTCATCCCAAGGGTTTTTATTTTTCAATATTTTTAGAAAAATTTTACTTTCATGTAGAATTTTACTCCCCAAATTCTTGTGCTCCACTACTCTTGATTTAATCATATCAGCTGGGTCATACAACTAGTTAGATTTAACATTAAATTTTAAAAATTATAGAAATTTGTGTGTCAAAATGAATTCTTTTCTCTCAAATGTGAACCCTCCATATGAAAAAGGTAAGGAATCAAATATGCACTTCTTTTTTTAACTAAAAAATAGATTTGATCTATGTTTTCCATACATCATATATATTCTAAGATAAAAACCATCTATATCACATGTATTGGAAATTTGTGGCGATTTACCCCCAATCCATAAAATACTAGTATAGTATATTCCTCCATGAATTACCATTCAACCAATTTTATTTATGATAGTTGAATGCAAATTGTACAAGTCAATTGCAATCTAAGCATTGGAGTATTTGTAATTACATGATAAATTGGAGCCAAAAGTAGTCTACATAATGATTGTAGTTATTTCTATGATCATGCATTATGATTCAACTCAATTTAATAGAACCAAAACTTTTGTTTGGACCTCAACATTAGAGTGGGGATAAATTTGAAACTTGTTGACATGAAAAATTAGACTAAACCATCATACAAATAAATAACACAAGTAGGTTGTGAACCAAAAGGTCTAAGTTCTAGAGCCTCCTTTGATTATTAAAAATTGTTTATGTGTGGATTTTGCAGCATGATCGAAAAATTTGTATGCACCTTGTGGGTTACAATAATTAATATTGTATACCACTTTAAGGATGGTTCCATTCACTTACTCATCACTATACAATATACGGAAAAATGATAGTTTAGAAATGGTATCCTTAACCCATGGTTACAAGATTCCAATAAGGTAAAGATATTTTTCTTTGGGTACATTACCATCAAATGTTATTTTTTACAAAAATAAAATGATTTGGAACTTTGACCAGATGCATGATGATCACTAGAAACCACTCTTTCATTAATTTGGAAAGTTCCTAATTCTTCACGTTGAACCCTCAACACAATGCCAACATTTTACTCAGTAATGGACTAGATTTTTGTTTGGATTCTTTTTATAATAATTTTTTTTCTTCTTTCATTTCAATTTTGAGCATGGACCATGAAAAATTCTAGGTGGGATAAAACCTTTTGGAACATCATGCATCTCAATCTAACCACTCATGTTACAGAGCCAATTTTTTATTACCAAACCTATGGTTGTTCTCCTTTCTCTTGAACACGTATCTAATCTTTGTGGTGAATTTATAATTAAATAAGGTATCATAAATATCATGCTATCCTATTGGTTGGAGAAATTGGGTAAGTATTGACCATGTGTGAAGGATCGTGTGCAGGAGGGTGTGCATAGGATATAAAAAGGATCACACAAATTTGAAGGAATGAGCGTAAGCATGCGTATGGGAAGAAAAATGAAGCATAATAGTGCGTGAAGATGCATGCACCATATAGTAATATGATAGTACAAAATGTCTCGTGAACATACATACACAGAGTTGAGGAATTCATGGTTTTCAGAGAAACGACTTAAAAATAGAAAACAAAAAGGTGGAGTTGTGTGCAAGCAAGGTCCATAAATCAGAAAGCACATGCAAACAAGGATGGAGATGGTGCATAAAAGAGGGATATTAATAGGATTAAAGTAGGATAAATCATGGGAATAATTATAGCTCAATTTATTATTAAGACAGAGTTGTAAATGCATCAATTTATTGATAACACACCTATATTTAGGAAAGCACATGTAAACAGTGAATGGAAAGTCACCACTATGTGTGTGTAAGTAATGGAATCTTGTATTGAGTAGTCCGTTAGAGGTTTGTTGATATGAATCAGTGATGTAATTGGTAAGAGAGTTTTATATGCACGTATGGTCCAGCACATGAATGTAAGCAGTTGTAATGTAATTAGAATGCTTGTTATGTAATACATTGATTTTTAGGATGTATATTTGTGTTTGGGTTACAAAGGTTATCATGTCTGAGTATGGAATAATGGGAATTCAAGTGTTGTTACTAATTATGTATGCTGATTAAATTTACTTATTATAAGTGTTTCCATACTTGTTATGATATGATGTATCCTCTTTCATGTATGGGTATCAATATGCATGTCTAAAATTGTGATAAGAAAAAAAAGGAGGGACTGGGTTCTTGTGCGCGCTTTGTGTGAGCGTTCAAGTCTCACCTAGATGAAGTATCATCATACCTAGCCTAGCTAGCTAAGTGATTAACCACGTGAATACCTTTTAGTTATATTTCTAGAAACTCTTTTCTTTTTTCTCATAGGATGCAGTGTGCACATGGAATTCTACTTGTCTTTGGAGAATAATGATCTTTTGGTACATGAAGGCTAGGATGTGTTGTCTCAAAGATATAGTACTAGACCTGATTTTAATACGTGCAAGTGGGTGAAAGAAAACCTCTATAATTTCAATTATGATATGTTCTTCAGCTTCTTTCTAGTAGAATTGTACCAGTGGTTAGTAGCATATGTGTAAAATAGGGGTGTTTGAATAGGAAGATAGCAATTGTGTAGCCAAGAGAACTATCAAGTGCTCACTTATTTGGATAAGTCGTGGACAAGAGTTGTAGATCTCTGGTCGAAAGGAATGATATGTAACTATACCTTAGAGTACACAATTTCAACATACTCGTTCCCAGAAGAACTAGAGTTTTGGTTTCTACATAAACCAAGATTATCATACATATGTGCAATACCTTTAGTAACGAATATTTTGAGGGTATCCTTCAGAGAAAGAAAGAGAGAGGGAAGATAGATGGCTCATATATAATGATGCACGAGAGAGTTAATTTGAGGAAAAACTGAGACTAAGGAGGATGATAAATGGCGGAAGTGATGATAACCCTAAAGAAGGCAAGGGACTGCAAGATCATGGCCTACTAGTATTGGGAAACTACAATAGAAGGATACCATCAGCATCAGATGAGAGTGAGTATGAGGAGAAATTGAGAATTTTTGGCGTGCATCTAACCCTTCTTGGACCCCTAGCCCTTGCACATGGTGTTTGGAATTGATAAGTTATTGTAGAAGATCATCATAGTGAAGGTGAGCAGGAAGGTAATCAAGCATCACCACATTGGGTAGGAGATACATGTAGGTACGTATTGATATCAGCTCATGAGGAATAGAAGATTAAGGACACATAATGGTAGAAAAATAGGTGCCCATATTTGGATAGAGTTTATTTGGAACCAATTTGGTAGGTGTATTTTCAGGATAGAGAAGTGACACACTACCACTTAGAGGTAGTACTCTTGGTAGCATTATAGGACAGAAAACTGGTGTGCAGTTTAGCACTACTATAAGGATGAAATGAAGTTTTTAAACATTTATTCATGTCATGGTGGGAGGATTAGGAGGTTCAGGACCTCTGCCATATGAAGGTAATCCTAGTGGAGGTTCAATTTTAGGATTTGGACCCACTCCAAGATAAGGACCATATGACACCCTTAATTATATATCTTACATTGGATGTATATAGCTGACTTGTGGTTATCATAACTTCTTATCATTATGTATCTCTTTCATATATGATCTGTTATCATGAGTAGGTCATCCTTGTTGATGGCCATATCATAGGAATATTAAAAATAGGGGTTATAGGTAGTGGATGATCATCATGTTGAGTATTTGAGTCTTATTGTATGTTTTGGAGGTTGGCCCCTCGAAGTGGACAAGCTATTATACTTTCATATTGAGATCATTTATCTGAAAAATTGTGTTATTTGGTGTTCTATTACTGGTGATAATCATAAATATTCAAGTAATTTCATTACAAGTGGTATTAGAGCTTGAACTCGGCCAGCTCAGTGTGAAACCCTAATTGTGAAGGTTTGGCCATATCCAAAAATTAGTAGCAAATTTTTCTACAATTATTTTAGTTGAGTGGAGAAATCAGTCAAGTAAAATCCTCTCTAAAATTCAAGTAGTTTTGACTTAATTTACAAAATATATAGCAGATTTATGTTTTTTCATAATTCGGCTCAATACAGTGCAATTTTTGGAATTTTTCCAAGTTTCTTATATTTTCAGAAACCTCTCAAAAAAATAGCTAGGGTCTCTTCTTTATGAATTCCTAGATTTGGCCAAATAGTTTGTGAAACCCTAAACCCTAAATTTTGGCCCTATTAAGTCTACCCCGGGGCCCAAACCCTACATCATGACTGGTAGATCTACCTGAGACCAAGGGAAAGGAAAATCAACTCCATGAATGACCCCAAATAAGGAGGGGATGGATTCAGAGTCTTCTAGTTTGGGAGTATCTGAGGTGGTCATCCAACTTCAGGAGAGGGTAAATAATATGGTGAGTAAAGATTACCTTGATAATGAGCTTCTTCAACTAAAAGGTAGCCTGAGGAGTGAAATTCAGAAGGATTTTCTCACAATGCAACAGGAGTTTTTGCGAGCTATTTCAAACAAAACTCCCAATTCCATTCATATGGGTTCCTCTAGTAATGGTCACACGGACCCAAATCGTTGTAATCATGGAGGATCCACTACTCATTTAGGTGGTTCTCCTCACCAATGGTGGGGAATTATCCCAAAAGTGGAAATACGTAAATTTAATGTAAAGGATCCGCTCAATTAGATTACCCAAATGGAAAATTTCTTTGATCTCTATTAGATTCTAGCATGATTAAATGTAATTGTGGCATCCTTTATACCTAGAACCTGATCAATTTCTTTGGTATCATTGGATATGTGCTCAAAGGCAGAATAATGGCCTAAATTTCACCTAAATAGTTTTCACTAAAGATATTCAATTACACTATAGTTCTAGTGTTTCTGATAATTACTTTATCCAATTAGCAAAGTTACACCAAACAGGTTTAGTTAAGGTGTATGTCCATTAATTCCAAACTTTTTCCTTGCATGTGGAAGATACTATAGAATAATATTTGAATGAACTATTTCTTGGGGGTCTTAAGGACCACATTGAGCATGAGGTACGCATGTTTAACCCACTCAAGGTTTCTAATTATATTATCATGGCACATAGAGCAGAGGAAACATTTATGTCCAGCAGAATACATCCCTTCTCTAGCATAAAAGATTGTAGCACCTTACCTCCTGCGTACCCTCAGTCGGTTCAGTTGACACCTCAACAAATTGAAGAAAAAAGAGCCAAAGGGTTATGTTTTAACTGTGATAGAAAATATGGACTCAATCATAACTGTTCTGAGAAAAAATTGTTGTACATTGAAAGGTAAAGTGATGAGGAAGAATATGAGGAAACATCAATAGAGGAAAAGGAAAAATTAGAAGAAGAATCTAGAGATCCATAACCTACTATTTCATGTCATGCTCTATCAAGTATTATTACTCCACAAACCCTTCAGGTCGTGGGTTATCTTAAAAATCATAAGGTAACAATATTGATTGATTCAAGGAGCACACATAATTTCATAAATCATAAGCTAGCAAGAAGACTAAATTGTTTCATCTACCTAGCACCGGAATTTCAAGTAATGATTGCAGATAGTGGCACAGTCCAATTTTCAGGAAAATGCCATAAAGTGAAACTCATAATGGGTGACTACACATTGTAATCTATGATTTTTGATATCCCCATGGGCAAAGCTGATATTGTCTTAGGTGTTTAGTGGCTCACAACTTTGGGCACCATAGAGATAAATTTCGAGGAATTGTTCATGCACTTTCATTCTGAGGCTAAAAAATTTGAACTTCAAGTTCTATAATCTAAAGATCCTCTAAGTGGTGAGTTCTCACCAAATGCAGAAGATTCTTAAAAATGGGTTTGAAGGTTTTGTAGCATGCATGTTCTCTATGGAATTCTAACTGCAAATGAAGGTATTACATCCTTATCTTCAAAAGTTTATTGATCAACATGTAGTTGTCTTCAAGGATCCAAGAGGATTGCCTCCTAAAAGAGAGCATGATCATGCCATTCAGTTGATTCTAGGAAGCCAAGCTCCCAACATCAGGCCTTATAGATACCCATATGTGCAAAAGAGTGAGATCAAGAAGATGGTGGAGGAAATGCTTGAAATGGGTATTATTCGTCATAGTCAGAGTGCCTATTTTGCTCCAGTGGTGATGGTGTGTTGCAAGGATGGAAGATGGCACATGTGTTTAGACTAAAAAGAGCTCAACAAGTTCACTATCAAAGATAAGTTTCCTATTCCTGTCATTGATGATTTATTAGATGAGTTTCATGGTGCCATTTATTTTACAAAATTAGATATGTGTTCTAGGTATCACCAAATTAGAGTACAGAAAGAAGATATTCATAAGAAAGCTTTCAGAACTCATCAAGGCCATTATGAATTCCTAGTGATGCCATTTTGTCTTACCAATGCTCCCTCCACATTCCAGATTTTGATGAATTTAGTATTTAGACCATTCTTAAGAAAAAAATTCTTAGTATTTATTGATAATATACTCATCTACAACAAATCATGGGAGAAACACTTACAACAAGTCAATACAATCTTAGAAGTCTTGGAGGATTCATCGAATTTATGCCAATCCTTCAAAGTGTTCTTTTGGGGTACATGAAGTGGAATATTTGGGCCATATTGTTTCTCATGAAGGTGTTAAGGTGGACCCTCACAAGATCCAGGACATGGTGGAATGGGAAAATCCAAGAACCCTTAAGCAATTACAAGGTTTCTTAGGTCTCACAGGGTATTATCGTATATTTGTAAAAAACCATGGCAGTATAGCAGCACCACTCACAAAGCTATTGAAGGACTCCTTTCAGTGGAATGAGGAAGCATCGAGGGTATTTTAAAAATTGAAGGCAACTATGTGTACCACTCCAGTATTGGAAACTCCAAATTTCTCCAAAACCTTCATAGTTGAGTGTGATGCTTCAGGAAATGGAATCAGAGTAGTACTTATGCAAGAAGGGAATCCCATGGCATTTGAGAGCTGATAGCTCAAAGGAAATAATTTTTTGAAGCCCACTTATGACAAGGAAATGATGGAAATAATACATGCAGTCAAACAATGGAGACCATACTTGATGGGTAGACATTTTAAGGTAAAAATTGATCATGATAGTTTGAAATATTTCCTAGAGCAACTTCTATCTTCAGAAGAACAAAAAAAATGGGTCACTATGATGTTGAGATATGACTTTGAGATTATTTATCAAAAAGGGAAGGAAAATTTGGTCATTGATGCTCTATCTAGGAGGGATGATTCCATAGAAGCATTGTTATGTGTCATCTCTATACTAAAGGTAGATTAGGTAGATCAAGCATGGGAAGAATGGAAGAATGATTCAACAACACATACTCTCATTCAGAATCTCTAGGAAGATCCATCCATATCAGATCAATTTACATGAAAAGGGGATACATTGTGGTATAAAGATAGGTTATATTTATGTAAGAACTCTACCCTTAAACACCATGTTTTGTCAGAGCTACATTCTTCTCCTATAGGTGGTCATGTTGGGTTCCTAAAAACTTATCATAGGGTTAAACAGGATTTCTTTTGGGAGGGGTTGAAAGGATATGTTCAAAAAAGTGTGGCAGAATGTTTGGTTTGCCAACAAAATAAGGTTGAGACCATTAATACACCCGGTTTGCTACAACCTCTGTCTATTCCTAGAGAGAGGTGGGAAGAGGTATTAATGGATTTCATCATAGGATTACCTAAATCAGAAGGGAAAAGTGTCATCATGGTTGTGGTGGAAAGACTTACCAAATTTGCTCATTTATGTGACATGGCTCATCCTTTCATAGCTACTACAGTTGCCATCACTTTTAGGAATACAGTTCAAAATCTCCACAGCAAGCCAAAAATTATAGTAAGTTATCATGATCTAATATTTACAAGTAACTTTTGGACTAATTTTTTCTCTTGTCTCGGTACCCAACTAGCCCATAGATCCTCTTATCATCCTCAATTAGATGGGCAAACTGAGGTGGTAAATAAATGTTTAGAGGGATATCTTTGATGTTTCACTTCATATAAACAAGAACATTGGGTGCAATGGTTTCTATTGGTACAATGGTGGTATAATACTTCATTTCATACCTCCTCCAAAATGTCTCCATTTCTAGCACTCTATGGGTACCATCCTCCATCACTCATATTTAGCTTGAAGGTTAAACTGAAGGTGAGATCAGTTGAAGATCACATTCAGCACCAGCACGAGGTACTCTCTAGTCTTAGAGAAAATTTAGCAAGGACACAATACCACATGAAGCAACAAGCTAATCAACATCGTAGTGAGTGACACTTTGAAGAGGGTGACTTTTTTTTTGTAAGGTTATAACCATATAAGTAGTTATCCTTAAAACAACATAAGAAGGATAATAAGCTTGCACCTAAATACTATGGGCCTTACCGAGTTTTGCTGAAAATTGGTAGTGTGGAATATAAGCTAGATCTCCCTCCAGGAAGTAAAATACATCTAGTCTTATATTTCTTGCTTAAAGAAATTTATTAGGCAGCACATTTTCACCTAGTCAATGCTTCCATAACTGGACGAGGAAGGAAGGATCATATTGGAACCTGAAGGTATTCTTTAGACACACACCAAAAGACAGAGGTCCGAGGTCATTACAGAGTACCTAATCAAGTGGAAGAATATGAATATTGAGGATGCATCATGGGAAGATGAAGCATTCATGCAGCAGTACCTAGGGGTTCCCAAAATTTGGGGCAATGTTTCTCTGAAGGGGAGGGGCATATTACACCCTTAATTATATATCTTACATTGGATGGATATAGCCGACTTATGGTTATAATAACTTCTTATCATGACTTATCTCTTTTATATATGATATATTATCATTACTAGGTCGGCATGGGTGATGGCCATAGCATAGGAATAGTATAAATAGGGATTAGTAGTTAGTTCTTGATCATCAGATTGAACATTTGAGTCTTATTGTATGTTTTAGAGGTTTCCCCCTCGAAGTGGCTAAGCTATTATACTTTCATATTGAGATCATTTATCTAAAATATTGTGTTATTTGGTGTTCTATTGTTGGTGATAATCATAATTATTCAAGTAATTTCATTACACAATGAATGGAAATCATATACTGGAAATGAGATGTTTAGAGTCTTACACACATACCATTACGATGAAATTGCATTACAAATGCCCCATTTTCCCCAACACATACTAGTTCTGATGCAATTGTAGCATCATCCATGCCACCAATATCCTTCAAGCTTCTTATCACCAATTCACAAAGGTTTTCAACATTGGTGTTCTCTCTCATCTTATAAATATCAATTAAGTGAGGATATCTCACATGATTCTCAATAGTATAAACATGCATATAGACCAAAGTAGTATTATTTACTGTTGTAAACTCATCAATAGACAAAGACAGTATTGTGCAGATGTAAGTTTCTCTTTCAATTATTCTTTCTCAACCATAGCTATGCATTTTTCCCAGTCCTAACCACTACTTTCAGACTAGTGAGAATGAGGAAAGTGCAGGACACTAAGAAAATACAACATTTTCTTTTGTTCAGGACAATTTGTTATAGGAGGACCTCTTTTCAAAATGTGAAAAATAGTAGCTAGTTGAACTGTTTTACCTAAAATAATGTTTTGAATGACCTTGATAAATTCAGAGGTAATTTTCCCTCCATTATCTACAACTATTATTTTAGTTATCTTTTGTTCTTTAAGTTATTTTTCATACCTAATATGAAAACAATCATTCGTAGTTTTCCATTTGGCAACATTCTTCACAACGTCATCTACAGTTTTATTTTCATATATCTTTCCTACATGTTACAATCAATGGTATCCAATTTAAGTTGCATTATCTTGTTTCTACCCAATTTCTAGCTACAGTTTGTACATTTGCATTCTTTAGGAGGCTCGAATTTATTTTTATTTATAACATGTTCAATAAATGGATACTTAGAAACCCACTATAACCTAAAAATCCTTCCCAAGTCCCATTATATTTCCTTTCTCTTTCTTCCAAAAGTAGGTGTCCTTGATTATTTTCCGTGGTGGAATTTAAATTGTATTGACTACAAAAATTTTCACCTCCAACATTCAATTCAGCAAGTGATGCATTGTCAACTTCATTCAATGGAATGTCTTTAATGGGAGGCATTTCATTTTTTTCATCATTGACGACATCAGTCATCAAATCATCAATGAACTCATTCTGAGTTTCATTTTTAATGCAATCATTATCCCTTGATTGTGTTGGTCATACTGGAGAAGGATGGGATTCCTTAGATGGTTATTTTTTTAATACCATTACCATGAGGGGTCGGAATTTTTTTTTTTCCTGAGGTTCCCTTTTGATAGTTTCCATTTTCCTGAATCCTGTTTTAGTTTCCATTTTCCTTAATCCTGTAATGATAATTTTTGAGTCGGTAGCTATGGGATGAAAATTGACTTAAGCATTACAGTTTCATGACATTCACGATGCCTTAAAATCAAAAAATGACATAACTAACTTAAAAAATAAAATAAAACAATGCGACATGACAGAAAATAGGTTTTAAATAAACTTACTTGCACTAAGTTTGTAAGATGTAAATTGTGACATAGTAGCCGGAAAGACCTAGATTTATATGGATTTTGTAAGAAAATTGCAATATGATGATTCGATGAATCCTTTTCTACTACTTCGCAAATTCAAAAATTGGAAAATTGGAAAATATTAAAAAACTTTGAACTTTGCTCAATGTTTGGTGATTCTAAAATCTAAATCTATGTATATATATGGAAAATTAAATCAAATTCCTCAAAAACTCCCATAGATGTTGGTGAATGAGACCAAAGGAACAATAAGGTTCCGTATATTTCTTGGCAATATAAGAATGTTTTAAAATATGTGTCAGTTGATCATGCGGCATTTCAATAAAAAAATATACGTTGGGAATTGAGATTTATTAGATATTCACATAGGACAGATTATTGTTTGTGGAATTTTTGGGTGAAACCTGGTCACTTCCGTGGTCATAAAAATAGCCAAATTCATATTCCTGAATTCCTACTATTCGTAAAATTATGAATGTTCATCACTAAAATTTTCCTTGTCTATCACCATTCAGGGGGCTAAGTTTAAGGGTGATTTTGAGGTCTTAGAGCTAGCTGAAGCAAACAACTTTCCTATGCTACTAAGCATTCCATGGTGATATGCCAACAAGGCAGGATTGCATTTCAACAAGCATTATGTGAGTTTTAAGAATAAAGAGGAGTACGTTGTGATACCAATGGATGACACAAATATTGTGCCTTACATAGAACCCATCAATGAAGAATATCTTTAAAAAATATACACACATACAGTGGAAGACCCAAAAAATATGGAGCTAACAAAGGAGGGTGTGCTTCAGTGAGAAGACGCACAGTCCATAAGTGACACTACCAGTGTGTCTTGTGATAATTGGTCTCATGGTACTTACGAGATGGTTGGTCATGTGGTCTGAGGAACAGTGACAAGGGTGATTACACCGCGCTCATTCAGACGGTTGAGAAAGGTCAGTTTTCTTAAGTACAGTGGAGAAAAAATCCCACATCATTCTTGCGCATGATGAAGGAACAATGGTGCAATGAGGGGGATAGAATAAATATGATGGTGTAGTCATTGAGAGGGATAGCAGTTCATTGACGGGATACACATAGAGATAGCTTACTTGGTTGGTGCAAGATCAGAGTGGTTTTCTTGACAAGATTTGTCCCGAACAATCTCCCTTCATTAATACAGTATTATGATGGGAAGAATTCTCCCATGGTACATGTTAATAATTGTGAGACAAATTGGATGAAAGGGCAAGATTCTCTCCCACCATCCTTGTGGGTACATAATTCTATTTTAATTTGCATGGGTGTGCATGCGCATGGTATATACACACTGAGAAGAAGAAAGAAATGGTGCATTGGCATGACCTTACTATAGGTATTGTTCATACTTTTTAAATTAATTTTATACTAAATCATGGGTTCATGAAGATCTATAAATTATTAAGTGTATTACATTGGGGGATAGCACAAAGGCTAAATAACTTATGACTCAGTTACTTGGTGAGGTTGATATTGAATTATACGACGACATGGTGGAATCGGAGGAGACCCTGTTGGGATGCACTTGGAAAGAAAAGGAAAAGGGAAATCTTATCTATCTCATAAATGATGAAGAGGTTAACCATCTAGATACTAAGCACACAAAAGGTGTATATGAGGTATTGTACTCGGTAGATGAGAAAGCGTGATCCTACCATGTACCGTTAAAGATGAATAAATTCAACATTAGAACTTAGAACATGCCGAAGGAGGAAATTATTAGTGATTATTGGTCTGAACCTGAGATAGCAAAAATCATTTAGCTACTACATGATTTTCATATTTTTTCCCAAGGGATACCATGAGTTAAAGGGTGTGCATCCATTACTAGGAGAAATTAAAATCAAACTCAAGGATGGATCGTGACCGATTCGGAATAGGCCCTACCGGATGAATCCTAATATGTGCGTTAAGGTGAAGGATGAAATTGATAAAATGGTAAAATCGAGAATTATTCAACCCATTGAGGAGTCAAAATGGATAATCTCAATGGTTATCAGCATTAACAAGGATGGTAGGATAAGGATTTGTGTTGAATATATAATTTGAATGCTTCAAGTTTCATTGATACTTTTCCCACATCATTCATCGAAGATATCCTTGAAGGTGTTGCAAGGCGTGAGATCTATTTTTTACAAATAGGTTTTCATACTATCATCAGGTAAGGATTGCACATGAAGACTAGTAAAATACATCTTTTTCAAATGAACGGGGATGTTTTACTTACATGGTTATTCCCTTTGGCTTGAAGAATGTGTCAGCGGTGTTCTCACACATTGTTGTACAAGCATTTTAAGATTTTAGTCATAAATTTATTCAATTATATTTAGATGATTGGACTATTTTTGGGTTGGTTAAAGACCATTGTGATTGCTTGAGGCTGATGTTTGAAAGATGCAAGAAGCTTTGCATCTCCTTAAATAGTAAGAAGTGTATATTTGCAACACCATTTGGTACTTTACTTGAACACATTATATGTAATTGAACACATTATATTGTTTGTCGATCTAGCCAAAATTGTAGTCATCTTAGGATTGGAGGAGCCAGCCAATCAGAGTGAGGTCTGAAAATTCCTTGGACATACTGGTGATAACCATAAATTTATTAAGGGCTATGTAAATATTTATGCGCCACTTGAAGAATTGTTAAAGGAAAAGGGAAAATTTTATTGGGATGATAGGAAATAGATAGTGTTTGAGACATTAAAGGATAATCTAACAATCGTGCCCATTTTATGTTTCCCTTCTTGGAATTAAGTGTTCCATGTTCATGTATATGCCTCTGGTACAGGCATTGGACTCATTTTAGTACAGCCAGTGGAAGGAAATGTAGATCATCCTATTATTTTACAAGCAGGAAGCTAACATCAGTTAAGCATAATTATACAACCACAGAGTGTGAATCATTGTCAATGGTGTACATGCTTCACAAGTTTAGACAATATTTTCTAACAACACCATTTATTTTCTACACTGATCACATGGTACTTAAATATCTGGTTAACAAGTCAGTTTTGGAAGGGCACATTTTTCATTGGATCCTTTTATTCCAAGAGTTTGATTTCTTTATTATAGTGATGCCTCAAAGAATTAATTTGGGACCAAATCATTTTTCAAGAATTAAATCTGGTGAAGACATGTAAAGCATAGAATATATTGTGTTATATGCTTAGTTATTCACACTACACCACGCACCAGATGACTTAGAAGATATTTTAGTATTGTTGTGTATAGGAGTTGTACTTGAAGGTCTGAAGACCCTAGAGAAGAAACAACTAGAAATTTGTGGAGTGCCCTATCAGCTAATTGGAGTAAATTTATACAATATTGGTAAGAGATGAAGTCGTGTGCAAGTTTCTGTTGGAGCATGAGTGTGAAACTATAATGGAATAGGCGCATAAAGGAATTGCAGGAGGTCACAATACAGGTGAAGCAACAGCACACAATATATTACTTGTTGAATTATGGTGGGAGACACTCTATAAGGATATCGAATCATTTTTCCAAGCCTTTAATCATTGTCAAATTATAGGAAAGTCAGGAAACCATGATGAAATGTCAATGTGACCTATAACACGCGTAGAACCTTTTGAGAAGTGGGAAATTGACTTTTTGTCCCAATTGCACCCACTGCGCAAAGAACAGGTGCAGGTTATATTATCACAT